>RPFO01000050.1:4146592-4221592 GCA_009746045.1 Mesostigma viride | reverse complement strand
TGGGGCGGAAGAGTGAAATGAGCGGCAATGTCAGGGGGCAAAGGGTGGTTTTGAGGGGGGGGGGGGGGGGATAGATGTGACGTGAGCTGCGGTGGGGTGGGTTAAAGAGTGAGGTGAGGGGCGGTGGAGGTTATTCCTTGGGCATTGTTCTCCAGTGAGGTTTATGGCGTAAAGCCTGTGGCATTATGGCGGATCCTGCTGGGTTCCAGCCAGCTGGCAGTCTTCCCACGTGTACATCTGCTCGCCCCAACATGCATGCATGTGCATGCATGCTTATGTGCTCAAGGCAGGGTGAGGGGAGGATGAGGGTTAGCCATAGGGGGGCTGGGTTTACACTGGTGGCGGGCTCCTAGACATGGACATGGCTAGTGCATGCCTTATATTAAATGCCATGTGTAGACTACACGGTACATGCCTGTTTGCCAGCTTGCCCTGTGGGACCAGCACTGCCTGCTCGTCCTATCCATGGAATGTTTGCACCATGTCCAACGGCGCGAGCTGCTTGTGTTCCTTCAAAGCAGCCCATGTGGGTTTGCACCCATGCTTGCTGGATATCGGATAGTCCTCCAAATGGCTGACTGGCGTGGTGGTGAATGCCCATAGAGTGTCACAAGTACTTACTCCGAAGATGACTCAATTGTTTCTATGCCTCTAGATTTGTCCAGAGGGCCTAGCAACTAGAGTGTTATAGATATTGCGCTGCTGCCCTTTCCTCACTACCTAGGTAAGAGTAAAATGCAGTGGCACTCAGCACTTTTTCTAAACTTCATTGACTCTAGCGAATATCTGCATTGCCATGGCATTAACCGAGCTCGCTTAAACAAATTAAGCAAGGAGTACCATGTGGCCCAACTCGCATTTGGCCGCCCCTGCTGCGCGTGCAGGTGATCAACCCATGCGATACCGCCAATCCCTCCATGCGATGTTGACGCGTGACTGGCCTCGCCCACCCAACCGTTGATGACTGGATTCGCGTGCAGGGGTTGCAACGGGAGGCCAATTTCCGGTACTCGCTCATCCGCGTGCGGGAGAATGCCGAGTCGATCGCCTTCTTTCGGGGCGACCGCTGGGAGGCGGAGAGCACGCACGTGGGTCTTGACGTATAGCATATTACTGTCGAGAATAGCAGAGTATAGCATATGACAGTAGAGTATAGCAGAGTATAGCAGAGTATAGCAGAGTATAGCAGAGCAGAGTATAGTTGAGTATAGCATATTACCATTACAATTCGTTCAAGTGGCCCGCCGGAGCGGCTGTACAATTTTTCCCAGTGAGCGCGCTGCCAAGTGTACTTGTGGGCAAATTTTCAGGTACTCCGTCACTTCGAGGTACTAAAAATTAGGCTACGGTACGAATTCAGCGAATTTCAGCGAATTTTCAGTCGAACGAAAGGAAGTGACGCCAACTACCAAAAAGTTTCCGTTACGAATTTTCAGCCCAACACTCGCGCAAAATGAAGTGACGGCAACTACCAAAACGTTTCCGTTACGAATTTTCAGTCCCACACTTCGCGCAAATTTTAGTAGGGCTGCACGCAAGGTACCTTTCAAAATTTTGCGCAAGTATGGAACGCATTTCATTCGTCTGGAGGAACGCTCCCCGCCAACTACCCCCGTTCAGAAATTTCCGTCGAACTTTACTTGAGATTTGGAAATCTGAACGTCCGCGCAAATTTTAGTAGGGCTGCACGCAAGCTATACCTTTCAAAATTTTGCGCAAGTATGGAACGCAATCCATTCGTCCGGAGGAATGCTGCTCGTCAACTGCCCCCGTTCAGAAAGTTCCGCCGAACTTTACTTGAGATGTGGAAATCTGAACGTGCGGTTGGAGTTTCACGGGGCAAGTTCCCCAAGTAATTCACCAATGACGCGCTTCGAACACTTGTCCGCTAAAACCTAAGCAGCCGCTCCGGCTGGCCACTTAAACGAAACAAGATGAGTAGACAAAGCAGAGTGTAGTAGAGTAACGCAGAGTTAGTAGAGTACATGGGCATGGCCCATGGATGGGGTCCCTTCAATCGCCATTATGCCAAAAGCTTGTTGGTCACAGTGACCAGGCGTCTTGTTGGGTCTTGGTGTCGTGGACCGTGTTTAAGTACTTCTAACGATTTGAAAGGCTTCTAAAGATTTCAAAGGAAGTTCTAAAGAAGGATGTTGGGTTGACTGATTATGGTCGCCATTCTACAACAGTACTAGGTATGGAGGCCCTGGCATTGCTGTTGTCCCACCCTAAACCTCGTTTGCTGTCAATATAGCAGCGACCTGCCCTGGGCTTGCTTCATTAGAAGCATTAGATTTTTGCTAATGCTTATCCTTGCGTTGGTTCCTGTCACCATTGTAATACCTTTGACTTGTGCTGTTGTGGTTCTTGTTGCTAGTAATATAATCAAGCTTACAACTTTACTATCCTTAGAGAACTTCTGTGGTGTCCTCCTCACAATCTGATCTTATTTTATCTTTGGTGTTATGTTATACATAAGATATATGTTATAAATGTTAAATATGTTATGTATGTTTTGTATGCTATGTATGTTATATATGCTATATATGTTATCTGGTCTTATGTTATCTTTGGTGTTATGTTTATCTTTGGTGTTATGTTTTCTTTTCCATATTGCTGTGATTTGCTCCCACGATGCAGGCGTTCATGGCGGCGCTGGTGCAGAACATCCTCGCACGCCTGCGCTGGGGTTTCGGCCTCAACCTGTGGACGAACGCGTACGACTACGCGACGCTGCTGATACCGTCACTGCTGATGGCACCCCGGTACTTTGCGGGGGAGGTGAGTGAGGCATCGATTGATATCAAAAGCACGTGGCTGCGTCGTGGGTACCAATACAGGAACCTTCCACCTATACACAGAACAAGAAGTAGGGAGGGCGCCCTAGCTTCTCTCATGGCCTCAAGCGGGCAGGCCACAGAGTAAGACTAGACATGGGGTCTAGGGCTCAGGGCGCAGGGATGGGGAGCCAGCGGAAGCTAGCGAAGCTTTTTGAACCATCATGCCCCCCCCCCCCCCCCCCCGCCCCCCGGTGCTTTGTGCGGGACAAAGTGCTTGCCGGCATATGCAGTTGACCATGCATACCGCAAAGGGACGTGATTGTGGCATTTCAGGGATTCGGCTGCCTGCATGCTTGCAACCGAATGGTGTTTCAGTTTCAGTGGACTAACTGATCAATTTATAGTGGCATGCATGGGTTGAAGGGAACAGCTCTCTAGGAGAGGCCGGCTTGAAACGTTGCACACAATGTGAGAACGCTGGCGATGGTGAGAAGCACCCAGCCATCGCTGCGGTTCCTATGTGCGCCAGGGCTCTATTTTTGGCGCACCAAGTCATAAGCGTCAAGATTAAAAAAAAAAAAAAATTGCACCCGAAAAATTTTCTACTGCATCTCGTTATCCTTTATTGAGGGTCTCTGCCTGCTGTCTAGTCTAGCAAGGCAAGGGCAATTGCTCATCTCTGAAGCAATGATAGCTGGCTTGTCCGGCACTGCATGGTTTGCTGGGTACCTGCAGGTGGAGTTTGGCGTGATCGCACAGACCGGCATCGCCTTCCGCACGATCATGGGCGCCATGGCGGTGGTGATCTCAAACTTCCAGACTCTGAGGTCAGCTGAGTCAGCAGTGGACTCCACGTGTCCTCAACGGGAGCACGTGCCGAGTCTAGTGTAGTGGGCGCATGCAGGCCGAGAGCTCGTGTCTGTTGCCCTACCTGTCGGCGGTCGTTACGGCGGTCATGTTTTCCCGTTGGTTGATAGACATTCATATTCATGTATATTTGTAGTGTTTTAGAGTATGGCTCAGCTGTAAGGCATTAGCCATGCCGGCCACCTTGCCTGTGTATGTGAGAAAGACATCCTTATTATTCGTGTAGTTAAATACGTGGTAGTATTAGGGTGCCACGGAATCTATGTTGCAAGCCGTTGCTTAAGAACTGCATGTGGGTGCCGAGGCTGGGCAACTTGCCAGCACATTTCTCAGACGGATCGGTCTTGTGTAGCACTTCATGGCCTTTCTGCTGGGAGTGGAGCCCTTGGTGTCTCCTCGTTGTAAGTAGGCGCTGCGGCAGCCCTTTGCTTGGCTCCCAACAAATCGGATCCCACAGAGGTGCTGGAGACCTATCACGGTCAGTTTCGTGGTATCAGATTTCGTTGATAATAGTTTAGTATAGTGGTACGAGAGGGACCGCCGCAGGCGGCCGGGACATCCGCCAACTTTAAGTCCCGCTGGCCGCGCAGATGGCAGGCGTTAGACAAGCCATAAATTAAATATGGGAAATTGTGGGCCGGCTGCCCTTGGTCAGGCCGCGCGCCACTAGTCCTTAGGCTCTAGTACGGACTGTATGATTGACGTTGCTGAAAATCTGGCATCACATGCTAGTGACGTGATGGTCGCCACTTGTCAGTGGCCATATTTGTGACTCCTTGATATTATGTGACGAAAGCACTTTGTGTGCAAGCCATAGTGGGCTTTGGAACTAGGAATAGGAATAGTTCAAAGCTAATGTATTTCGTAGGGAGTTTGTGTCGCAAGCCTGACATTACACGGAAATGGAATGGGGGTTACCAGCGGCAGTCCTGCTTGGCCGAAGGGGAATACAATCAAACGTAGTTTGTCGTCTAGGGGGGGGGTTCTTTCACCCGCCCACCCCCCCTTTCTCTCTGTTGACTTGGGGCATGCACTACGTGCTGAATTGTTTTCTTATTTGGTTCCACCTTGCTGTTCATTCATGATGGCCCAGTCCACTCATGTTTCAATAAAGGCTGGTGATGCTTGGGAGTGACCGGGTGTGATAGTGATTCAATTACGAGTCACATTAAAGAGTATAGCAGTCACATCACGGTATGATCAGCATCCCATCCCACTCTTGACTGTACTGAGGACTTATGCTCGCGTAACGCTGTTACGTGTTAATTAATGCATTAATCACTGTATGAGTCATACTGCTATCACAGTATAGTGATTCTAGTAAGTCTAGGGTGGCATTTGGTGGTATTTGGCGTCATGGCCTATCCTGGTGGATGTGAAGGGATGCCTCACAATGTGGTTATTCAAACTGGACAGTGGATGTTTAGCTGAACAGAGTGCCTGCAAATGTGGTCCCTAATTCTGTCACACCCATGCAGTTCACTGGTGGCTGAATCGGAGCGACTGGACAAGCTCATCGTCTCCCTGGGGTTGTGGCCCCGTAGCCAACGATCTTCTGCCACCCCCCGCCACGGGGGACGAAGAAGATGGCCCTCGCGCTGGCATCCGTTCCGGTCCAAGCCCATCAGTGCATCCTCGGCCGCTGGCAATGGTGATGACGACGACGATGCCGCATCGACCAACGATGTGGCGGATAATGTGGAGATGGCCTCTTCTTCAGCACCATTGCTGGGCAGTGACAGCGTGCAGAGGAAGGGGCGGAGGACGAGCGAGGTGGTCACCCTGAGCCGAGCGAATGAGTCCCTGGGTGATGCGGCGGGGGACAAGGATGGCAAGATCGAGTACAAGTACCAGGAAAGGGGCGGGCTGGTACTGCAGCGGCTCTCCGTGGCGGTGCCAAACATGAAACAGGTGCGTTGGAGTTGACAACTCTGATAGTAGTGCCAACTCACGCAAAGTGTGTGCGTCTCTATTGTGTCAGCGGCGGTGCCAAATGATGAAACAGGCACGATGCAGCTACGAAGCAAGTTTGCACATATGACACTTGCATAGCGTGGGCCCCCAGCGTAGGTTGCACATACCCTCTTGGGCACTGTCCTAGGGCTTTTGTCTGTGACGGTTGCGCGATGTACTTGTATAACTCTTGGACATGACGGGCAGTAGACGGTATCTGTGTCCAAAGAGAGATTTGTGCATCACTGTGTCCAATGAGAGACTTGTGCATCACTGTGTCCAATGAGAGACATGTGCATCACGGTGTCCAATGAGAGACTTGTGCATCACGGTGCATGACAGCTGCTTTTGATGCATGATTCTTTATACAACCCTAACTGGAGCACTTGCATGCTGTGCGCCCTGATATGTGTCACTTGGCTCGTTCAGCTTCATGTTTGTGCCCAGTGCCCACTGCCCGCTTGGGGAACTCACAGCAGGATCTAAGTACGATGGCTCAGTTCTGTTTCGCTGCCCTGCATTGTGGGGTTGGGGGTATGCGGCTCCTGTAACGTGCAGCCCGCGACATTTATTCTGAACGACCTGGATCTAGAGGTCCCCCCAGGGACGTCCCTGCTCATCATGGGACCCTCAGGGTGTGGGAAGAGCACGCTGATGCGTGCCGTGGCCACTTTATGGGACAGGGGTAAGCGTGCCCCCACCCCCCCGCCCCCCACCCCCCTATAGCGTGGCCTGGTCGTATAGGCTTGAGCAGGGCATTGCTCATTTTGTCTGGTGGAACAAAGCATGGCCTCCCAGCCTATAGTCAATGTGCTGTGGAAAACATGCTCTGCCAAGTGAACTGGATGGCAAGCAGCATGCCTGCGCAGCAGGCTATCGGAAACACGCACTGACGATTGTCGTGAAATCAGAGATCCCTGGTATAGCCCACCATTGTAGGCAGAGGCGGCGTCAGGCCATTGGCCGCGATTCCCAGCCTTTCTAGTCGTACAGGCAGCGTCGTGTTGTGGGTCCCCCATCATCCGCTATCTGCCTAAGCCCGTTCACGTGTATCCGTCACCAGTTCCCGAGCCCTTGCCTGCTCGTTTTCATTTCCGAAGTTGTTGCCCGTTTTGCCCATTAATTACAGCATCTCTGAGGACTGCACTTGTCAGTCAGCGGCCATGGTTGGCTGCCTGCTGCTCACATCCGCTACCCATTTTCCCACTCCCAAGCTGTGGCTAGGTGCTGGCTTTTGCTAATGTGTTGCAAGTTACGGATCGCAACGTGAAGATGCCACTGGAGGGTTGACGTCACGGGGCGAGAAAACACCAGTCATGACTGTAGGGTCGATCCTGCACCCGGGTGCAGTGGTCGCTGAGCTAACTGCGCACCCCGCTACGTGCATCTCACAAGGCGGGTCGCAGGGATCATTTGCCCTTTGGTTTGCTGTGTGGTTGGGATTCGTCCTTGCCCTCGCTTGCTTATTTGCTCGCAGGCAGCGGGACCATCACCCTCCCTCCAGTGGAGAATACGTTCTTCCTGCCACAGTCACCGTAAGCACCACGACTGTCAAACAAATTCGCTATCTTTTTTCAACGGCGAGCTAATCACGGCTGGTAGTAGGACTTGTTTGCTACATGGGTTGGGGCCGCCACGCTCCGTTAGAGTCACCCTAGCATTTTGTAGTGTCCCCCTATTAAGCTTATCCCTTTGGTCTGTCTGCTGCATGGGGGCAATGTGCTTCATTGTGGCGATGTGCTTCATTGTGGCGAGCTTCATTGTGGCAATGTGCTTCATTGTGGGGATGTGCTTATTGTCGCGATGTGCTTCATTGTGGCTGTGTGCTTGATTGTGCCGATGTGTTTATTGTGGTGGTGTGCTTCATTGTGGCGTTGTGCTTCATTGTGGCAATGTGCTTCATTGTGGCGTTGTGCTTGATTGTGGCGATGTGCTTCATTGTGGCAATGTGCTTCATTGTGGCAATGTGCTTGATTGTTCATTGTGGCGATGTGCTTCATTGTGGCGATGTGCTTATTGTGGCGCTACGCTTCATTGTGGCAATGTGCTTCATGGTGGCAATGTGCTTGATTGTTCATTGTGGCGATGTGCTTCATTGTGGCGATGTGCTTCATTATGGCGATGTGCTTCATTGTGGCGCTATGCTTCATGGTGGCAATGTGCTTCATGGTGGCGATGTGCTTCATTGTGCCGATGTGCTTAATCGTTGCTGTTTACTTCATCGTCCTGGTCGCTATCACTCCCAATTCCTCTTATTGTCAGCTGCCATGTGCTCATGTGTCAGATGCCCTTGACTGATCTTAGAGAGGTGATGCCTTTGATTGCTACGTGTCGCATACGCTTAATTTGCTATTGGGTGAAGGCGTTGGTGGTTACATCCTGCGCCTTTGGCGAACGCCTAGTATTCGCCTTGGATCGCCACGTGGCACACGCCCATTGGTGGTCAACCACTCTTCAGGACAATTGATGGGCTATGTGTTTCATGCCATGTGTTTCGTGCCATGCGGCCCATGCCAATGTGGTTGATGCCATTTGACCCACGCCATGGGCCATGTGGTTGATCCATTTGCATCCCCCCACATGGTATCGCGTGCCGTGCGCCAGGTACATGCCACTTGGCAGCTTGCGCTCCCAGCTGGTGTTCCCCCTCCAGCACAACGACTCGCTCTACATCGCCGACAGCCGGCTGCTGCAGCTGCTCAGCGAGGTGCCTTCCTCTCCCCTTTCTTGTGATATTGTTAATACAACTCGTTATATTGTTAATACAACTTGTTATATTGTTAATACAACTTATCATATTGTTAATACAACTTATTATACTGCTAATACAACTTATTATACTGTTAATACAACTTATTATACTGTTAATACAACTGTTTATACTGTTAATACATGGGAGGAGAATCACAAATTCATAGATTTATGTGATAGTGTTACGTTCATCTTATCTTTTCGAGGGAGGGGGCCTCATAAAGTTTGAATAGCAGTATTCGGAAAAAATATTGTAGGGACTCTGTTGGGTTGTTATTCTAAAACCGCTTGCAACGGTGCTTGTATTACCAAGTCGAACGGTCTAGGCTCGTGGTGTGCTTGCTTTGGCCCCCCTTTGCATGTAGTTACTCCAAGGATACTGCCATTCCTTAAATGGCCATTCCTTTAATTGATGTCGAGCAGTTGAGCCTACTCTACTGGGTAAATAAAAGTTCACAGCAGCATGCTACTATGAATTACCCTGCATTTACTTGATGTTTTCAAACGTGGGCGCTGCGCAGGTGAACCTTCCCAGCCTTGCGCAGCGGCTTGGGGGCCTCGACGCCACCCACAACTGGGCGGATGTGCTCAGCTCGGGGGAGAAGCAGCGGGTGGCGTTTGCCAGGTTGTTACTCCACCAACCACAGGTAATTGTTGCAAACAACGATGGGATATATTATTTTTTAAAATCCAGCTACGCAAGCCTCCCACTACACGTCTTCATATCATACCATTAGTGTGGCCACGGTTATCATCAAGTCTATTTCCTTTGCCAACGCAAAGGTTATGGGATGAGGGATCGCTGCAAACCATGTTCATTCCTTTGGTCATCATGGTTCCTTCGGTTCCCGTAGTTTTGTATGGTTTCCTAAGTGTACTATAGTTCCGAGGGTTCCGAGGGTTCCGAGGGTTCCGAGGGTTCCGAGGGTTCCGAGGGTTCCGAGGGTTCCGAGGGTTCCGAGGGTTCCGAGGGTTCCGAGGGTTCCGAGGGTTCCGAGGGTTCCGAGGGTTCCGAGGGTTCCGAGGGTTCCGAGGGTTCTGGGGGCTCTGAGGGTTCCGAGGGTTCCGAGGGTTCTGAGGGCTCCGAGGGTTCCGAGGGTTCCGAGGGCTCCCATGGTTACAGTCCAAGCGTTGTGCCATGTGCAGCTGTATCGTGTACAATATCCATGCAATACATTCTAAGAGTGCTTGATGTTGATTTTTCCACGCGGAGGGTAATTGACTTTCGTTTCACTGCCCGACACCTCTATCTGACGGTTATGTTATGGTTGCTTGTTTGCCTTATCCATAGATGGCATTCTTGGACGAGGCCACCAGTGCACTGGATGCTGCGAATGAAGCTGCGCTGTACATGCTGCTGCAGCGGCAAGTGAGGACGTATGTGAGCATCGGCCACCGGCCATCGCTCCTGATATATCACACACATGTCCTCGAATGGAAGGACCAGGCGTGGGTGAAAAGTGAGATCGGAAGCCCAGCCTCCTCCACGACTCAAGATCGGCAAAAGTTGCCGCTCTCGTCCTCCACGACGCAAGATCGGCAAAAGTTGCCGCTCGCGCGTAGTGTGTAGCGGGGGCTTTGTACCATATTTCTGTCACAGTTATGAAATTGAAATTCTGCTGTTAGAGAAGTGATATCTACTAAGGCATCACGGAGCACACACATATCCTCAAGGGAATGAAAGTAAGATGCATGGTGGGGATGGGTGGCCATCAAAGACAGCAAAATCTGTCTAGGAAACACCCTCCTGGCCGTTACACCCTCCGCACTGATAGTTTTAATAATAATTTTTAGCTGGATGTACATCACCTGAAAACGCTAAATAAAGCAAGAAAAATTCAAACAATTAATTCCCGAGTGTGCTCTATTGTCTGCTTTCTAGCTACCGAACAAACAAAGAAAGTGTCACTAAATAAGTTCTTTGGCTGTCAGATGTGCTTCTTTAGCGATAAATAACAAAGAAGTGCAAAATCTTCAGCTGACAAATGTGCGCTTTACTGGCGGTAACAAAAGTGCTGCCAGCTGCACGGGTAATTATACCAAACAAACAAAGAACAGTCACGACTTTCAAACCGGTTGAACATTCAGTAGACAAACAAACAACTAGATATTAATAAAAGTAAGTAACTAAGTATACTTGCGTGTCATGCGCATGGGCATGCCACGTGGATCGATTACTATGCTAAATTCATTAGAAAATAATTACACGAAAGTCACAAATATATTCTCTGCATCATTAATTAATTAATTAATTAATTAAGAACATAACTCCGTTGGGAGTATATGTAGCACATATCCCTGAGAAGGGGCGTATGACTTTTAATACATTCTAGGCTACTTCCTGCAAGGGTAGGGTGTAAACTACACCTGCTCTAGGTGCACCATGCAAGTGCACCTGCACCACCATGATGTATCAAAGCTCTTCTCGTGTCAGAAAGGCCTGGCATGGGGTGCAGAAGATCAGCATGGCTATACAAAGGCTAGGGCATGGCTCCTCAGCAGAGAGTGACTCTCTGCATAGGCACAGCAGAACCAAATAAAGCTAGGCATCGTCTGGTGTGGGGCGCATCATAGGCGCACATGTACATGGCTAAATGATGCATGAAGGCATCAGCTGGTATGGGGCCTGTAGCAGGCGTACATGTACAAGGCCACGGTGGCTAGGCCTGACTATTCTACATCACTACTGCTGTATTCCCCTAAGCTGGGGTGTCTGGACTGGTGCTGGGGCAGCGGGGGTCGCCCCCAGGGCTTGTGGCCGACGTAGATATGGCGCCGCCCCCTTCCCGTAAACCGGCTTTCCCGCCGCGGTCTGCTGGAGCTGGAGGTACGTCGGCCATAGCTCCCGTCGCCGTTCATTGCTGCGCCAGGGTCAAGTCGTCGTCCAGGGTGTAGTGAGTCTTCTCGAGCCGCTTGCGACGTCTGAGAAACGAAATCTTGTCCGCCGGGTTCTCAAAGATGAGCAGAAGCGGAGGCACCCCTGCCGGCCTTACTCCGCGAGCGGGGAAGGCGGTGGGCGTCCATGCAGCTTGATCTAGCTAGCTCACCAAGCCCCATGCGACCAAGGATTCACTCTCTCAAATGCCTGTGCAAGCTTCCTGGAATTCTCACCTTCCACCAGGTCAAAGTTCTTGACGATAACGTTAAGGCTGCGCTTGGCGAGCTCGTCCTCCTCGCGGAGGTCGAGCGTCTGCTGCTGGAGCTGTGCTGCGACGGCGGAGGTGGTGGAGGTGGTGTGTTGCTTGTGCATGTCCGCCCAGGTCTGGGTGGGAGGGGCATCGCCAGCCGGGCCAGTGGGGGCTGGCTTGGCGGCAATGTCCTTCACCGCCTGGGCGGTGAGGCCTGCGCCGGTGTTTTGCAGGCACTCTATGGCGATGGTGTTGTCCTGGAGGCGCTTGTCAATGTCACGGAGCCAGGTGGTGATGGAGTCGGTGGAGGCGGTGGGGGGGGGGGGGGGGGGCGAGGAGGGTGGAGGTGGCGGTGGAGAAGGCGGGCCGGGAGCTCAGCAGCCAGCGACGTGCGGCCCACAGCTCAGCCACATCTGCAGCGAGCTGGGGAGACACGTGCTGTGAGATATTATGGCTTCTTGAAGGTGGAGGAGGACGGTGGATTCGGTCAAGGGGGCGGGGTTCAGAAGGTCCTCCGGGCAGAGCACTTAAGGATGGTAATGAGGGGGGCGAGCTGAAGGCGGGGGGGAGACCAGTCGGGCAGGTGTTCAGGTCTGCGGTGGGAATACCGGCCATCAACTGAACTCCGTTGCGGAAAAAAGTGGGTTTTGGAGTGGAGTCGCACAGGGCCAGGAGCGAGGCGTGTGACCCGTATAAAACACGAGCTCCAGTGTCTTGATGGGGGGCATGTCGAAAAAGCCTGGGGCCCGTGAGGACGTCACAGGTGGAAAATAACCTGTCGACGTCAAAGTCACGCTCAGACCAGCTAGGTTCGCCTGGGCGACTGCGCTTGGGCTCAGGCGATGCATGCGCAGAGGGCGAGGCAAGCTCGGGAGGGATCTGGGCGACCACCAGTGCGCGATCGACTATGTATAGTGTCACCGCTGCCTTCGATCCGGATCTGAGGGCCGGGCGAAGCTGCAGCCGGAGCTGCAGACGTATATTCAGGGCTTAGCGCAGCCGCCAGGCTGCGTTGCGTACATGCGAGGAGCTGTAGAGGAGCTTGCTCATCATATATTGCGTTATAGCTTTGGAAAATTATATCAGCGTACATGCGTCTTAGAAAGACGAAGCGATTGTGATATAATTCATTTCACTGCATGTCATCCGAATTTGCATGGTGTCCAATCGTGAAAGTTATGAGCTCCGCCGTCAGCCATGGCTACCTCATGGCTTGTGGCTCGTGGCTCGATCATGTGCATATGCATTCAATCTCCATGATTTCATGTGCTCTGCATCATGCCCCAACCTAGTCACTAAATTTAAAAAATTAAATTAAATTATAACATGACTCCGTGGGGAGATCATGTAGCACGCATTCCCTTGCATGATGGAAGGAAGTGAGCGAAGCCGCGAAACCTATCTAAGCTAACTCTAAGCTAATCTAGAAAATCCTAACTAGTACGCTACTCGGCAAAGCGTCCCTTCCGCCTGGGGTGGGGGGGGGGGCTTGCCCACAGGGGCTGGCGTGTGGGCCTGGACAATGGTCTGCCACCTCGATCATCTTGTTCTCTATAGCAGTCCAAGCAAGAGAGAAAAATGACCTATGTATGGAAAACCCTACTACATTCAGGACATGTAGCCTGCCGTCGGAGCATCGTATGAAACATGCTGCCCATGCAGCCGTGCGGCCAACTATCAATTATGTCTTGTCCGTGAGCGTCCATGCCTCGGCGCCATAGGTGAGCATCGTGAGGACCAGGACCTTGAAGATCACTCGCTTGCACGGTCCTCGCCCGGCCATGCAGCTAGGTCCTTCGAGTGCCAGTAGGTGTGGAACGAACGTGGAGCCCATGGCCCAGGCCAGGCCGATGCGGGTGTCCACATCGTCGGCGGTGACGGGGAGCATGCTGGACCCAGATGCGGTTTGAAGTGATCACGGAACGGGGCCGGCTCCGTCCCGTCTAGCAGCCGTGGCTTCGCGGTGGGCAACTGGTAGCCCCAGTCACCATCGCCTCGGTTTTGACACTAATCTCCAACCCCACCGCCCGGCCGCGCCTCGATCGGCAAGCCCATGCAGGCAGTCCAGCCAGGTCTGAAATTATGTGCTCGGGGCGCCCGATGAGGATGGTATCATATCCGCATAAATTATCAGGTCGGATCGACAGGAGGTAACCAGGGCCACCGCCGCCGTGTTCGCAATCGTTAATTAAGGATGTCCAATTAGCCAGGCTCGAGCGGTAAAGCGCACACATGCCTGGCGCATGACGTGATCCACGACAGTAAATTATGAACAGATATGGGGACAGCTTGAGGACACAACCTTGCCACACCCCGTGGTGAAGGGGGATCCATTTGAAGGGTGGGGTGGTGCCTTCCGCTACCGCACTACTGCCTGTGAACCGGCTCATACAGCCGGCGAATGAGCTATCACACAATATTTACAATATCATGACAAGCAAACGCTCCTCTACGCAACGCAGCCTGGCGGCTGCGCTAAGCCCTGAAAATACGTCTGCACTCTGCAGCTCCGGCTGCAGCTTCGCCCTCAGTCAGCGCAATAATGGCAGCAAGCAAGTAAACTATAAGTGCTGGTGGCACGCGATCCAGAGCTTGGATGGCCTAATAAAGAGCCTCGGACCCAGAGGACCTTGTCGAAAGCCTTGACGTAGTCAACAAAAATGAAGACCAGCGGAAAACCATCAGGGCGTGTGCGACGCACCTGAGTCCTCTGGATCGACACCAGCCGGCGCGCGACAAATACATGCCGTACTGCAGCCATGACAGACTGTATTACCGGGCCACGACGGAAACCCGTCTGACTGCTCACTCAGTCACTCACCCAGGTTCTCGCCACTACATGCACCGCCATCGATCTCGACAGGAATAGTGGGTTGCTTTGCGATCGAAGCCGTATAGTCCAGCGCGGCGCGGGGCCTGTCTGTGCAGCATCATGCGTATTTCAAAGACCTTCAGTGCGGCGCTCTGTCCAGAGGCAGACACCTGGATAGTTACCGGGGTCAGCAGCAGAACCCTTATCATTGTACAGCATGACTCCGATGGCCGTCTGCGGCACTCATGCAGCAGGCGGAGGCTCATCATCAGAGAGCAGAACACGGTTCCAGAACGCCAGCAGAAGCTCCCGCACCGTACAGTCACTAGAGGGGCCGGGATAGTACTGAATCCGCATATCCGTGACCTGTCCTCTACTGTAATGGCAGATTCATGAGGCGGTATTGTAGCGGCTATCGACCTCATGCGGGGCAATAATCTCCACCTGCGGACCACTAGCCTGCATGAGCACTAGCAATGAATGGGCCGCGGGGCCCGTGATCAAAACATGAGCATGCCCCGCAACAAGAAGGTGCTTTATCGTAGCAGACGGTGCCCAGCCCATTTCTCCTTGTCTATCGATCATGCCGGGACGCGGAGTACAGATAGTAGTCCTGCAGCCCAGAAGCCCTGCATCCTCAAGCCTGAGTTGTGTCCAGTGTCATACGGCCGGGCCCGGGTCGCGCCGCGTTGGGGCGCGCGGCAAGTTTGCCAGTGGGTTGCTACGGATCGACAAGGGGACCCTGCCATGCACAGGAGGAGGTGTCTACCTGGTTGGCCATGCAGTCCTAAGCCCGTCCGCAGGGCCCACATCGGTATTCACCTCACCGTCCGCAGCTAGGCCCACATCGGTATTCACCTAGAGTAGCCGCGGGTCCAGATGCACGGCAAGATGGCCGGCCGGCAAAGAGTAGGCGGTACGTGTCATGGTGTCAGATGGTACCTATCTATGGGTGACAAGAGGGAGCTAAGAGGTTGCAGTAGAGCTCGGCCCGGGTGCGCCGGCGCTCTATAGTTGCATGGTAATTGGTAGCGGACGCCGAGGATGTGACGGAGCATATTTCCGTAGCTAGTCACGGTGCCGTCAAGCTGCTTGCTCAACGCCTGGTCCAGGGTCCACGCCTCGCAGCTGCATGTAAAGGAGGATGCTCAGGACAACTAAGGGCCTTGAACGTACAGCCTGAACAGCGGAATGCGTTTGCGCCGCTCACTCAGGTAGCGACCTGTCCAGCAGAACCCGGCTGTCGAGGCCCGGCGGAGGGCCGCGGCCGTCGAGGCCTGGCCAATACGGGACCGTGCGTTGATGTCGTCGGCCGTGGAGGGGAGCCAGAGCATGCCGCCCAGGAGCTTGAAGCCGGATTCGCCGGGGGGATGGTGCTTCCGTCCAGCAAGAGGAGGGTGGGCATGGGGTGGTCCCAGCGGGGAAGCGGCCATGGTCGTGACCTCGATCCGTTTTTTTGCTGATCATAAGCCCCACCGCCCGCGCAATTATCAATTCTGGACAGTGACAAGCTAATAATCTAGCCAGAGTTGGGCGGACTCCGGGTCTCCACGAGCGTCGTGTCATCAGCGTAGTAGATCAGATCGCTCAGTCGGTAGGGTGGTTCAACCCCACCGTAGCGCTGGCGATCGAACTTAACTCTGTGATCTCGATCCCCGGCCGGCGGGGCCCCTCCACCTGCATGGGCAAGTAAGCGGGCTTTTGCACGCCTCATATATATATTCATTGAGAATGATAGATTACGGAGGTGAGATAGGCATGCAACATAAGGAAAAACCCGATAACTGGGAGAATAACCCTGAAGAAATTAATAGTAATCTGACACAGACATCCAAGGATCACGCCAGCAGCACAAGGTACAACTAACTATACATCAGAATGTATAGTTGTGTCTGATCAGAATACATCACAAAACTACACGCAGCAACAGCGCCGGCTGCCGGCCGGCCGGCCCACCATGCAGGCCGGGAAGGGATCTAGACCGCATGGGTCGCGACAAAGTCGGCCGGCCCGGGTGCGGCGGAATAACACATCAGCCACGGTGCGAGTGAGGGCGAGTGACAGGCCGCTGGCAGCCGCCAATACGAGGACCACGTGCGGGCCGACCACGGGGCGGTCTGACCCTTGAGGTCGAGGCGGTCTTCACGGCGCTGGCAGCACTCGTGGAAAAACTCCGCTGTCTTGGGGCCCATGGCCCCGAACTCCTCAAGGACAAAGGGGATGACCCGGTGGGGCCCCACATTGCCGTAGGAGGCAAACTTGTCGCGCTCATGCAGCCACAGCGGCAGCAGCGCCGGCATCCACAGCCGCCCGGAGGATGTGGCGATCGGAAAGCGGCCGAGCCACGGAGACATCGATGAGCAGGTGGCAACCCTGCCCGTCGTAGTCAAGCACGGTAATGTCGGGGCGGTGGTTGGGTGAGTAGAGGGCGGCCCCATCCGCGTCCTCGCACTTTATGGTGGAGTGGGGAAAGACCGACCGAACCATGGCACACACCACCCGGAGGAGAGCGGTATGGAGATAGAGGAACCAGTTCTGGTTCTGCTGGCCACCCATGCACGCGATGTAGTGCGTCCCAGTAGGATCCAGAGCAAGCCCGCAGCTGCCGCAGCTAGGACGCACCCGCCGTGATGAGAGGTTGCGGGGCAAAGAGCTGGTGGCGGAGAGCGATGGCGTAAAGGGCCGGAACCAGCGTGAACAATGAAGGGCTCATGGGGAGGGCGCGCAGGAATGCGGACCCCACGCTCCTCTCAAGGGAAACGGAGTGAAGCCAAGCCTTCCCCTGATCGTTCAAGCTCGCATGCAGACCCATCCAGTCGGCACAGTGTAGTATACCCGCGTAGGTCTTTTGTTGTTTTTCATGAACGCAGGCAGGGAAGACACTAGGACTGACGACAGTGGACACGCCGGGCGTGCCCCGGGGCAGGCGACGGTGGACGGCCTGAGCGGGGCGGACGAGGTCGCAAGCCTGCTGGATCCCGAGGTAAGAATCCTGCACAGCCTGCACAAAGGGGAAGGGGGATGGGGTGACCAAGTCGGGAATGGCGCTGACGGCGCTGGGGACCAACCGGCGGATCTCCGCCCAGGCCTGAGCAACAGAGCCAAGGAAGGCGGCGGGGGCGAGGCGGGCGGCGCGGGTGAGCCCACACCCGCCCATGCGGCAGGGGAGGGTGGCCAAGCGCATGGAGTGAGCTGGCAGGCTAGGGCCGGGGAGGAGCACCTGCAAGGCGGCCTGAATGCGCTCGTCATGGCCTTCCGCGGCAAGCCGCACCAAGTGGGGGGGAGCGCCACGGAGCCAGTGAACCACCCGCGGGTGGGCGCAAAACCACAGGAGGAGCCCTTTGGTCTGGGGGTCCTTGAGGCGCGCCCAAGTCTCGAGGACATGGGTGCGCTGTTCCACGGTGGCCCGGAGCTCCTCTTCGACGTAGTCAGGGTCACCCACAGGGACGCCCAGGCACGAGAAACCACGCGCCCGCGCCAATGCCCCCGGGATAGCCGCAGGGAAGCCAGAGCAGTCCCCCTGGGGCGAAAAGACTGCACACTTGGGGAGGGTGAGCCGAAGGTTGATGGCCGCCATGGCCACTTCAAGGGCAGCCAGGGCGGCAACCACAGCGTCGGCCGGGCCAAGGGCATGGATATCGTCCATATAGGCGAGGAGCACGACATCCGGGTGCGCAGCGTGGACACCTTGGAGAGCCTTGTGCAGCCTCATATATATTAAAAATATAATTACCTCATATATATATTAAAAAAAATAATTACTTACAGCAGAGTGAAATCACTCAAACCAAAGCAAACGCCCAGCTATAAACCTATATACAGAGCCATGTCAAAGCTCTATACTACGATAAGACCAATGGAAACGCCTAACGGGAGGAACCTAATAGCCCTGCTGCACCGCAAAATCAGCCCGCGTACGGCGGAGCATGATGTCAGCCATGGCCCGAGTCAGCGCCACCGACAAGCGCTGACGCCAATATGACGTCCAGGTCCGCGCCGACCATGGGGCCCGCTGGCCCTCCAGGTCCAGCCGGTCCTCCCGGAGCCGGCAGCACTCCTTGAAGAAGGCGGAGGTCAGGGGCCCCATGGCCCCAAACTCCTCCAGGACAAAGGGCACCACACGATGGTGCCCGACGTCGCCGTAGGCCAGGAGCTTGGCCCGCTCCGCCCGGTCCGCCGTGTAACCTGCCGTGAGGGAGGCCCCAGCCACGTGGCTAAGAGCCAAGGGCCGCGCCACCGAAACGTCAATAAGCAGATGCCGGCCACCCCCCTCAAAGTCCAGCACCACGATGTCAGGCCGGTGGTTGGGGGAATAGAAGGCAGCGCCATCCGCATCCTCGGACCGGATGTTCGCGTGGGGGAAAACCGACCGAATCATGGCGAGCACCACCGTCAGGAGGACAGTGTGCAAATACAAATACCAATTCTGATTCTGTTGGCCCCCCATGCAGGCAAGGTAGTGAGTCCCCGTGGGATCCAGCGATATATATAGTCCACCATGAATGATGAATAGATATGGGGAGAGCACACAGCCCTGCCACACCCCTGTGACAGTGCAGGGGGAATGTTGCCGGAGCATGACGCCGTTAAGTGGTACGAACTTGAGCTTGGGACCCTTCATTGAACTGCATCAGCGGATGATCTCAACGATGTACGATGGGGCACGGAACAGGTGGAGGACAACCCATTAATTATTACTTAACCGATAATTAAGAACATGCCTCCGTGGGGAGGATATGTATAACACCCGTGTTGGTTCGTACGGCACCTCGGGTATGAAAATACGCCATATTCCACGGTACTGACGCTTTCGACCGCGTACGCCGTACGATTTTCACTGTTTTTCACTTTGGACTTAGCCGATTTTGGAGGTCGCGGACGTGTCACGCGGTGGGGAGAGGCCCAGACCTGTCAGTGGTACTGAAATTGCTGAAATTGTAGCGAGTGCATAGCTACTTGCTAGTACACGCATGACGGTGTGCCTTTCTACATTTTTTGACAGGATTTTTTATTGCGCGGGAGAAAAGCTGTAAGGGGACAGACAGCATATGCATGGCAGAATCACAAGGTTTAGGGACGGGTGCACTTCCAGAAAGACGCAGAAGAGTGAAGACGCAATTAAAGCAAATAGAGGGTGCCGGGTGCGCCGGTTCATGTATTGTGCGCTAGGCAATCCTAAAAGAGGCGACCATGCCTAGAGTTCCAGTCGTCAAAAGGGGAGAGGAGTATCAATGCCTCCACCTGATTGACGAGGTGGAAAAGACCGTGAGTGGGGAAGACGTGGTAGTCGGCCAGAGGTGGCCAGGCGTGCAAGCTGTGCGATTACAAGTTCGGCAGGCCTGGCAACTTTAGCAAGGATCGCGCTGTCGGCCATCTCAGCCACATCCCCAACAAGGAGCCACATTTTGCCAGCAGTCTAGGAATGTAGAAGGCCTGATCGGGAGGCTTCAGGCGGCTGAGGCAGCCCGGTTGGAAAAGAAGGAGCAAAATGCAGTGCTCGGTGCCCGCGTTGCCAAGGCCCTTCTGCCTGCCGCTGCCCCGGGTGCTGGCCCTTGTGGCTCTGGCAAGGCAGTGCAGAAGACGATTCCACAGTGCTTTTCCAATGCGCAGCTCCAGGAAGTCCGCCTTGCCCAGGCCTCTTTCTTTTACGAGAATGGCATTCCGTTTCACGTCGCCGCCAGCGCCTCGTACAAGAACATGATCGCGGCAGTGGCAGCAGTGAAGGTCAATTCTGGGTTCATTGCCAATGATTTTTTTTTTAGGGATTCGTGGCATGCACTTCTTGTCATTGTGCAGCGAAGCTGCCATCTATAGTGCTATGGGTGCATTATACCATTCAACCATGTGTTATGCTGTCAATAATGCATGGTAATAAAAGAGACCGGTGTTAGATGGTCAATAGTTTGCATGTCCACAATATATAAATGTACTTGAAGGATGTATTGCAATGTCGATCTAAGTGTGGCAGGTGGCAAGTCACTGCCATTATGCTCATAAATGAATAGCAGAGAGCATAGTACCTAGTAACATTTGTTGGCTGCAGGGCCACACATCCTTAGAATACCCCGTACCTTGGCCTTAATAATACCCCGTACTTTTTTACCACAATTTCAAAAATACCCCGTATGCCGTACTGCGTATTTTTTCGCGTATTTTTTACCCCTCGCAAAAATACCTGTATTTTTACAGTACACAAGGGTTTTACCGAGTACCCCGTACTGCCGTACAGACCAACACGGTGTAACACATATCCCTGAGAAGGGGCATATGGTTTTCAATTCATTCTAGGTGACAACCTGCAGGTGCATGGTCGGTGTAAGCTGCCACCTACTTGGGGTGCACAATTGCATGAGGTGCACCTGCACTGGTCACACCACTGTATTCCAGCAGCTACTGTGCAAAGTTGCGGGCATGGGGTGGAAGAAGATGATCATGGCTAGGCAATGGCTAGGGCATCGATCATCATGGAGGGCAAGTGCGGCGTGCTCATGAAGAAGCTTGAAGCCATCACCGCCCACACCGAGGCCCTGGCCTCACAGGTCCCAAAGATAGCCGGAGCAGACGGCCACCATCGCATCCCAGCCGGCCACCCCGGCTGGATGCTGATGACCTCCCGCCCCTCTCCTATGCGGACCTGCTGCCGACAGCGACCGCCTCCACCACCAACGCCATCGCTACGAAACTCCAGGAGCTTGAAGACCTTCGCCAGGCTCAACAACGGGAGGCCACCGACCGCGCCCGCCGCGACTGCCGGGTGGTGCTGCGTCGTTTAATTTCCCCCAGAAGCCAGGTGAGACGTCAACCTCCCTTGCCGACGAGCTTAAGGACCAGCTCCTTACCCTCGTGGGCCTGGTAGATGAGGTAGAACTGCGTGGGTGCCACCGCCTTCCCCACTCACGGGACGAGGCGGCTCCCCCACCAGTCCTGCTCACCTTCGATCCCCTCCCCTGAGCACGTACAAGCAGCGGTTCCTCTCTCGTCGCAAGCGGTTGCACGACCTCACCTGGACACTGGACGACGACCTGACCCCCGCCCAGCAGCAGCAGCGTCGTGACCTGTGGCCTGACTGAATACCTCCCGGCCACAAGCAGGACCCCCAGAAGCCCAAGGTGTACTGGACGGGGGCGGGGACCTGATGATCGATCAACCACAAGATGTGGACGCCCCCCGCGGGCTAGAATTTGTATAGACTAGCCCTATAGCTTGTAACCATTGGTCAGTAATCACTGCCGCTATGGCAGCCATGCTTAGAATGTTTGCCTAGCTGCATGCCACCTATAGTCACGTGCACCGCTAACGCACGGTACACAACCAGCCATATAGCCTTAGCTTAGTCCTTGTACAGCCATGCTACATGATTCCTGGCTTCGATCAGATTACTACTTGCCCACGCCGATCCTTGTTATGCCATGCTCACACTGATGGGTCTTATTATTGCACCCACAGATTGCCGGATCGTTAGCGTGTCCGTTTAGCTAGCGTGCCCGAATGCAGCTGTGGCATGCCTTATAGTAGGCATGCATGAAGGAGACTGGGGGTCTCTGCCCTTTCTCCTGTTGTGCACACACAGGGAATAAAAGCGATTCGGTGCTCCGTGACTCCCCAACGGGAGCACGTGTTTAATTAATTAATTAATTAATCATGGCGTATCAGCAGATCGGAGTGGCTCAGTCTCTGCATGGGCTTAAAGCATGGCTGACTCATAGCGGATGCAGCCGGTACTTAGGCTGCCCCATGGTCCAGAGCCCACACTATATATCTGAGATAGGCTTGGAACACATTTAGAGGCGCCGGTTTGGGAGAATATAAAGGCCGGAGCCTGAGGGTTTAATAGGGAAATATCAGTTCCCACTGGGGGTAACCCACAATCCCCTTTTTAGGGCATCCCATATCAAGGAGACAACCAGGCGTGCGCATGCCAGAAATCGGGAGAATCCATATATATTAAAAATATAATTACTTACAGCAGAGTGAAATCACTCAAACCAAAGCAAACGCCCAGCTATAAACCTCTATACAGAGCCATGTCAAATCTCTATACTACGATAAGACCAATGGAAACTCCTAACGGGAGGAACCTAATAGCCCTGCTGCACCGCAAAATCAGCCCGCGTACGGCGGAGCATGATGTCAGCCATGGCCCGAGTCAGCGCCACCGACAAGCGCTGACGCCAATATGACGTCCAGGTCCGCGCCGACCATGGGGCCCGCTGGCCCTCCAGGTCCAGCCGGTCCTCCCGGAGCCGGCAACACTCCTTGAAGAAGGCGGAGGTCAGGGGCCCCATGGCCCCAAACTCCTCCAGGACAAAGGGCACCACACGATGGTGCCCGACGTCGCCGTAGGCCAGGAGCTTGGCCCGCTCCGCCCGGTCCGCCGTGTAACCTGCCGTGAGGGAGGCCCCAGCCACGTGGCTAAGAGCCAAGGGCCGCGCCACCGAAACGTCAATAAGCAGATGCCGGCCACCCCCCTCAAAGTCCAGCACCACGATGTCAGGCCGGTGGTTGGGGGAATAGAAGGCAGCGCCATCCGCATCCTCGGACCGGATGTTCGCGTGGGGGAAAACCGACCGATCCATATATACCGTAACGAACGCCTTCAGTGCATGGTGTTATCCACGAAGGTCAATATATATAGCAATTGCAATGGCATGAGGCCGGGGGGGGCCAGCTAGAAAGCCCACTTCTTCGATCAGGTGGGGCGCGTTCATGCATGTGGTGACCATGCATAGCACAACTGGCCGGCCCCGTGATGTTAGACGCCGCAAGGCCCGCACATTCAAAGAACAGCTAGTAGAGGACATGCCGGGGGCCTATATGCCTCTCCGTGACTTGGAAAAAGATGCTGGACAACCTTGGCCAAGTGGGCCCAGGTCATAGAGGACAACCGGAGGCCCCCCACGTGGGGAAGCGCCCGCGACGGTGTGCAAACCCGCGGGAGGGACGCCAGGCAGCTCCCTTAGGGTAGAGTCGATGTTGATAGCTTTTGTAGATAGATGTTGTATGTAGATAGCTGCTGTAGATAGATTAGATCGCGGTAGGACTGTTTGCACCCATCCATCCATCCATCCATCCATCCATCCATCCATCCATCCATCCATCCATCCATCCATCCATCCATCCATCCATCCATCCATCCATCCATCCATCCATCCATCCATCCATCCATCCATCCATCCATCCATCCATCCATCCATCCATCCATCCATCCATCCATCCATCCATCCATCCATCCATCCATCCATCCATCCATCCATCCATCCATCCATCCATCCATCCATCCATCCATCCATCCATCCATCCATCCATCCATCCATCCATCCATCCATCCATCCATCCATCCATCCATCCATCCATCCATCCATCCATCCATCCATCCATCCATCCATCCATCCATCCATCCATCCATCCATCCATCCATCCATCCATCCATCCATCCATCCATCCATCCATCCATCCATCCATCCATCCATCCATCCATCCATCCATCCATCCATCCATCCATCCATCCATCCATCCATCCATCCATCCATCCATCGGGGTTAATGCTTCGTGACTCCCCAACGGGAGCACGAGTCTTAATTAATTATAACAGCACAACTGCGATCGCCAACACGGAAGCCCGGACTCACCTGTGTGGGAATCGAGGCTGGAACTGATGCGGTTCAGCAGGAGACGCATGAAGACTTTCAGCACGCAGCTTTTGAGGCAGACGCCGCGCGGTAGTTGCCTATCTATTATTATCCGTGGCTGGCCCCTTGCCCGTGTAGCCGTGTTGTTATGTACGGGTACGCGTATTTTAAAACGGGGTTTAAAATTAACGTGCATGTATATACGTGGGGGGGTTAAAATACACGGGCTTAAAATACGCGACCGCGTTTCTGACTGAAGCTAGGGGCTTATTGGGCACGCATCCACGTGGAAAACACTTGCATTTATAGTAATTAGTAACGATATAGTTTCATGGTATACATAATTGCTTGCATGCAGTCAGCCATGTCAACCACCGACGGTTGGCTAAGCACATTTTAGTGTTGTCACATCATCATATAACAAGGGCATGCATGCTAAAATAATCAAATGGTGGCAGCTCACTGTCTAGATGCAGTCACATGAATGCAATATCTCCAATATAATCATCAGCAAAATCCTTCTTTCCCTCCACGATAAAAATGTATTGGCGGCCAGCCGGCCACTCGATCAGCTTCTGAGCGCTGTGATGCCGCTGCGAAGAAAAGGTGCGGCACTCTCACACAACAATCTTGAACGCCAAAAAAGAACGCAAAAGACTTCAAACGACAAGCTCGTAGAGGAAAGCACTGAAACAGATCACGTTCGCCACAAATATATACCTTGACATCGTAAACCCCTCGCCCAGGCGAGCAACAACGGCCGTTCTTCTATGTTGAAAATGGCAGGCACAAACTGACAGTGCACGCCTCAATAATTACTTCAACCGAATTTTACTTTAAGTGGTCGTAAATTTGGAACACTGAGCACCCGTTCTGTTTAGAATCCGATGCTATCATTACTTATGCCTCCTTCACGGTCAGAACCCCCTCCAGAACCACGCATTCAGTAATGCTGCTATCATGAATTCTATTTGATTCCGCGTGCATGACCAAACAATGCATAGTATCCCCCATGCAGATGGCATGAAAAGAAAGCAGAGATATTATGAACCAGCTATACTCTCCGCCACATTGAATCTAATATCATGAACTCATCGTCTTCAACATTCGAGTATTTCGTTTGCATTTCTCTCGCCCTATGTTGCTCATTTCGCTATGGCCACTCTTGCAAGTACGTTACGTGGCCCGCACACCTTGCACCCAACTTTTATAATTCCTAGACCCTATTCAAGCCAACTTTTAATTCATAGCCCCTAGGCCCAAAGCAAACATATTCCCCAGTTCCCGCGGATGGGCCAGAAGTAAACGCCGCGCCAAAGAACCTAGGCGCCGCGCTGCCTGCTGGCCGGCCGGTAGCCTGGCACCCCATGGGTACCCCCCCAAATTTCTAAGGACTTCGATCCAAGTCGCGTATTTTTCATAAAATACGCGTAATTATCCGCGGCGCACTGAAGTACGCGTACCTGTAGAAGTGTTTTATTTGAACCGTACAGCGTACATAACAACACGGCTGTGTAGAGCATGACCTGATTGAACAGGCTGTGCTCAATTCCAATACATCGGCGGGGGGAGCCGCCATCTTGTATAATCGGCGGTTGCAAAAGCCCCAGAGGAAAGGCTCAAGCTCAGGCATCTTAACGGCCACCTCATGTGAAATATTGTCCACTGCCATGGCAGCATCGTTGCGGAGCGGGGTGGAGATAGCAGCAGCCCATTCCCGGAATGATGCTGCACAGCCCGGCTCCGTGCTGCGCTGGACCCACATCTGGGTGAGTCTCAGATGGGTTTCCGTCGTGGCTGTAACACTGTCATGGCTGTACTTGTCGCGGGCCGGCTGGTGGAGCTAGGAGGTGCGTCGATCGCATTTGCCCTCAGTGATGGTTTTATTACCGCTGGTCTTCATTTTTGTCAACTGTATCATCAAGGCTTTTGACACGGTCCTAGCTGGGAGGCTCTTTGGGCCATCCTAGCTCTGGATCGCGCGTGCCACCAGCATTTATTGCTAGCTGCCATTTGTCAGCCATGTATGAGGGTCATCATGTGCAGGCAGCAGTGCGGTGAGGGTCATCACAGGCAGTAGTGCGGACTGCGGAAGGCACCACCCGGCCCACCATAATTCCCCCTTCACCACGGGGTGTGGGAAGGTTGTGTCCTGTCCCCGGCCATATCGATCTGTTCATTACTGTCGTTGATCACGTCGATCATACGCCAGGCACGTGCCCGCTTTACCGCTCAGGGGTTCGAGCCTGGCTTGGACATCCTTAACGATCGCGCCATACGGCGGCGGTGGCCCTGCCGGGTTAGTAACCGCCTGTCCGTCCTGATTTATGCGGATGATACCACCCTCATCGAGCGCCCCGAGCACATTTAGACTTGGCTGGACATATGTCTGTTTTGGCATGCAGTTGGAGGCGCGCGGACGGCATGGGGTTGGAGATTAGTGTCGAATTAATTAACCGAGGCAATGGTGATTGGGGCTTAGTACCAGTTGCTCGCCACGGCCGCTGCTGCTAGATGGGACGGAGGTCCCGTTCCGTGAGCGCTTCAAGCTGCTGCATGGGGAGCATGCTCCCCGACGCGCAGCGGACGATATGGACACCCGCATCGGCCTGGCCTGGGCCCGGCTCCGCTCGCTCACCCCCTTCTGGCACTCGAAGACCCTAGCTGGGCGGAGGACCGCAAGC
Source organism: Mesostigma viride (assembly GCA_009746045.1). Lineage (NCBI taxonomy): Eukaryota > Viridiplantae > Streptophyta > Mesostigmatophyceae > Mesostigmatales > Mesostigmataceae > Mesostigma > Mesostigma viride. The sequence goes on along the minus strand of RPFO01000050.1, from coordinate 4,194,988 downwards.
GAGTGCTCTTCAAGCTAGGTCATGGTCCTCACGGTGCTTACGTATGGCGCCGAGGCATGGGCGCTTACGGACAAGATGGCCGCACGGCTGGACGGCATTGCATGATCATTGGTTTCCAGAATGGTCCGACAGGTCCTGCACGTAGGCCGTAGGGTTTTCAACACATAGGTCGAACGTTAGAGTCTTTGTAGAAGGGTATGCCTTGCATTACAGACGAGCCGGATTAGACAGCGTAGGATAGCATTCGTAGGACATCTTGCTCGCACAAGTCATGCAGGTTAAGACACCAACCTAGGTCTGGCCGGCCCTCAGCGGCTCGGCCATCCATGCAGGGCGGATTATCCTGACCTGGCCTGGCCCCAAGGACATTCCTAGAAAGATTGGTAAATCTGCCATGAACTATACACAGCAGTTGCTGGCCGACCTAGTGGTCCCAGCCAAGTTTGAAACACCGCATTTCCTACCTCTCTCCTGCTTGGACTGCCATGCAGAACAAGAAGAGGTGGCAGACCGTTGTCCCTAGGCCCACACGCCAGCCCCTGTGGGCAAGCCCCTCCCCATGGGATCATGCACGGGACAAGGCGGCTCCCCCACCAGTCCTGCTCACCTTCCCCTCCCCTGAGCACAAGCAGCGGTTCCTCTCTCGTCGCAAGAGGTTGCACGACCTCACCTGGACGCTGGACGACGACCTGACCGGCCCCGCTCAGCAGCAGCAGCGACGCGACCTGTGGCCCGAAGTACCTCCGCCACAAGCAGGACCCCCAGAAGCCCAAGGTGTACTGGAGGGGCCGGGGGACCTGATGATCAACCGCAAGATGTGGTCGCCCGGCCTCCTGCGGGCTAGAGTAGCCCGACCTAGCTTGAATAATTGGTGGTAGTCACTGCCGCTATGGCAGCCATGCCTAGAATGTTTGCCTAGCCTACCTAGCCATCATACCTAGTCATGTGCCCCGCTGACGCACGGTACACAACCAGCCATAGCCTTAGCTTAGCCTTTGTACAGCCATGCTACGTGTCGCGTTTGCGTGCCATTATATCCTAGACTATCACTTGGAAGGCATATCCATAGCAATAGAGTACTCATGTGTGTGATCCACTATATCAAATTGAGTGAAAATGATAGGTGTGGTCCTTGACGGCACCACCACCTTCATGACAGGCAGCGCAGCCAGTCGATTATATTATGAAGATTGCAATAATGCTTTATGATGAAAGCAATGCCCAAACCATTCATTCCATAACATTTGACAAATTACAATGAATGCCGAGTTGTGCTGCCGCAACTGTAAGAGTAACTACATATCCTTGATCATGAGACCCATCGAAATCACCACAGACCGACCATGACGCCACTGTGGCGCAACAGTGTTTACTTACGTCATAATCTATATCAACTGTGTGACTCTGCGCTCATGTCCCAGTTACTGGCACACTGGCCAACGACGAACCGGCCCTTTCCCGGGACTGTTCCCGGGTCAGCAGAACGTTTCTCGTCCACAATGCCAACAACATCCCAACCGGATCAAACCACTGTCAATCCTATCAACCATCGTCATGGCAACGACATGCAACCACTCACGGGGGCTGCTCCGGGCTGTTCGAGAAGTTTAACCCCATGAAGACAACAAACTAGTTGTGAGGGAGAGAAACGAGCGAACAACGACCACCATGGCCGCTGCGCTGCTCCTAAACACCTCCAAAAATCCCGGCATCCATGCGCTGTCGCATTTGCCAGCAAGCCGCCTGACGTGCAGTTACATAGACTGCCAGCAAAATGCAGAGCAAGTCTGTTCGACAGCCACGTGCGAGCCAGCACACCGCACACTACGATCTGCGTATCTAGCTTTGTCCGATGGACTGAACATCATTCCGTCTGGACAATACAAAAGATTCGTAACTGCCAAATGTCACGCACCAGAATATTGCGCAAGCCACCAAGGCTTTAATTGCGCCCCAAAGTCTTGCGCCTGAACCTAAGGCAGGTCACCTAAGACTGTCACTCTAGAAATTCAGGCCTTTCCGGCGCGGCGCTCCACACTGGCCCAAGGAACAAAGCCTGCGGCCTACTGAATCGGAACCAACCAAACGTCGGTAACGATTCCGATTACGGCAACCGCGTAATTCTTGAGTGCACGGACGTAAATGATCACGGACGTGACATACGTCCTGGCCATGATCAGATTACTTGCCCACGCTCAGATTACAGCAGAATAATTAATTAATTAATTAATTAGACTCGTGCTCCCGTTGGGGAGTCACGGAGCATTATTAACCCCGATGGATGGATGGATGGGTGCAAACAGTCCTACCGGTCTAATCTATCTACATCAGCTACCTACGACATCTATCTAACAGCATTTTAACTACAACATCTATCTAGACAGCCTCACGCTGCCCTAGGGGAGCTGTCTGGCGTGCCTCCCACGGGTTTGCACACTCGGGCGCTTCCCCACAGGGGGGGGCTCGTTGTCCTCTATGACCTGGGCCCACTTGGCCTTGTCCATCATCTTCTTCCAAATCACGGAGAGGCCTATAGGCCCCCCGTGTCCTCTACTACTAGCTGTTCTTTGAAGGTGCGGGCCTTGCGGCGTCTAACATCACTGGGCCCGACCCACGTCAGGAGGTGCCGGCCATGCAGGCTGAGCTGGTCGCAGTCCTGCGGGGGGGCCATGTGAGGTGTCTACCTGGTTGGTGCGAGCTAGGTGCCCTACTAGCTGCAGGCGTCGCTGCTTAATGGTGCTGGTGATATATGGCATGCCCTGGTACAGGTCCTCATTGCGGACATGAGCAGCATATCCTACTCTGAAAATGGAACGCAGCATGTTGGTGACCGCGCCGTCCAGCTTGCGGGCCAGGTCGGCGGTGAGGGTCCACGTCTCGGCCCCATACGTGAGAACAGGAAGGACGAGGACCTTGAACAGGTCCTGTTTCTCGATCTTGCCCAGGGGCTTGCGCCACAGGGCCCGGTATACTGGCGTAAAGCGTGCCAGGCGAGGGAGATGCGATGGTTCACATCAACCTCGCAGCTGGGGAGCAGGCTGCCCAGCAGCTTGACGCGGTCCCGATACAGGACTCGCCGAGCCGTCGAGGAGATAGAGGGGTGGCGGTGAGTGGGTGAGCCCAACCGCCAGCCCGTCTTCTTGCTGACCTCAAGCCCCACTGCGCGGGCCTCGATAGCCAGGCAGTCAAGCCATGTCTGCACGTGCCCAGTGTCCTCGAAGAGGGTGGTGTCGTCTGCGTAGATGATGTCTGGCAGCCGAATCTCCGTGTCCGCTCCGCCATGCCAGAATTTGTTAGCAACCTGCACCCCTGGTTCCCTACCCACGATGCTGGCATATCGCTTGCGCGCCTGAATCATTACGTATTCGACCACAATAATGAACAGGTAGGGCGCAGCCCTGCCACACACCCGTTCTGTAAAGGGCATGGTCGCGTGGTCCCGTAAGAAGTGCGCACCGAAGTGGTGGACCCTTCCGCATACAGGTTGCGGATGACAGCAATCAGGGGGCGGGGGATCCGGAACAGCTCGAGGATGTCCCAAAGCGCAGGCCAGAAAACCGAATTGAAGGCTTTGATGAAGTCCACCAGCACAAGGTGCAAAGGGGACTCACCAGGCTGAAGGCGTTGCAGTTCCTCCACCAGTCGGCGAGTAGCGAAGAGCGCCTGTACTGTGTTGCGACCTGAACGGAAGCCGTGCTGAGTCTAGCTGAGGTGACCGTCCAGGGCCGTACGTGCGCAGGCGGTTCAGGATGAGCCGCATAAGAAGCTTGAGGGGGGCACTTTGAATGCACACCCCTCTGTAGTTGCCGGGGTCGGCAGGCGACCCCTTGTTCTTGTACAGCATCGTGCGAAAACTGTGTTGCCATGCCGCTGGAGGTGGTTGCGACGACAGCAGAAGGCGGTTGCAGATGTCCCGGAAGAGCATGGCATAACACCTGTGTCCTCGAATTCGGCTGCAAGTTTTACAACTGCGGCAGGAATCTCGTCAGAGCCGGTGGCTGCGTCATAACGCAGGCGCTGGACCGCCTCCGTGACCTCGCGAGAGGTGAAAGGAGGCATGTCAGACGGGTCGCAAAGTGGGCCAACCATGCAGCGGGGGGACTAGGTAGTCCGCCGGCCGCTGACCTAGGCGGGGCCGGGGGCCCAGCGGGGCCGGCCAGGGCGGCCGGGCGGGCGGCGGCGGCTGGGAGCAGGGGCGGGGGTGGCGCAGCTGTCCCCACGACCTCGGCCGTGGCCGTGGCCCAGGTACGAAGCCGCTTGGCTGCATGGGGCGCCGGGGACGTCGTGGCCCGGTGGGGCCGGCCGAGGCCGTCCGGGTGCCCGAGGCGCTTGTACCAGAACCAGGCCCCCTTGCCGTCGTGCTTCTGCTGGCAGCTGCGCAGGTCCTTGACCATCTGCTGCTGAGCGTCTGCCTTCTCAGCCTGCTCGTAGGCGGCCCTCAGAGCTGCTTGCAGCCCAGGTTTGGCGATCGGATCCCTGTTGCGGCGGAGCATCTGCCCGCCGCCCGGCGGCGACCACTGACAGTCGGTGCGTGACGGTGGACAGCAAGCTGTCGGCGCGGAGGCAAGGTGGGGAGGGTGCGGGCAGCCAGGCGATACTTGGCAGCGACACCGCGGAGGATCACTGAAATATCCCCGGCGGCGGAATGGCGTGTAACTGCTGTCGGCTGCCCCGGCGTCGAAGACGGCCAGGAAATCATCCCTGTGCGACATAGCGGCCTGCTCTGCTGCTGACATCTTGTCGGCATCCTTCAGCACAATCCGGAGCACCTTCAGATCTGGCTGAGGCGCCAGCTGTCGCGACGGTTTCACCCCAAGAAACCGCAATCTGATGCGAGCGAGCACGAGACGGTGATCAGATTCCACCGTGCTGACAGAATCTTGCAGGACGCGAGCATTGACAACTGAGGGGCGCTGAGCCCGACGTACGCAGATATAGTCAAGGCACACCACCCGATCCGACGGCCCCAAAAAGGTGGCAAGCTGCTCAGCGGGACGTGCGAAAGAAGCATTGCATGCAACCTGCGCAGATAATCTGCCAGCAGATTCGCAAATAAAGGCGTGTTACCGTTGGCTGTCGTGTTGGTTGGGGAGTACTGAGCGCCCCCATGCAGTGCCAACTGGCAGTGTGGCGTCGGCGTCGAGCAGCATAACCAGGAAGTGCCGAGCTGGGATGTTGGCCTCCTCCTCGATCCTTGAGGGCGTTGAAGAAGGCCTCACATTCCGCCTGAGCTCGACCCGCATGTGGTGCATATCCCACGATAACGGTTAACGTGTGGTGTGAATGGCCCTCAGTGGCCGAAAAAGTGGCCACTAGCACACGCGGGGACCGCAGCACGATGCCGGACTAGGGAGCTGCTCTGATGCTGCCGGCGTCGGAGCACCGGATGCTGCCGGCGTCGGAGCACAAGAGGCCCACACCACCTTGACCCGGCGCGTCGCCGCCACCATAATGGAACCGCCAGCCCGCACGAAGGTCGTCGACCAGCAGACCGTTGACCCCTTGCTGAGGGTCAACGGTGCGCCCCGAGGACAGCGATCTTGTTGTCGGCGCACAAGGCGATCAGCTCGTCGACGCGGTGGCGTGCTGGGGTGCCGCCGCTCGTAGAAGGATCTGCAGGGAGGGTGCGCACGTTAATTAAAGCTTGCATGCAATACCAAGAATGGGCCGTTGCCCTATTAGCGGGGGGGTGGGGGTGGGGGTGGGGGTGGAGAAGGCTATAGTGCTGGAGGTGGGGGTGGGGGTGGGCCGGGTTAGGTGGGGAGGGGGAGGGTGGCGATTGGGGTTAATGCTTGTCAACGCATGGAGTCTTTCTTTCAGGGCGGATATGCGTCGTCTCCGTCCTGGCTGGGGTCGCCGGCGTGTCGACTGGGCCTCATCCCGCTCAAGGCGGGCCAGGAGGCGTTTGAGGCTGGTAAATTGGCGGGAAGGTTGACCGTGGCGTGCCTGGCGACCTTGCATCCTCATCATGCTCGCACGGTGCGACATGAGGGTGGAAAGGGGCTTGTTTATTAAAGGCTATGCCCAAAGCCTATGGTACTGCGAGGCCGCGAGGGTGTGCCCTTACCGGGCGCCCTCCATAGTACCCGGGACGTGCGTGGACGATGATGACGCAGCTGGGGCGTGCTTGGGACGGCCCGGCTTGTGCCGCTTGTTAGGAGCCTGCACATCCGTGCGCTGACCGTTGATGAAGAGCATGTACGGGGGTGTCGTGGACGAGGCGGACGTAGACCTTCTTGCCCTCATGCCTGGCCTGGACGGCTGCGTCGCTGCCCAGCAAACCGTTCTTGATGACTAGCTGGGCCGGGGAGAGTAGGTCGTCGAGGCTCGGCGCGTTTCTCCCGCCCAGGAGCTTGCGGGCCTGGAGTACTTTCACCTTGCTGGCCATGTTCGCGAAGGTCACCCGGATGGGGCCAGGCTGGCCCGCCATCCAGGCTGCCGACTCAATACGGATGCGTTCGTTGCCCAGATGCAGCCGGCCCACAATGAGGCTGTGGTGCAGGCGTTGTGCTAGCATCAGCTCCGTTTCCGGCTGCTGCGCGACCTCGAAATACCGGACCACTATACTGCGTGAGCGCTGGTCCTCCTCGACAGCGGTCTTGTGGGCCGCAGCCCCCTTGCGGGCGGCATCCGCCATCAGGTTGGCAATGTCCGTCTGCTTCACCATGTTAGCGTAGCTGGTGGGTGTGGGGGCAGCTGGCTGTGGCGGGTTGGTTAGGGCGGCCTTGACCTCGGCCATGCTGGAGTGGAGCTCAGCAGTGTCTTGGCGGATAGCAGTAGATAGGGCGCCGAGTTGAGCGGCCATGTCTTCGACTTTCTGGTTGAGCTGGCGCAGGGTTGCGTCCCGGGAAGCAATGGGGGTATTGGCGGTGCCTTCGGCATCCTCGAAAGCGGCAACAAGTGCCCGGAGGCAAGGGGCCTTCGCGTAGCTCAGAAAAACAGAAAGACGAAGCTGTGGCAGCTCCAGATCGGGAAGGTCCTCCATAGAAATGGTCCCGCCAGGCGTGCTGGGAAAATATATCTCATGGCCTTTGGCGTGCAGGTGGTGCAGGATAGCCTGCGCATGCTCGGCGGTAAGCGAAAAGAACCGGTGCTCGGCGACAGCCTCGCCAGGCATGAAGTCCGCTGGGTTAAACTCAGCGTCGTCGATGGCGTCGTCGTCGTCGTCGTCAAGGGGGTCGTCCGAACGGAAAACCTCGCTGGAAAAAGGAGCCGCAGGCGGAGGGATCTGGCTGTCCATCTCGTCGGCGGGGCCGGCGCAATGCCGCTCAGTAGACGAAACGTTAATGGCGGCTTCAGCAGGCGATGGCTGGGTCGCAATGGTGTCCACAGCGTCGACTAGTTGCGTGATGGTGTGAGGCGCTAAATCCTCCCCATCGGCGGGGGAGTGGGAGGCGGCTGAAGGTGATTCCGCCATGGCTAGTTTCCGGAAATTAAATACAGCAGATTACTTGTCTCACCCATGTCTTATTGCCCACGCTCAGATTACAGCAGATTACTTGTCCGGATTCTCCCGATTTCTGGCCTGCGCTGGTTGTCTCCTTGAGATTACTTGCCCACGCTCCTTGTTATGATATGCTCACATGGGTCTTATTGCACCCACAGAACTTCAGTGCCGGATTGTCTATCGATAGCGCGTGTCCGATTGCAGCTGTGGCATGCCTCAGGCATGAAGGAGAATTAGGGGGTTTGTGCCCTTTCTCCCTGTTGTGCCCTCTGGTTCTCCGTGACTCCCCAATGGGAGCACGAGTTTACTTACTTAATGAATTAATTAGGGTCCCCGAACACTTGACACATTTGAAAAGGAATTCATATTAAATAGTTTCAGTTTATGGGGGCTTAGGGGTGCCACCTCCCCGTATAAATAATGTTTCAGGTCAGGAAAGAATTTGAGGGATGGATCTCTAATACAATTCGAAACATTTTCGTGCGAATAAGCTTCAGCGCAAGCTTCCCAAGCAAAGGGTAAGTAAGTTAGCCAATGCTAGGATGTTGTCGACCAGCAACTTTTGCTATCAACGGTTTAGATCGCCCTCCTTTTCCTTGAATGTCGACCTCGCATAACTACGTCTCTTGTCTTGACTTGCCAACGCAGGATGCAGGCTGCCCGTTTCTGGCAAGACGATGCTCATGGGTGTCTGGTGACCGTTTGGCGTTGTAAGCAGGACAGATTGTTTGACTCCGATACAAGGTCCGGCACTTGCACGTACCAAATCTATACCAGGAGTAGTGGTTGCTGACCGTCTCTCAGTAAGGCTATTTATGAAGCTCGGGGACCAGACCGGTGCTTTATAGTGGGTGCATGACCTTGCTGGACTCGATCCTGTCTGAGAGGTCGTCCCGCTTCTCCTTCTCGTCCTGGTACAGGCCCATGAAGAAGATGGTCAGGCCATTGGAGATGCCCACCATGATCAGGCCTGCCTGGGCAGTCGCAATGCGGTACTCTTCAAACACGGCCTTGGCCGTGTCGTTGCGCAGCAGGAAGAAGATGCCGTTGATGTTGTCGAACACGAGTACCAGGGCAGTGGACATCAGGGTCAGCGCCACGGGGCGCACGCGGGTCAGGATCTTGGGGAAGAGGGTGCAGGTGGCGGTGATGAGGAAGATGAACAGCTCAAACTCGATGATGAACCTGCGGTCATCAGCAGTTGTCAGGGATATGCAGTTGTTAGCGATAGGGGATAAGAGGCAAGTGTTTGTGGATTGTGAATGGCGGCGAGCGTTGCCATGACAACCTTTAGGTTGTTTGTTTGAAGTGATGTGTACATGCACATAAATACATACGCAGGTGGAAGGACTCAAGTTGCATCCAGTGCTATCAATAGGCTGACATTACTATAGTAGCTGGGTTGCATCCAGTGCTATCAATAGGCTGACATTACTATAGTAGCTGGGTTGCATCCAGTGCTATCAATAGGCTGACATTACTATAGTAGCTGGGTGGATCCACCATTTAGAGACACAGTGCTCTGACAATTAACAACCACTGACACACCTGCACCACTTGGGTATTGAAGCTGTCACTTACCACTCATACTGGAACTGGAACTCAGGCTGCTTGGGGTATGGGATGATGTACTGGGTGCTCTGCAGGCAAAAACGGACATCCAATGAATCAACATGATCAACACGAGGAGAGGATGAATGGCGTGGGTTAGCCAATGTTCGCTGCGTTACACAAGATATGAAACACACCAACACTTTGCAATGCCTAGCTTCAGACTTTCATCGACTTATTGGTTCTCGACATAAGGACTGTCAGGGCGAGAACAGCTAGATGATCCTATCACTGTAAGGTGGCAGGCATCGCTCGCCCAATTACCTGGAAGACATCATTGTAGGCAGCGGTAAGGCCCGCTGTTTCTGTTGCGGTCAGTCCGTCCCAAATCTTCAGAGTGTTGGCCTTTTTCTGTAGCAGAGCTGCAGATGCAACATGGGTGAAGTGACAGGAGCAATTGCGTCGATTGTCATTAGGTCATCTTGGAGATGCTGGATGATCCGAAGGAGTATAATGACAGGAGGCAGAAGTGAAGCACGAGACAACACGAGACCACACGTACCGGCACCAGCAGTCACCACCACGTATGAGCAGAAGGTGAGGAACTGCGCGACGCAGAGGCCTGCATAGATGAAATTGCTTGTGCCAGGCATCCTTGTGTCTTTGCTGTGGGGAGCGCGTGGGCAAGGCTTTGTGTAGAGGGCTCAGCTAGGTGATGGCTTGGGTGGATTTGTGGAATGACGATGAGGGCTCGCCACCTGGTATTTATCGTGTTCGGACTTCGGGGCTCATAATACAGGACTGAAGTCCCTACTAAACCGAACTCCCATGCAGGCAAGAGTGTTTGAGCCATACGATTTCTGCAACGGGGTTTATCCCTACATGTAAAAACGGGATTTCTAGTACCAGGAAAGCAAGTACTCCCAACCGAATCGCCGAATTCCCATGCTGGCAAAAGTGTTTGAGCCATACGTTTTTTGCAACGCGCAAACGGGATTTATAACGCGTAAAAACGGGAACCTTTTCACACAGACCAGTGACCACCAGGTCCGTAAAAAGTGTTTCCGCACCCGTTTCTAAAACCCCCGCAGTGCACTCACACCAGGAGTAACACCAGGAGTAAAGCCTAAACGGCAAATCCGGCCATTTCCTATACAACTGTTGTGACCTGGCGGCTGGCCAGGGGCACTTTTTCAGACTCGCGATCTGGATTGTTGTGTGGGCGGTTCCGCTTACGGCACTGTAGATAGCACTGTAGATCTGGATTGTTGTTGTTGTTGTTGTTGTTGTTGTTGTTGTTGTTGTTGTTGTTGTTGTTGTTGTTGTTGTTGTTGTTGTTGTTGTTGTTGTTGTTGTCGTTGTTGTTGTCAGGTTGCTTCAGGTTGTTGTTGTTGCCCACGCCGCACATCGGCACATGGGCAGCAGAGATTGGAAACGGCCGCAGGCCTGAACACCATGACATCACAAACAAACAAGCAACCAAAGGTACGCGAGTCTGGATATGATCCAGAGTTACCAGACTCGCCAGTCTTTGGATGTGACCTCAACATCAGACTCGCGCGTCTTGGATAAAGTTTGATCCAGACTCGCGAGTCTTGGATTTGATCCAGACTCACCGAGCCCAGTGGCGCGGTACTCCAAGCAGGTCCGTAGTATCAGAAGGCGGTTGTTGTTGTTGTTGTTGTTGTTGTTGTTGTTTCCCACAGTATCAGAAGGCGGTAGGCTCAGCAGCCCAGTGAGCCCTGAGCATGGCGGGCTTGAGCCCTGCTTGGGCTGGTGGGGGCACTAATTATCTGGCTGGTGGTGAGGCGCGCATGTGAGTAACGTGGTTAGGTACAGTTGCGCACGTGGTTAGGCAATTTGCTTTAAGCAATGTGCTTTATATTTAAGCAGTCAGGCTGTCAGGGCAGGCCGGCAGGGGGACATACCGGCAGTGCCATGGCGAGAGACATACTGTAGTTATTCCGGAATTTCACAGAGGATGAATGCACATTTAGTTAAATGCAGATTTACGTTTCAATATCTTGTTGCTTAGAGTACACGTAACGTTGATTCCAATCCAATGCACCAGGCATTAATGCACGTAGCATGGATTTTCTCCTAAGCAATACCGCGCGGGTGTTTGTCCCGGAAGCATGTTCCAATCCAGTACATAAAATGACGGCATTACGAACGACTGTTCCTTCGCGTTGCTGCATCTGCCAACTTGATTATCGCTAGTAAGATTGATATTGCCTTGTGATCTTGTCAGGCGCACCAAAATCCAGGTTGGTTACCGGCGACTGTGCAGCCTCGCCATCACGTCCTTGCAACAGCTAGTGCGCGCATACATGCAACTGGCGAGCGGCGTTGCTGGTGTTCTTTTCTTTCGTGCGAGCCGTCTTGGATCTTCTGCGTTGTCCATTGTTAGTGGCCGATGGATGTACTTAGGAGCGCGCATATATAAAAAGTGGTCTTGCTTTTAATTTGGCCAGATCCCGATGGTGCGTTGTCGAGCGAGAGCCCATCAAGCAGGCGTACGCGTGCTTGTTGCTTATGGTTACATGCTTGTCTTAGTGATATTGTCGTTCGCTGCTGGGCAGTCATGGCTGTCATGGCTGTTCTTGCTGTCCTGGCTGTCATGGCTGTCATGACTGCCATTATTGTCGCCTCTGTGCAGGTTGCATGCATGCATTCATGATCAGTACGTACTCACTAGGTACTGACTAGGTGGCCAGCGTGAATTGCTGACTTGCATGTGTGCCTGTTTGCATCTCTGGGTTATTTGCATAGCTGTAATGCTTGCATTGGTGGCTGTCAAACAATCACTGACGGTCAGTGATTGTTTGCCTCGCTGGCGCAAGTAATTGACGGAACATTGGGCTCTATTGAGAGGTCATGGAGGATCGACTCAGGCAAGTGCTGTACGACCCAACATGTGTGGCTTTTTTCGCAAGTTATAAGCAGCTTTCACCGCTTGAGCCCCACCCGCAGTCAACCTCAGCTACTAGGTATCTAGGGACTGGCAGATTGGGGATGTGATATGATCGCAGCTGTGGTACATGCTTTATGTGCAGCCTGTGCTTGCTGCATGTTTGCTGGCTTGCATTGGCACGTCGATAGCAGGGTTGGGCGTACAGGGGGGCATGCAGGGAGTTGACGTAACGTAAACGCGTAAAACGGCAAAAAGGGTGACGTAAAACGTAAAATCGACGTAAATGCTTACGCGCGTAACGTAAAGATGTAATTAATTAATTAATAAGCACATGACTGCGTCACGTGGGTGCCAATACAGAGTAAAGGAACCTTCAACCCTATATACACAGCGAGGAGGGAGGGCGCCCTAGCTTCTCTCACTGCCGCAGGTGGGCAGGCCACAGAGCGCTCTCTCCACGGCATGGTGCATCATGCTGCATGGGGCGCAACACTGTGGGTGCAATACAACCAGTGCAATACCATAGGTAGGCTGACGCATAGCTTATGCTACAAATGTGAGGTGGGCTCAAGACGTCGGCTAATTAACCCTTGGATGGTGTCTAACTCGTTCCTAAAAGTAGTTACCAGTTGCACTTTGCATTATAAGGTCCACAAACCAACCTAATAACAATTTTACTATCCATATTGGGACCAAAGCACACATATATATTGAGTTACTTGGGGGTCATGTTGGTGGTCATGTTGCAATGTCCTATGGGTACATTTTAAGGACCCCCCCCAGGGGGGTCCGCTGGGTGCGAGACATGGTACACCTAAAATGCATTTTATGTGGTCTAAACACCTTTATTGGACCTGGCCTTGGAAAGGCAGTTAAATTGGTAGGGGAAGGCCCACACTAAATCACTAATCGAAAATTACTTGGGAAATGTTGTCTCGGGCTGATGGACATGTGTGCCCCTCAATTGCGGAGTTAAATTGGATGTATAATTGAATGAAATACATTATTACATTCCATGCATCGATGCTCGAGTCATCGCGATATCTGAATATCTTACATAATTACAGACCCATCAATTGGAAGATCAGAAAGCTCCAGTGCATCTGCTCTACGACCGGACGTCTCAATCGTACGTAGTGCTTTCGAGTTATAATTACCCTCAATGTATGTCTGGAAAATCCACGTGCAGGCAGTGTCAAATGCATGGTATATGAACTAGTTATGTACATGTCAAGATGATGACAGTCAAGCGAGGCCATACATGTTGACGGACAAGTGAGCCTGTAGACCTACGTCGATCCCCAGTTCCTCGATGTCGTGCGCAGCCCCGATATCATCAGATTTCCAATCCCCAACGGCCGTCGGCTCCGCAAAATCCACGTTCGCGATTAAACAGTGCAACCGCGAGGGCCGTTCTAACTTGTAATCCACCTATATAATGGGCTCCGTCTCGTCACCGTGCGTTCGCATCAACAGGACAGCCACGGGTGTCGCGACGTCTCGGACGCTGTGCACTACACGCATCATCTCGGTCATCGCAGCCGTCGAGCACGTCACAAGCATCAATTATTCTCTGGACGAATTCTCGTGACCGTGTTGATATTAATGTCTGCCAACTTCACGACTGTGAACAGCAGCCTCACGCACGTCCGGTCCATCCGACTCCGTCAGGCGGTGTTGCGAATGGCGTCCTGCGTGCAAAAACCAGTACATGAAGGACAATAATGTTAGCCCGTTAGACAGATTTGTCTGTGGTTCCGCTTACAGCAGTACTAATCACCCGTTACGCGGATTTCGGGCAAGTGGGTATCCTCCTACATTACATGTATCCAATTATGGACGGGAGATTTAAAATGGGAAACAAGTATCAGCGAACCCAGAATCAAGGTATCCACGCAACGGTTTTGAATAAACGGCTATGTACATATAGACACAATGAACTGAACAAAACTTTAGTAGCTCACTCGTCGTTCACTTGTTAGTCGTAACGGAGGCAGTCATTCAGTCAGTTTGCAAGTTCAGTTGGCAAGTACGGAAACACACGCAAGTGCGTAACGGAGGCAGTCAGTCAGTCAGTTTGCAAGTGCAGTTGGCAAGTACGGACCACCAACCGCGTGTGTACGTCCATGATATCGCAATAATATAATCAAGAATAACAGGGGACGGTTAACGTATCCTTTACGCAGCTTTTTCGTTCAGGGCATGTTGAAATAACGAAAGTGGGGTCAGGTGTTCGAACCCTCCAAGTGCCGAATTTTTTACGAACCAGCGCATTCACGAACCTTGCACTGGGGACGCGGTGGACCATTACCCCGGCCTAATTCTAGCATTGTACACAAGGGGCGGTGGCTAGCAGTAAAGAAGGGCATCCTAGTCATAACGCTGGGCAAGTTTGAAAGCACCAACGGCCGTTGAGTAGGAAAAAAAAAGAGCAGGAGAAGAGCACGTCGACGTTTCAACAGCAAGACAAAAATATTAAACCCCGAGTACCAATGAAAATGCTTTCATGCATGTCCACCCCGACGAGGCACAAATTCATGCATGCCCACCCCGACGAGGCACAAATTAATGAACGACAGATTTCTCACCCCCCCCCGGCACATGGCACAAGTGCCATCGCACGCACACACATTGTAGACAGGGTTATGAGAGTTTCGAGAGTCCAACGGCCGTTGGCTCGGAGAAATTGACAGTACACCCGTAAAGACATTAAAATTATCACTTTGTTGTCTTATGTGTGCCTTGTCATTTCCCAAGGTCAAAAGCCGTCAACTTCTGCACCTCTTGTCCCTCCCACCCGTACGCACTAAGCATGCCCACCTTACACTACCACATGTGGCTCTTGAGAAAACTCCCCCCGACGATGCACATGTGCCATCTCACGCACACACCTTCAGACAAGGCTATCAGTTTTTCGGAGTCCAACGGCCGTTGGCTCCGAGAAATGCTGTTACAACTCAAAATTACAATGGTGACATCCACGAGCTAGTGGTACGCCGAACAAGTGCTTGTATGACATATGGCGACTGCCCGTGAGGAAAAGTCCACCACCACACACGGTCAGTTTTTTGAGTCCAACGGCCGTTGGCTCCGAGAAATGCTGTTACAACGCAAAATTACAATGGTGACATACATGAGCTAGTGGTACGCCGAACAAGTGCTTGTATGACATATGGCGACTGCCCGTGAGGAAAAGTCCACCACCACACACGGACAGTTTTTTGACTCCAACGCAAGAACAGACGTAATGCACACCAAGTGACCAAGTGGCAAGATAAAAACACCCTTGCCAATCTCTACCCACAAAAACTTAGCCCCGAAATCCGTAGCCCCGAAATCCGTAATTGATTTGTACATTGTAGATGACAATGCAGCGATCACATGTATTCTGAAACCAACACGTTTTTACCTAGTTATCATGGTAACCAATTTATGGTTACCTAGTTATCCATGGCTAGAAAGTTGTTGTAAATACACGATGTGGCCACACACGCCATAGATGAAAATCATAACCAGCTCACGCACATGATCATGGAAGGGGACTCCATTGATCTCAAAAAAGAAAGCTCAAGACACCCTACACCCTACACCATACATCCTACAACCTACACCCTTAACTCTCCACCCTTAAAGCTTACGTGACCTTTTTTTCGGAGAAATGTCCGAGTGGAATGCTATGTATGGGGTAACTTTCCCAAGGGTTCGAATCCCTCTTTCTCCATTAGAGTTTTGTTTAGCTTCTATTCTCGTCTACACATAATTCACACGAAGTACGCTTGCAAATACTTTATTACTATTTTGTTTGATATACTACACTAATATTATAATTGTTGTGTGTGTGTGTTGTTCACGTGTGCGTGTGTGTGTTGTGTGTGTTGTGTGTGTTGTGCGTGTGCGTGTGCGTGTGCGTGTGCGTGTGCGTGTGCGTGTGCGTGTGCGTGTGCGTGTGTGTGTGTATATAATTTTTTGTTGTGTGTGTGTGTTGTGTGTTGTACGTGCAAGGTGTATGTACATGTGTGTGCAGCCGGCCCTTGCGTGCGCGGTGTGTGTACGTTTCTGTGCAGCCGCCCCTTGCGTGCGCGGTGTATGTACGTGTGTGTGCATGCCGACCCTTGCGTGCATGGTGTGTGTACGTGTGTGTGCAGCCGCCCCTTGCGTGCGCGGTGTATGTACATGTGTTTGCACTCGCCCCTTGCGTGCGCGGTGTATGTACGTGTGTGTGCAGCCGCCCCTTGCGTCCGCGGTGGATGTACGTGTGTGCAGCCGCCCCTTGCGTGCATGGTGTATGTACGTGTGTGTGCAGCCGCCCCTTGCGTGCGCGGTGTATGTACATGTGTGTGCATCCTTGTCCTTGCGTGCATGGTGTATGTACATGTGAGTGCCGTCGCCCCAACCGTGCATTGTGTATGTACGTGTGTGTGCAGCCGCCCCTTGCGTGCATGGTGTATGTACATGTGTTTGCACTCTCCCCTTGCGTGCGCGGTGTATGTACGTGTGTGTGCAGCCGCCCCTTGCGTGCGCGGTGGATGTACGTGTGTGCGCACTCGCCCCTTGCGTGCGCGGTGTATGTACGTGTGTGCGCACTCGCCCCTTGCGTGCGCGGTGTATGTACGTGTGTGTGCAGCCGCCCCTTGCGTGCGCGGTGTATGTACATGTGTGTGCATCCTTGTCCTTGCGTGCATGGTGTATGTACATGTGAGTGCCGTCGCCCCAACCGTGCATTGTGTATGTACGTGTGTGTGCAGCCGCCCCTTGCGTGCATGGTGTGTGTACATGTGTGTGCATCCTTGTCCTTCCGTGCATGGTGTATGTACATGTGTGTGCAGCCGCCCCTTGCGTGCGCGGTGTATGTACGTGTGTGTGCAGCCGCCCCTTGCGTGCATGGTGTGTGTACATGTGTGTGCATCCTTGTCCTTGCGTGCATGGTGTGTGTACATGTGTGTGCAGCCGCCCCTTGCGTGCGCGGTGGATGTACATGTGCAGGCAGTTGCCCCTTGCGTGCGCGGTGTATGTACATGTGTTTGCACTCGCCCCTTGCGTGCGCGGTGTATGTACATGTGTGTGCAGCCGCCCCTTGCGTGCATGGTGTATGTACATGTGTGTGCAGTCGCCCCGTGCGTGCGCAGTGTATGTACGTGTGTGTGCATGCCGGCCCTTGCGTGCATGGTGTGTGTACGTGTGTGTGCAGGCGCCCCTTGCATGCGCAGTGTATGTACGTGTGAGTGCAGCCGGCCCTTCCGTGCGCGGTGGATGTACATGTGTGGGCAGTCGCCCCGTGCGTGCGCAGTGTATGTACGTGTGTGTGCATGCCGGCCCTTGCGTGCATGGTGTGTGTACGTGTGTGTGCAGGCGCCCCTTGCATGCGCAGTGTATGTACGTGTGAGTGCAGCCGGCCCTTCCGTGCGCGGTGGATGTACATGTGTGGGCAGTTGCCCCTTGTGTGCGCGGTGTATGTACATGTGTTTGCACTCGCCCCTTGCGTGCGCGGTGGATGTACATGTGTGTGCAGCTGCCCCTTGCGTGCATGGTTTATGTACATGTGTGTGCAGTCGCCCCGTGCGTGCGCAGTGGATGTACGTGTGTGTGCAGCCGCCCCTTGCGTGCGCGGTGGATGTACATGTGCGGGCAGTTGCCCCTTGCGTGCGCGGTGTATGTACATGTGAGTGCAGCCGCCCCTTGCGTGCGCGGTGTATGTACGTGTGTGTGCAGCCGCCCCGTGGTTGCGCGGTGGATGTACATGTGAGTCCAGCCGTCCCTTCCGTGCATGGTGTGTGTACGTGTGTGTGCAGTTGCCCCTTGCGTGCGCAGTGTATGTACGTGTGTGTGCATGCCGGCCCTTGCGTGCATGGTGTATGTACGTGTGTGTGCAGCCGGCCCTTGCGTGCATGGTGTGTGTAGATGTGTGTTCATCCTTGTCCTTGCGTGCATGGTGTATGTACATGTGGGTGCAGCCGCCCCTTGCGTGCGCGGTGGATGTACATGTGCGGGCAGTTGCCCCTTGCGTGCGCGGTGTATGTACGTGTGTGTGCAGCCGGCCCTTGCGTGCGCGGTGTGTGTACATGTGTGTGCAGTTGCCCCTTGCGTGCGCGGTGTAGGTACGTGTCTGTGCAGCCGCCCCAAGCGTGCATGGTGTGTGTACGTGTGTGCAGCCGCCCCTTGCGTGCGCGGTGTATGCCAGTGACAGTGTGTGCATGCCGGCCCTTGCGTGCATGGTGTGTGTAAGTGTGTGTGCAGCAGCCCCTTGCGTGCGCGGTGTAGGTACGTATGTGTGCAGCCGCCCCTTGCGTGCGCGGTGTATGTACGTGTTAATGCAGCCGGCCCTTGCGTGCGCAGTGTATGTCCAGGTGTGGGCAGTTGCCCCTTGCGTGCGCGGTGTATGTACGTGTGTGTGCAGCCGCCCCTTGCGTGCATGGTGGGTGTACATGTGAGTGCAGCCGCCCCTTGCGTGCGCGGTGTGTGTACGTGTGTGTGCAGCCCCCCTTGCGTGCGCGGTGTAGGTACGTGTGTGTGCAGCCGCCCCAAGCGTGCATGGTGTGTGTACGTGTGTGCAGCCGCCCCTTGCGTGCGCGGTGTATGCCAGTGTGTGTGCATGCCGGCCCTTGCGTGCATGGTGTGTGTAAGTGTGTGTGCAGCCGCCCCTTGCGGGCGCGGTGTAGGTACGTATGTGTGCAGCCGCCCCTGGCGTGCATGGTGTATGTATGTGTGTGTGCAGCCGCCCCTTGCGTGCGCGGTGGATGTACGTGTGTGTGCAGCCACCCCTTGCATGCGCGGTGTATGTACGTGTGTGTGCAGCCGCCCCTTGCGTGCGCGGTGTAGGTACGTGTGTGTGCAGCCGCCCCAAGCGTGCATGGTGTGTGTAAGTGTGTGTGCAGCAGCCCCTTGCGTGCGCGGTGTAGGTACGTATGTGTGCAGCCGCCCCTGGCGTGCATGGTGTATGTATGTGTGTGTGCAGCCGCCCCTTGCGTGCGCGGTGTATGTACGTGTGTGTGCAGCCACCCCTTGCATGCGCGGTGTATGTACATGTGAGTGCCGTCGCCCCAAGCGTGCATTGTGTGTGTAAGTGTGTGTGCAGCAGCCCCTTGCGTGCGCGGTGTATGTACGTGAGTGTGCAGCCGCCCCGTGGTTGCGCGGTGGATGTACATGTGAGTGCAGCCGCCCCTTGTGTGCGCGGTGTAATATGTACGTGTGTGTGCAGCCGTCCCTTGCGTGCGCGGTGTGTGTACGTGTGTGTGCAGCCGCCCCATGCGTGCACGGTGAGTGTAAGTGTGTGTGCAGCAGCCCCTTGCGTGCGCAGTGTATGTACATGTGAGTGCAGCCGCCCCAAGCGTGCGCGGTGTGTGTACATGTGTGTGCAGTTGCCCCTTGCGTGCGCGGTGGATGTACGTGTGTGCATGCCGGCAATTGCGTGCATGGTGTGTGTACGTGTGTGTGCAGCCGCCCCTTGCGTGCGCGGTGTGTGTACGTGTGTGTGCACTTGCCCCTTGCGTGCGCGGTGGATGTACATGTGTGTGCAGCCGCCCCTTGCGTGCATGGTGTATGTACGTGTGTGTGCAGCCGCCCCTTGCGTGCGCGGTGTATGTACGTGTGTGTGCAGCCGTCCCTTGCGTGCGCGGTGTGTGTACGTGTGTGTGCAGCCGCCCCATGCGTGCATGGTGAGTGTAAGTGTGTCTGCAGCCGGCCCTTGCGTGCGCGGTGTGTGTACATGTGAGTGCAGCCGCCCCAAGCGTGCGCGGTGTGTGTACATGTGTGTGCAGTTGCCCCTTGCGTGCGCGGTGGATGTACGTGTGTGTGCATGCCGGCCCTTGCGTGCATGGTGTGTGTACGTGTGTGTGCAGCCGCCCCTTGCGTGCGCGGTGTATGTACATGTGTGTTCATCCTTGTCCTTGTGTGCATGGTGTAGGTACATGTGGGTGCAGGCGCCCCTTGCGTGCGCGGTGGATGTACATGTGCGGGCAGTTGCCCCTTGCGTGCGCGGTGTACGTACATGTGAGTGCAGCCGCCCCTTGCGTGCGCGGTGTATGTACGTGTGTGTGCAGCCGCCCCTTGCGTGCGCGGTGTATGTACGTGTGTGTGCAGCCGCCCCGTGGTTGCGCGGTGGATGTACATGTGAGTGGAGCCGGTCCTTGCGTGGGCGGTGTATGTACGTGTGTGTGCAGCCGCCCCTTGCGTGCGTGGTGTGTGTACATGTAAGTGCAGCCGCCCCTTGCGTGCGCGGTGTATGTACGTGTGTGTGCAGCCGTCCCTTGCGTGCGCGGTGTGTGTACGTGTGTGTGCAGCCGCCCCTTGCGTGCATGGTGAGTGTAAGTGTGTGTGCAGCCGCCCCTTGCGTGCATGGTGTATGTACGTGTGTGTGCAGCCGCCCCTTGCGTGCGCGGTGTATGTACGTGTGTGTGCAGCCGTCCCTTGCGTGCGCGGTGTGTGTACGTGTGTGTGCAGCCGCCCCTTGCATGGGCGGTGTATGTACAATTGAGTGCAGCCGGCCCTTGCGTGCGCGGTGTATGTACATGTGTTTGCACTCGCCCCTTGCGTGCGCGGTGGATGTACATGTGTGTGCAGCCGAACCTTGCGTGCATGGTGTGTGTACCTGTGCGTGAAGTCGCTCCTTGCGTGCATGGTGTGTGTACATGTGTGTGCAGCCGCCCCTTGCGTGCATGGTGTATGTACATGTGAGTGCCGTTGCCCCAAGCGTGCATTGTGTGTGTAAGTGTGTGTGCAGCCGGCCCTTGCGTGCATGGTGTGTGTACATGTGAGTGCAGCCGGCCCTTGCGTGCATGGTGTGTGTACGTGTGTGTGCAGTTGCCCCTTGCGTGCGCGGTGTATGTACGTGTGTGTGCAGCCGGCCCTTGCGTGCGCGGTGTGTGTACATGTGTGGGCAGTTGCCCCTTGCGTGCGCGGTGGATGTACGTGTGTGTGCATGCCGGCAATTGCGTGCAAGGTGTGTGTACGTGTGTGTGCAGCCGCCCCTTGCGTGCGCGGTGTATGTACGTGTGTGTGCAGCCGCCCCTTGCGTGCGCGGTGTATGTACGTGTGTGTGCAGCCGCCCCGTGGTTGCGCGGTGGATGTACATGTAAGTGCAGCCGTCCCTTCCGTGCATGGTGTGTACGTGTGTGTGCAGTTGCCCCTTGTTTGCGCAGTGTATGTACGTGTGTGTGCATGCCGGCCCTTGCGTGCATGGTGTATGTACGTGTGTGTTCATCCTTGTCCTTGCGTGCATGGTGTATGTACATGTGGGTGCAGGCGCCCCTTGCGTGCGCGGTGGATGTACATGTGCGGGCAGTGGGTGTGTGTGCATGCCAGCAATTGCGTGCATGGTGTGTGTACGTGTGTGTGCAGCCGCCCCTTGCGTGCGCAGTGTATGTACATGTGAGTGCAGCCGCCCCAAGCGTGCGCGGTGTGTGTACATGTGTGTGCAGTTGCCCCTTGCGTGCGCGGTGGATGTACGTGTGTGTGCATGCCGGCAATTGCGTGCATGGTGTGTGTACGTGTGTGTGCAGCCGCCCCTTGCGTGCGCGGTGTGTGTACGTGTGTGTGCACTCGCCCCTTGCGTGCGCGGTGGATGTACATGTGTGTGCAGCCGCCCCTTGCGTGCATGGTGTATGTACATGTGTGTGCAGCCGCCCCTTGCGTGCGCGGTGTATGTACATGCGTGTGCATCCTTGTCCTTGCGTGCATGGTGTATGTACATGTGAGTGCCGTCGCCCCAACCGTGCATTGTGTATGTACGTGTGTGTGCAGCCGCCCCTTGCGTGCATGGTGTGTGTACATGTGTGTGCATCCTTGTCCTTGCGTGCATGGTGTATGTACATGTGTTTGCACTCGCCCCTTGCGTGCGCGGTGTGTGTACGTGTGTGTGCAGCCGCCCCTTGCGTGCAGGGTGTGTGTACATGTGTGTGCATCCTTGTCCTTGCGTGCATGGTGTGTGTACATGTGTGTGCAGCCGCCCCTTGCGTGCGCGGTGGATGTACATGTGCGGGCAGTTGCCCCTTGCGTGCGCGGTGTATGTACATGTGTTTGCACTCGCCCCTTGCGTGCGCGGTGTATGTACATGTGTGTGCAGCCGCCCCTTGCGTGCATGGTGTATGTACATGTGCTTGCACTGGCCCCGTGCGTGCGCGGTGGATGTACATGTGTGTGCAGCCGAACCTTGCGTGCATGGTGTGTGTACCTGTGCGTGAAGTCGCTCCTTGCGTGCATGGTGTGTGTACGTGTGTGTGCAGCCGCCCCTTGCGTGCATGGTGTATGTACATGTGAGTGCCGTTGCCCCAAGCGTGCATTGTGTGTGTATGTGTGTTTGCACTCGCCCCTTGCGTGCGCGGTGGATGTACATGTGTGTGCAGCCGCCCCTTGCGTGCATGGTTTATGTACATGTGTGTGCAGTCGCCCCGTGCGTGCGCAGTGGATGTACGTGTGTGTGCAGCCGCCCCGTGCGTGCATGGTGTGTGTACGTGTGTGTGCAGCAGCCCCTTGCGTGCGCGGTGTATGTACGTTTCTGTGCATGCCGGCCCTTGCGTGCATGGTGTATGTACATGTGCTTGCACTGGCCCCTTGCGTGCGCGGTGTATGTACGTGTGTGTGCAGCCGCCCCTTGCGTGCGCGGTGTATGTACGTGTGTGCGCACTCGCCCCTTGCGTGCGCGGTGTATGTACGTGTGTGTGCAGCCGCCCCTTGCGTGCGCGGTGTATGTACATGTGTGTGCATCCTTGTCCTTGCGTGCATGGTGTATGTCAGTCGCCCCTTGCGTGCGCGGTGGATGTACATGTGTGTGCAGCCGCCCCTTGCGTGCATGGTGTGTTAATGTGTGTGTGCAGTTGCCCCTTGCGTGCGCGGTGGATGTACGTGTGTGTGCAGCCGTCCCTTGCGTGCGCGGTGTGTGTACGTGTGTGTGCAGCCGCCCCATGCGTGCATAGTGAGTGTAAGTGTGTGTGCAGCCGGCCCTTGCGTGCGCGGTGTGTGTACATGTGAGTGCAGCCGCCCCAAGCGTGCGCGGTGTGTGTACATGTGTGTGCAGTTGCCCCTTGCGTGCGCGGTGGATGTACGTGTGTGTGCATGCCGGCCCTTGCGTGCATGGTGTGTGTACGTGTGTGTGCAGCCGCCCCTTGCGTGCGCGGTGTGTGTACGTGTGTGTGCACTCGCCCCTTGCGTGCGCGGTGGATGTACATGTGCGGGCAGTTGCCCCTTGCGTGCGCGGTGTACGTACATGTGAGTGCAGCCGCCCCTTGCGTGCGCGGTGTATGTACGTGTGTGTGCAGCCGCCCCTTGCGTGCGCGGTGTATGTACGTGTGTGTGCAGCCGCCCCGTGGTTGCGCGGTGGATGTACATGTGAGTGGAGCCGGTCCTTGCGTGGGCGGTGTATGTACGTGTGTGTGCAGCCGCCCCTTGCGTGCGCGGTGTGTGTACATGTAAGTGCAGCCGCCCCTTGCGTGCGCAGTGTGTGTACGTGTGTGTGCAGCCGCCCCTTGCGTGTGTCAGCCGTAGTGGGCCAAGGCAGTCCCGGCACTAGTTTTTTTTTTTCTGGCTGTCAGTTAGCCGAATTAGTGGGATGACAATAATGGACTTTATCCATGTGATGCCAAAAGGAATTCGCGCTTCGCGCACGACTTGGACGTTCCGGCGCTGCCTAGGAGGCACTGTGGCTTTGTCCCAGTACGCCCACGTTGCGTCACTTGTAGCTTGTCATGATAGCGCCGCGCCATTTATTTGTTGGGCGCCGACACTTGTGTCTCAATGCCTGTATGTGCAAGCACATGTGGACTTGTCTTATGGAATTCTATGCTAGTGCCATAAGTTTGTATGGCGCATGAGAATGATGTCATGCACCGAGCAAGATCAGAGCCCATGTATGGGTGGTCAGATGTGGACTCTATGGTGACCACAGTTAGTGCCATAAACTGGTAGGAATCTTGTGGTCAATGGGTAGAGCTTTATGTCACATAAGCGCCGCCACACCTAGATCGTCAGATCTTGATCTAACGGTTAAAGTTGCAGGCGCTTGCATGCTGAATGAAGTGAAAAGTGTTGTCCATACACTTTCTCTCTCTCTCTTCTTGTCTTTTGACTTGGCTATGGAATATTGATAATGAAAATGTAATCAAGCAATATTGATCGGAACTTTCCTCCGACTACCTGTATTTGTAACATGGTATCGACAAGGATCGTGAGGAATCTTTGGGCTCGAAGTCATGCTTTGGCTCGAGCATATTCCCTTCTTTTTCGCGAGCTCACGGCTCGGAGTATAAGCGCCTGATTTCTCGAGATGGACGTAACTTTCTTGTTTGACGTCCGTTTGGGGCGTTCTTGGGTTCGTTGAAACCAGTTTTTTATGGCGATTTCAACGACGTCAAGCTTGTGGAGAATGGAGCTTTTTCCTGTCCGTTCTTGTTGTAAACGTCTCTCTCACGGAGCGGGTTTGCTGGCGCAGATTGGTTTGCGCGTTTTGCTGTGGTCGTCGCGTTTCTACACGAAATCTGGCGTTCAAGGCGTCGTTGGAAAGCCCAAGATTTGACGGTTCTTATGAGCTATCGCACTTTGCTGGTTTTTGAGTATTGTTGAAAATCTGCTCGATCGCAGTCGAGGGGGTCTGTACAGCCGCGATGCGGCGTGTTCTTCAATTTGCTGAGTCTTTGAAGGTTGGGGCACTCGAGACTTTTTTGTGGCGAGATCCTGTTTTGCCAGTCTAGCTACCTGGCTAAATAGGGGATCACTTATGGGTGCTGGCCCTGTGTTGTTCAAGGGCAAATGTGCAGACTTGATATGATTTACCTTTTTGGAACTGTAAAGCGGTGGTCAGCAAAGGGGGACGCCCTGATTACGACCAGCTTTGTTTTGTATTCGTGAACGGGGCGAGCCTTTCAATTGGCAAAAGGCGCCTTCATTGATGGCTTGGAGAAAGGGCTGATTTATATTTCGCGAAGACTTGGGGGCCCTGCAAGCAAATATGTTTTTGAGGCACGAGGCGCTAGCTCTACGTTTGTGTAGGGAGCGAGACCTATCGTGCAAGGAGGCCCGTCGGGGGATTCACTGGCGTTGGGTGGATCCTGCTTGTTCTTTTTGTGAGCAAGGGGCGCTATTTGTCACTATTTGTACCTGTTTGAAGCTGACTCGGGGTGTCAGTGTTTAAAGCTAATCAAACGTATTAGTGATTTTTAAAGCTGGTCTTGTGTACCAGTACTTCCTTGCCCCTGTATTCTTTAAGGGGGGGGTAGGTGGTTGATGGCCATGTCTTTCTGTGACTATCAGGAGCAAGGGGGAGGGGTGCGTGTTTCCAGGCTCTTTCCTAGCTAGCCACCCTCATGCCCGACGGTTGTCTTTCCTGTGGTTCAGCACCCAAGCCCAAGGGGGGTGATGACGGGAAGGCTCACGCCACACGAGAGGAGACGTTATTGCTCCTCTACCTGGTTTTTGTGTTCTACACTGTGGGAAATGTTAGTGGCGACTAGCCCTATTGTCCTTGTGTGTGGTGCGTTGCTCCAGGGTCACCTGGCCACCATGTTTGTGTGAGACATTGTTTCCAGCTTGTCCCACTAAGGGGGGTGTCAGCCGTAGTGGGCCAAGGCAGTCCCGGCACTAGTTTTTTTTTTTCTGGCTGTCAGTTAGCCGAATTAGTGGGATGACAATAATGGACTTTATCCATGTGATGCCAAAAGGAATTCGCGCTTCGCGCACGACTTGGACGTTCCGGCGCTGCCTAGGAGGCACTGTGGCTTTGTCCCAGTACGCCCACGTTGCGTCACTTGTAGCTTGTCATGATAGCGCCGCGCCATTTATTTGTTGGGCGCCGACACTTGTGTCTCAATGCCTGTATGTGCAAGCACATGTGGACTTGTCTTATGGAATTCTATGCTAGTGCCATAAGTTTGTATGGCGCATGAGAATGATGTCATGCACCGAGCAAGATCAGAGCCCATGTATGGGTGGTCAGATGTGGACTCTATGGTGACCACAGTTAGTGCCATAAACTGGTAGGAATCTTGTGGTCAATGGGTAGAGCTTTATGTCACATAAGCGCCGCCACACCTAGAGTTAATATTGCCTGGCAAGCAATATTATTCTACTAAGCTACTTGGCTTGTAGAGATTCTACTTCCGGTTACTACAATCCAGAAACGGGTTCATTCTGATGAGTATTGCTCGAGATATGAGCAAGATACTGTTCTACTACATTCTACTTGGATTCGGTGATTCTACGGTGGTTCTTCAAGTGACGCGTGGCATACGGCGTCTTGTCACAGTGTACGATAGGACATTTAGTCTCCGACACTGCGGTCTATTCAATGCTATTGATTAGACGTAACAAATAGTGACAGGACTTGTGCGACAGGACACTGATGTGACTATTTATGGATAACGAGTCGAGATCTGCTGGTCCAGAGTGAAGGACAGCAATATTGTGAGATGATCTGTCCTATCAGTCATCTGGATGTGACTGCGTCACAATTAGTATATAACGAGCAGGACGCTGCCACTTGGTAGCACCACTTTCCCTGCACCTGTGTCCTCGCACCTTCGGCGACGGTTCTCACGTGCCTCGTGCGTTCTGTGCTGGTAACCATAACCAGCAACGTAAACCTATTGATTAATATAACTACTTCCTCTGTAGATATTAATCAGTGCAGGCTGAACCACAGTTCAGCCACAGTTTCATTAACTCGAATTACAAGCGAGTTCGTAATCTACTGATTACGGCATTGATTTCTGGTGTCGGCAATTTTTACGGTGTTTTTCCATTATATGGGAAACACGCGTGAATATCGTGAGCCATCTCCCGAGCGTGCGTCGGCTTCATCGTCTTCAGGCTTTAATTTCAACGTTCAACGTACGGCGTCAACTGCTGCGCTGCATTCGCGTGCTGTTCAACCTTCGCTGTCTCAAGCGCTCGTCAGCCGGCCGCCAGTTTCTAACGATCTGCATCAGTTCGTCGACGACCTTACTCAAGATTTGGAAATCCTGTCGGAAAATTCCCATATTTTCCGAAGGCTTGCAGCGTCGGGATCAGACGAGCAAGCTCAAGTAATTTCGGCGCTTCGCACCTACGGCTTGGGTGTTCTGGCGTTGGCGACAGCGTGGTCTGGAATTTCGGCGACTCTTCCGACTGTCGCAGTTCCGGTTAGCAACAACGGGTGGGCGTCGTCAGTCAACGGTATCATAAACGTCGCTGCTTCGATTCAGCGGCAATCAAACGCTGAGGAGCCAGGTGAAAACAGCGAGGGGCTTCCTGATTTATATCCGAGTATTGTGCAGCAGATTTTGGATAACGTATTGCAGTTTCCGCGCGACGATATGCGGCTGGATTAAATTTTCTGTTATAATTAACAGAGAATTAATTCAGGAAAATTTTTTTTTTCGTGGTTCCAGAGCTTAAGGGATTAATTTATTAATTCCCCAGCAGTATTCTTTCTTCAGCATCGGCATCGGCATCGACAGTTGTCATCGGCATTCGCAGCGACCATGCAGGGTTTGGAAGACGGCGAGATACGCGGCGAACAAATGCTGCGGGGTCAGAATTTTAATCAGAATTTTAATCGCCCAGCAGCAGCAGAGCAGCCCCGCAGAGCCAAGGCCCAGGAGGGCTTTGCTATTCTTAACCAGCTTCCCAGTCTCAAGGAGCACTGGACTGTTAAGGATAAGGATATTACCATTAGGCACCTTAAGGGATATAAGGGCTTATATAATGGTAACAATCCTCTGCAGGTGCTGTGTATGTCACAGTACCTTCTTAAGTGTCCCAAGAGGGTGCAGAAGTATGTAAATGACAAGTTTGAGGATGGAGATTCCTGGGAGGTTTTTATAGCTGAGTTTGAGGTGTTCCTAGATGATAAGAGGGCTAGTGATGGCTCCTTTTGGAAGAAGGAGTACATTGATTTCAAGGCTGAGGGTCTGATTCTGCAGGCATTTGAGGATTTTCAGGAGCTCAGGCACAATTGTGCTGGCAAGGGGTATGTAGTGTCAGATGAGATTGCCATGGATGATTTCCTAGGTAGCCTGGGATTGGATGAGGTCACCTTGGATAACCTGCAGGTGCACATGCGTACATGCACCACCTGGGCTGCTATGGTGGCCAAGATCAAGGATTATTTCAGGGGCAAGTATGTGGGAGGCAAGAAGGAGGCAGACAAGGCCAGGGAGAAGCAGAAGGAGAAGGATAAGGTGGATATGGCAGCTGCAGCAGGGGGCAGTGTTCCCAAGGTCAGGGCCTTCCAAGCGGGGGGGCTTCCAGGCCAAGGGCTTCAGTGGCTTCAAGCGTCGTGGAGGTCCTTCCCAGGAGCAGCCAGCGGCTCAGCGTCCCAGATTTGATTTCAACAGGGTGGGGTCCCAGCGGGGACCACCTGGGGTGGGGACACCTCGTATCACATGTTATTTCTGTCACCAGCAGGGCCACATCCGTAAGGACTGCCCTAGCTGGCGTAAGCAAAGGGGCCAAGGTGGGTATAACAACCCAACCTGACGGGCTCAGCCTTCCCTGGGCTTGCTAGGGTCCGCCAGGGAGGGGGCTAAGAGTGACCCCCCCATTACTCTGGATGAAGTTGATTTGCTCCCTGCACAGGTTGAGAGTCTCCCACTTAAGGTTGAGAGTCCCCCTGCACAGGTTGAGGGTGCATCCATGGAGGAAGAACACAATGGGGTAGTGACTGGGTCTTCCCACGTCACCATGGTGAAAGCAGTTACCACAAGGCAACAACGTTCCCACATGGCTCTTGGAGGTAGTTTGCGTACTCCTTCAATGTTGGAGCGTGGAAGTCCTGCCTTAGGGCAGGAAGCTCCTCTAGAGGAGGAGGGTGAGGCTGATGGCCTGAATGATGCAATGGGGAGCATGGTTGTAAGTGAGCGTGCTGTTCCAGCACCTCACCTGTATTTAATAAAATGTCTCTTGTGTCAAACATTGCATTGAGATTGCATCACATGTTTGGTCATGCTGCCCAGGCACTCCAGTTTGCAAGGAGGCTGGGAGGGACATCTTTGTTTAATGCAGTAAAACAGGTTGCTGAGGCTTGTTCCTGTAGGCTGGTTGCTCCCAAGCCTAAGAAGTCTCATGTCAGACAACCTGTGTTGCAGCCTGGATATGTACAATGTGATATCCAAGAAATCAGGAAACTGATTTTGTTGGTTGGTGTTGATAGATATACCAAGTACAAGGTGCTGGAGCTGTTGCAAGACAAGTCTAAGCCATGTTTGGTGGCTGGGCTCCAGGCTATCAGATCCAGAATGAAACCAGTGATCCAGCTGCAGTGTGATTTAGAATTTGAGTGCTGCATGGGGAATGAAGACCTCCCTGAGTTATTTATTGTACACAGGGAGTCCCATGGCAGTCAAGGCGTGGTGGAGAGGACAATCAGAGAACTCAAGACTATTCTGCTGACGGAGAAGAAGATTCCAAGATTGGTTCCAGCTATTATCAAGACGGCCTGGTTAAGGTCAGTTGAGGACAGATTGAATGTCAGGGCATCCATGTATGTTGGAGAGGTCCCTGTGACTCCATTATCATTGCATCTTCGGGAGCTCCCTACTGAGGTTGAGCAAGCCTGGAAAGATAGCCTTATGTTCAAGTTTGCCAAGTTGAGGCAGAAAGACAAGGGCTGGAGTGTTCTGAAACCTGTTGTTGGCCAGAGGGTAATTGTGTGGAAAGAGCCCAAGCTTGCAGGCAAGCGTGGTAGCTGGCACCCTGGAGTAGTGACCAGGGTGGAACTAGCTGGGCACAAGTGCTGGGTGAAGATGGAGGATCCTCCCCAGAATGTGCACCGTCTGTCGTGGTCATATGTACGTCTAAGGGGTGCTGAAGCAGAGGCAGTAGCTCCTGATGTGACAACCTTGCCAGTTGGTCATGACGTCATCCCTGATCATCACGTTCAAGCTGGAAGTAATCCCCGGGTAAGTCCTGGCCAGACCCCTGGATCGGTTAACTTTCCATCCTTAGGACAGGCAGATGTGGTCCCCTCTAGCCTCACTAAGCATAGAGGTGTGGGCCTGAAAGATGTGGTGCTGGCTATGCAAAAAGCCAAGCAAGGACCTCGGGTGTCCAAGCTCAGCCAGTTGGAGGAGTCCGAGGATGCTGTCCTAGAGGTAGATACCAATGCTGAGGTTTCTGTTATGGGATCTCAACATACAGGTCAACGGCAGGTGCTTTCGCCTAGTTGTGCTTGGGTGTCTGACTTTAGTGGCAGGACACACATTATGGTATTGGGAGAGGTGCTGGTACCCTTCATGGGTGAGGATGTCACATTTCTTGTGCTTGAAGATTATGATGGCCCTATCATCTTGGGTCAAAATTTTCTGAGCTCTCCTAGAATTGTTGTGGCATCTGATAAGCTGAGAAAGTTTGGCTGGGGTAGCATACCCTTGGTCAATTTTAAAACCTCCCTTGCCAGTGTATTTAATTCTGTGAAAGCGATCAAGAATGTGCAGTGGCCTGAGAATCAGATTCCTGTGGCTTCCAGTCTTGTTATGCCAGCTGCTCTACACCCTAGCAGTATTGGTATTACTAAGAGATCACTGGCTGCTCATTCTCCTCTTAGCTATGATCAGCTTGTCCAGGAAATGAGTTCTCCTCTAATGTTTGAGGCCTGGAGGCTAGCATTTGCCAAGGCTCTAGAGGAGTGGTTGCAGTTTGACTGCTGTCAGCCTGTGAATGAAGTTCCCCCATACAGTACACGGTTGAAGCTCAGATTCGTCATCAAGCGGAAGGAGGTGGAGGGGGTGTCTGTTCCCCATGTGCGTCCAGTTCTCAATGAATACCGTGGTACTGGGGATCTTCTGGGCGAGGAGTTGTATACACCTGGGATGCTACATGATACATGGCGTATTTTATTGTGCCTGTATGTCGGTATGCTGAACCAGGGTGCTGATATGTCTTCAGTTCTGCTAGATTTCAAGAGAGCATTTCTGAAGGGTGATCCCAGTGTGGCTCAGCAGGTGTGGCATTGTGAAACTCCATTTCATGTGCCAGTTCCTGTAGCCTGGCAGGCAGAGCTCCAGTCTAGCTACCTGCTGATTCTGAAGGGTCTAGAAGGTCTCAGGTCCAGTCCCATCATTTGGAGGCTCACCTTGGAAGACTTCTTGACTAAACACTGTGGGTTGAAGGTGTCATCTGTGGACCCATGTTTATTGCTGGGTAGGTGGCATGATTTACCTGTGTATGCTAGCCTGCATGGTGATGACTTGCACTTGATTGCTCCCACTAAGTGGTTGAGTCAGTTTGTGCCCATCATTAATGATGCATTTCCTTTGGGAAAAGAATTGTGGCAGAAGCCTGGAGAGGCTGTCACGTTCTGTGGAATGCAGGCTACATTGGTTCAGGAGGGGAGTCAGTGGCTGATTAAGCTGCAGGCGGGCAATGACTACAAGAGTACCATTCTTCAATCTGTTCCAGAGGTCATGACGTCATCCATTGCACCTGAGCTGAAAGGCAAGTTGGCCTGGTATGGCAGCATTTGTGGGCCTGACATGATGGTCCATAGCAGATCCCCTGATGATGTGCTAATTCTGGAGGAGCCTTCCCAGATTATTGCACATGTTAACAAGTCTCCTGGTATTACTTTAGCTGGGATTGATTTGTCTTTGCCATTTTCCTTGGATATCTATGTTGATAGCTCCATGGATAGCAGGCAAGTTTCTAAGGTCAGAGGCAGGTCAGCTGGCTTGTTTGTGCTTCAGCAACATAGGCCTAGTCTTGTGGCCTGGTACAGTCGTCTTCAAAGAAGGGTTGCTGTGAGTTCAGATGTCTCTGAGTGCAGAGCCATTTGTGAAGGGATTCAGTCCAGTTTGTACATCAAGGAGCTGTTGCTAGCTATGGCTTCAGTGACTCCTCATACTCTTCAGATGGAAACCTTGATCCTTTCAGATAACATGGGCATGGTCCAGTTTGTGCACAAGCAGTTGGCCAGGAGCAGAGATCTGGATTATCTCCTGTTGAAGGAGTTGGCAGGTCTGGTGGATATTCAACATCTTCCAGGTTCTGAGAATCCTGCTGATGCCTTGACCAAGTTACCTCACAAGTCTGCTGAGCAATATAAGCTTCTTTACAAGCTGATGAGCTCCTCTGTGTGAGTTGAGCAATTCCAGTTGGAGCTTTGAGTTTGGTGACTGATTGGGTGAGAAGAGCTAACATAGAGCTGGGCTCTGTTATGCTGAGAGCTGTGATGCTCTGAGGGCAGTAATGCTCTGTGTACATATGTGTATAATACTGTATTCTATGTAATGCTCAGTCATGGAGCATGATGTTGGTTGGGGGTTTGTCCTCAGTTTGAGGTTTGTCTCAACCAAAGGGATTTTATAGGGCAGGGTTCGATTCCCTGGGGCTGCTTAGGCGGATTTTCCCGGATTGGCTGGCCCATCAACCTTGCTGGTGAGGTGGCGACAGGTCCCCCTAGTTTTGTCCCAGACAGAGGAAGGTAGTTTGTCATGTGCTTAATATATTTTGTGATGTGCTATTTCTCAGTCCATGGTGGG
Organism: Mesostigma viride; assembly: GCA_009746045.1. Classification (NCBI taxonomy): domain Eukaryota; kingdom Viridiplantae; phylum Streptophyta; class Mesostigmatophyceae; order Mesostigmatales; family Mesostigmataceae; genus Mesostigma; species Mesostigma viride. The sequence goes on along the minus strand of RPFO01000050.1, from coordinate 4,162,638 downwards.
CGCCAGTTCTGATAACTATCAATGTCTACCTGATAAGGTCTTGTGGGTAACTTGTGGGGTTCCAATCAGGAGCCATTATGGTGATGATTCCATTTTGGTCATTATTCTGGTTAGCCACAAGCTGCTATTCCAAACACTTGGCTTTCTACTTCCAGTGGATAGGGAATTCATTGTAATTCGTCATGGCTGAGATGTGTTGTGATCTGGTGCTTGATTAATCCCGAGCAGAGACTACAGAGAGCTGGGAGGGATGTCAAGTGCTATGCATGTTGTTTCTATATATGTGTTGCCAAGCCTAACAGCTCTAAAAGAAAGAAAGGGCTGGAGTTAATATGGCTGTTATGTCCAAGCTCTAAAAGAGAAGAAAGGGCTGGAGTTAATATTGCCTGGCAAGCAATATTATTCTACTAAGCTACTTGGCTTGTAGAGATTCTACTTCCGGTTACTACAATCCAGAAACGGGTTCATTCTGATGAGTATTGCTCGAGATATGAGCAAGATACTGTTCTACTACATTCTACTTGGATTCGGTGATTCTACGGTGGTTCTTCAAGTGACGCGTGGCATACGGCGTCTTGTCACAGTGTACGATAGGACATTTAGTCTCCGACACTGCGGTCTATTCAATGCTATTGATTAGACGTAACAAATAGTGACAGGACTTGTGCGACAGGACACTGATGTGACTATTTATGGATAACGAGTCGAGATCTGCTGGTCCAGAGTGAAGGACAGCAATATTGTGAGATGATCTGTCCTATCAGTCATCTGGATGTGACTGCGTCACAATTAGTATATAACGAGCAGGACGCTGCCACTTGGTAGCACCACTTTCCCTGCACCTGTGTCCTCGCACCTTCGGCGACGGTTCTCACGTGCCTCGTGCGTTCTGTGCTGGTAACCATAACCAGCAACGTAAACCTATTGATTAATATAACTACTTCCTCTGTAGATATTAATCAGTGCAGGCTGAACCACAGTTCAGCCACAGTTTCATTAACTCCTAGATCGTCAGATCTTGATCTAACGGTTAAAGTTGCAGGCGCTTGCATGCTGAATGAAGTGAAAAGTGTTGTCCATACACTTTCTCTCTCTCTCTTCTTGTCTTTTGACTTGGCTATGGAATATTGATAATGAAAATGTAATCAAGCAATATTGATCGGAACTTTCCTCCGACTACCTGTATTTGTAACAGCGTGCGCGGTGTGTGTACGTGTGTGTGCACTCGCCCCTTGCGTGCGCGGTGGATGTACATGTGCGGGCAGTTGCCCCTTGCGTGCGCGGTGTACGTACATGTGAGTGCAGCCGCCCCTTGCGTGCGCGGTGTATGTACGTGTGTGTGCAGCCGCCCCTTGCGTGCGCGGTGTATGTACGTGTGTGTGCAGCCGCCCCGTGGTTGCGCGGTGGATGTACATGTGAGTGGAGCCGGTCCTTGCGTGGGCGGTGTATGTACGTGTGTGTGCAGCCGCCCCTTGCGTGCGCGGTGTGTGTACATGTAAGTGCAGCCGCCCCTTGCGTGCGCGGTGTATGTACGTGTGTGTGCAGCCGTCCCTTGCGTGCGCGGTGTGTGTACGTGTGTGTGCAGCCGCCCCTTGCGTGCATGGTGAGTGTAAGTGTGTGTGCAGCAGCCCCTTGCGTGCGCAGTGTATGTACGTGTGTGTGCAGCCGCCCCTTGCGTGCGCGGTGTGTGTACTGTGTGTGCATGCCGGCCCTTGCGTGCATGGTGTGTGTACGTGTGTGTGCAGCTGCCCCTTGCATGGGCGGTGTATGTACAATTGAGTGCAGCCGGCCCTTGCGTGCGCGGTGTATGTACATGTGTTTGCACTCGCCCCTTGCGTGCGCGGTGGATGTACATGTGTGTGCAGCCGAACCTTGCGTGCATGGTGTGTGTACCTGTGCGTGAAGTCGCTCCTTGCGTGCATGGTGTGTGTACGTGTGTGTGCAGCCGCCCCTTGCGTGCATGGTGTATGTACATGTGAGTGCCGTTGCCCAAGCGTGCATTGTGTGTGTAAGTGTGTGTGCAGCCGGCCCTTGCGTGCATGGTGTGTGTACATGTGAGTGCAGCCGGCCCTTGCGTGCATGGTGTGTGTACGTGTGTGTGCAGTTGCCCCTTGCGTGCGCGGTGTATGTACGTGTGTGTGCAGCCGGCCCTTGCGTGCGCGGTGTGTGTACATGTGTGGGCAGTTGCCCCTTGCGTGCGCGGTGGATGTACGTGTGTGTGCATGCCGGCAATTGCGTGCAAGGTGTGTGTACGTGTGTGTGCAGCCGCCCCTTGCGTGCGCGGTGTATGTACGTGTGTGTGCAGCCGCCCCTTGCGTGCGCGGTGTATGTACGTGTGTGTGCAGCCGCCCCGTGGTTGCGCGGTGGATGTACATGTAAGTGCAGCCGTCCCTTCCGTGCATGGTGTGTACGTGTGTGTGCAGTTGCCCCTTGCGTGCGCAGTGTATGTACGTGTGTGTGCATGCCGGCCCTTGCGTGCATGGTGTATGTACGTGTGTGTTCATCCTTGTCCTTGCGTGCATGGTGTATGTACATGTGGGTGCAGGCGCCCCTTGCGTGCGCGGTGGATGTACATGTGCGGGCAGTGGGTGTGTGTGCATGCCAGCAATTGCGTGCATGGTGTGTGTACGTGTGTGTGCAGCCGCCCCTTGCGTGCGCAGTGTATGTACATGTGAGTGCAGCCGCCCCAAGCGTGCGCGGTGTGTGTACATGTGTGTGCAGTTGCCCCTTGCGTGCGCGGTGGATGTACGTGTGTGTGCATGCCGGCAATTGCGTGCATGGTGTGTGTACGTGTGTGTGCAGCCGCCCCTTGCGTGCGCGGTGTGTGTACGTGTGTGTGCACTCGCCCCTTGCGTGCGCGGTGGATGTACATGTGTGTGCAGCCGCCCCTTGCGTGCATGGTGTATGTACGTGTGTGTGCAGCCGCCCCTTGCGTGCGCGGTGTATGTACGTGTGTGTGCAGCCGTCCCTTGCGTGCGCGGTGTGTGTACGTGTGTGTGCAGCCGCCCCATGCGTGCATGGTGAGTGTAAGTGTGTGTGCAGCCGGCCCTTGCGTGCGCGGTGTGTGTACATGTGAGTGCAGCCGCCCCAAGCGTGCGCGGTGTGTGTACATGTGTGTGCAGTTGCCCCTTGCGTGCGCGGTGGATGTACGTGTGTGTGCATGCCGGCCCTTGCGTGCATGGTGTGTGTACGTGTGTGTGCAGCCGCCCCTTGCGTGCGCGGTGTGTGTACGTGTGTGTGCACTCGCCCCTTGCGTGCGCGGTGGATGTACATGTGTGTGCAGCCGCCCCTTGCGTGCATGGTGTATATGTACGTGTGTGTGCAGCCGCCCCTTGCGTGCGCGGTGTATGTACGTGTGTGTGCAGCCGGCCCTTGCGTGCATGGTGTGTGTACGTGTGTGTGCAGCCGCCCCTTGCGTGCGCGGTGTATGTACGTGTTAATGCAGCCTCCCCTTGCGTGCGCAGTGTATGTCCATGTGTGGGCAGTTGCCCCTTGCGTGCGCGGTGTATGTACATGTTTTTGCACTCGCCCCTTGCGTGCATGGTGTATGTATGTGTGTGTGCAGCCGCCCCTTGCGTGCGCGGTGGATGTACGTGTGTGTGCAGCCACCCCTTTCGTGCGCGGTGTATGTACATGTGAGTGCCGTCGCCCCAAGCGTGCATTTTGTGTGTAAGTGTGTGTGCAGCAGCCCCTTGCGTGCGCGGTGTATGTACGTGTGTGTGCAGCCGGCCCTTGCGTGCATGGTGTGTGTACATGTGTGTTCATCCTTGTCCTTGCGTGCACGGTGTATGTACATGTGGGTGCAGGCGCCCCTTGCGTGCGCGGTGGATGTACATGTGCGGGCAGTGGGTGTGTGTGCATGCCAGCAATTGCGTGCATGGTGTGTGTACGTGTGTGTGCAGCCGCCCCTTGCGTGCGCAGTGTATGTACATGTGAGTGCAGCCGCCCCAAGCGTGCGCGGTGTGTGTACATGTGTGTGCAGTTGCCCCTTGCGTGCGCGGTGGATGTACGTGTGTGTGCATGCCGGCAATTGCGTGCATGGTGTGTGTACGTGTGTGTGCAGCCGCCCCTTGCGTGCGCGGTGTGTGTACGTGTGTGTGCACTCGCCCCTTGCGTGCGCGGTGGATGTACATGTGTGTGCAGCCGCCCCTTGCGTGCATGGTGTATGTACGTGTGTGTGCAGCCGCCCCTTGCGTGCGCGGTGTATGTACGTGTGTGTGCAGCCGTCCCTTGCGTGCGCGGTGTGTGTACGTGTGTGTGCAGCCGCCCCATGCGTGCATGGTGAGTGTAAGTGTGTGTGCAGCCGGCCCTTGCGTGCGCGGTGTGTGTACATGTGAGTGCAGCCGCCCCAAGCGTGCGCGGTGTGTGTACATGTGTGTGCAGTTGCCCCTTGCGTGCGCGGTGGATGTACGTGTGTGTGCATGCCGGCCCTTGCGTGCATGGTGTGTGTACGTGTGTGTGCAGCCGCCCCTTGCGTGCGCGGTGTGTGTACGTGTGTGTGCACTCGCCCCTTGCGTGCGCGGTGGATGTACATGTGTGTGCAGCCGCCCCTTGCGTGCATGGTGTATATGTACGTGTGTGTGCAGCCGCCCCTTGCGTGCGCGGTGTATGTACGTGTGTGTGCAGCCGGCCCTTGCGTGCATGGTGTGTGTACGTGTGTGTGCAGCCGCCCCTTGCGTGCGCGGTGTATGTACGTGTTAATGCAGCCTCCCCTTGCGTGCATGGTGTATGTCCATGTGTGGGCAGTTGCCCCTTGCGTGCGCGGTGTATGTACATGTTTTTGCACTCGCCCCTTGCGTGCATGGTGTATGTATGTGTGTGTGCAGCCGCCCCTTGCGTGCGCGGTGGATGTACGTGTGTGTGCAGCCACCCCTTTCGTGCGCGGTGTATGTACATGTGAGTGCCGTCGCCCCAAGCGTGCATTTTGTGTGTAAGTGTGTGTGCAGCAGCCCCTTGCGTGCGCGGTGTATGTACGTGTGTGTGCAGCCGCCCCGTGGTTGCGCGGTGGATGTACATGTGAGTGGAGCCGGTCCTTGCGTGGGCGGTGTATGTACGTGTGTGTGCAGCCGCCCCTTGCGTGCGTGGTGTGTGTACATGTGTGTGCAGTTGCCCCTTGCGTGCATGGTGTGTGTACGTGTGTGTGCATGCCGGCCCTTGCGTGCATGGTGTGTGTACGTGTGTGTGCAGCCGGACCTTGCGTGCATGGTGAGTGTAAGTGTGTGTGCAGCAGCCCCTTGCGTGCGCAGTGTATGTACGTGTGTGTGCAGCCGCCCCTTGCGTGCGCGGTGTGTGTACTGTGTGTGCATGCCGGCCCTTGCGTGCATGGTGTGTGTACGTGTGTGTGCAGCCGCCCCTTGCGTGCGCGGTGGATGTACACGTGTGTGCAGCCGCCCCTTGCGTGCGCGGTGGATGTACATGTGTGGGCAGTTGCCCCTTGCGTGCGCGGTGTATGTACATGTGTTTGCACTCGCCCCTTGCGTGCGCGGTGGATGTACATGTGTGTGCAGCCGAACCTTGCGTGCATGGTGTGTGTACCTGTGCGTGAAGTCGCTCCTTGCGTGCATGGTGTGTGTACGTGTGTGTGCAGCCGCCCCTTGCGTGCATGGTGTATGTACATGTGAGTGCCGTTGCCCCAAGCGTGCATTGTGTGTGTAAGTGTGTGTGCAGCCGGCCCTTGCGTGCATGGTGTGTGTACATGTGAGTGCAGCCGGCCCTTGCGTGCATGGTGTGTGTACGTGTGTGTGCAGTTGCCCCTTGCGTGCGCGGTGTATGTACGTGTGTGTGCAGCCGGCCCTTGCGTGCGCGGTGTGTGTACATGTGTGGGCAGTTGCCCCTTGCGTGCGCGGTGGATGTACGTGTGTGTGCATGCCGGCAATTGCGTGCAAGGTGTGTGTACGTGTGTGTGCAGCCGCCCCTTGCGTGCGCGGTGTATGTACGTGTGTGTGCAGCCGCCCCTTGCGTGCGCGGTGTATGTACGTGTGTGTGCAGCCGCCCCGTGGTTGCGCGGTGGATGTACATGTGAGTGCAGCCGTCCCTTCCGTGCATGGTGTGTACGTGTGTGTGCAGCCGCCCCTTGCGTGCGCGGTGTGTGTACGTGTGTGTGTGTCAGCCGTAGTGGGCCAAGGCAGTCCCGGCACTAGTTTTTTTTTTTTCTGGCTGTCAGTTAGCCGAATTAGTGGGATGACAATAATGGACTTAATCCATGTGATGCCAAAAGGAATTCGCGCTTCGCGCACGACTTGGACGTTCCGGCGCTGCCTAGGAGGCACTGTGGCTTTGTCCCAGTACGCCCACGTTGCGTCACTTGTAGCTTGTCATGATAGCGCCGCGCCATTTATTTGTTGGGCGCCGACACTTGTGTCTCAATGCCTGTATGTGCAAGCACATGTGGACTTGTCTTATGGAATTCTATGCTAGTGCCATAAGTTTGTATGGCGCATGAGAATGATGTCATGCACCGAGCAAGATCAGAGCCCATGTATGGGTGGTCAGATGTGGACTCTATGGTGACCACAGTTAGTGCCATAAACTGGTAGGAATCTTGTGGTCAATGGGTAGAGCTTTATGTCACATAAGCGCCGCCACACCTAGATCGTCAGATCTTGATCTAACGGTTAAAGTTGCAGGCGCTTGCATGCTGAATGAAGTGAAAAGTGTTGTCCATACACTTTCTCTCTCTCTCTTCTTGTCTTTTGACTTGGCTATGGAATATTGATAATGAAAATGTAATCAAGCAATATTGATCGGAACTTTCCTCCGACTACCTGTATTTGTAACATGGTATCGACAAGGATCGTGAGGAATCTTTGGGCTCGAAGTCATGCTTTGGCTCGAGCATATTCCCTTCTTTTTCGCGAGCTCACGGCTCGGAGTATAAGCGCCTGATTTCTCGAGATGGACGTAACTTTCTTGTTTGACGTCCGTTTGGGGCGTTCTTGGGTTCGTTGAAACCAGTTTTTTATGGCGATTTCAACGACGTCAAGCTTGTGGAGAATGGAGCTTTTTCCTGTCCGTTCTTGTTGTAAACGTCTCTCTCACGGAGCGGGTTTGCTGGCGCAGATTGGTTTGCGCGTTTTGCTGTGGTCGTCGCGTTTCTACACGAAATCTGGCGTTCAAGGCGTCGTTGGAAAGCCCAAGATTTGACGGTTCTTATGAGCTATCGCACTTTGCTGGTTTTTGAGTATTGTTGAAAATCTGCTCGATCGCAGTCGAGGGGGTCTGTACAGCCGCGATGCGGCGTGTTCTTCAATTTGCTGAGTCTTTGAAGGTTGGGGCACTCGAGACTTTTTTGTGGCGAGATCCTGTTTTGCCAGTCTAGCTACCTGGCTAAATAGGGGATCACTTATGGGTGCTGGCCCTGTGTTGTTCAAGGGCAAATGTGCAGACTTGATATGATTTACCTTTTTGGAACTGTAAAGCGGTGGTCAGCAAAGGGGGACGCCCTGATTACGACCAGCTTTGTTTTGTATTCGTGAACGGGGCGAGCCTTTCAATTGGCAAAAGGCGCCTTCATTGATGGCTTGGAGAAAGGGCTGATTTATATTTCGCGAAGACTTGGGGGCCCTGCAAGCAAATATGTTTTTGAGGCACGAGGCGCTAGCTCTACGTTTGTGTAGGGAGCGAGACCTATCGTGCAAGGAGGCCCGTCGGGGGATTCACTGGCGTTGGGTGGATCCTGCTTGTTCTTTTTGTGAGCAAGGGGCGCTATTTGTCACTATTTGTACCTGTTTGAAGCTGACTCGGGGTGTCAGTGTTTAAAGCTAATCAAACGTATTAGTGATTTTTAAAGCTGGTCTTGTGTACCAGTACTTCCTTGCCCCTGTATTCTTTAAGGGGGGGGTAGGTGGTTGATGGCCATGTCTTTCTGTGACTATCAGGAGCAAGGGGGGAGGGGTGCGTGTTTCCAGGCTCTTTCCTAGCTAGCCACCCTCATGCCCGACGGTTGTCTTTCCTGTGGTTCAGCACCCAAGCCCAAGGGGGGTGATGACGGGAAGGCTCACGCCACACGAGAGGAGACGTTATTGCTCCTCTACCTGGTTTTTGTGTTCTACACTGTGGGAAATGTTAGTGGCGACTAGCCCTATTGTCCTTGTGTGTGGTGCGTTGCTCCAGGGTCACCTGGCCACCATGTTTGTGTGAGACATTGTTTCCAGCTTGTCCCACTAAGGGGGGTGTCAGCCGTAGTGGGCCAAGGCAGTCCCGGCACTAGTTTTTTTTTTTTCTGGCTGTCAGTTAGCCGAATTAGTGGGATGACAATAATGGACTTAATCCATGTGATGCCAAAAGGAATTCGCGCTTCGCGCACGACTTGGACGTTCCGGCGCTGCCTAGGAGGCACTGTGGCTTTGTCCCAGTACGCCCACGTTGCGTCACTTGTAGCTTGTCATGATAGCGCCGCGCCATTTATTTGTTGGGCGCCGACACTTGTGTCTCAATGCCTGTATGTGCAAGCACATGTGGACTTGTCTTATGGAATTCTATGCTAGTGCCATAAGTTTGTATGGCGCATGAGAATGATGTCATGCACCGAGCAAGATCAGAGCCCATGTATGGGTGGTCAGATGTGGACTCTATGGTGACCACAGTTAGTGCCATAAACTGGTAGGAATCTTGTGGTCAATGGGTAGAGCTTTATGTCACATAAGCGCCGCCACACCTAGATCGTCAGATCTTGATCTAACGGTTAAAGTTGCAGGCGCTTGCATGCTGAATGAAGTGAAAAGTGTTGTCCATACACTTTCTCTCTCTCTCTTCTTGTCTTTTGACTTGGCTATGGAATATTGATAATGAAAATGTAATCAAGCAATATTGATCGGAACTTTCCTCCGACTACCTGTATTTGTAACAGTGTGCACTCGCCCCTTGCGTGCGCGGTGGATGTACATGTGTGTGCAGCCGCCCCTTGCGTGCATGGTGTATATGTACGTGTGTGTGCAGCCGCCCCTTGCGTGCGCGGTGTATGTACGTGTGTGTGCAGCCGGCCCTTGCGTGCATGGTGTGTGTACGTGTGTGTGCAGCCGCCCCTTGCGTGCGCGGTGTATGTACGTGTTAATGCAGCCTCCCCTTGCGTGCGCAGTGTATGTCCATGTGTGGGCAGTTGCCCCTTGCGTGCGCGGTGTATGTACATGTTTTTGCACTCGCCCCTTGCGTGCATGGTGTATGTATGTGTGTGTGCAGCCGCCCCTTGCGTGCGCGGTGGATGTACGTGTGTGTGCAGCCACCCCTTTCGTGCGCGGTGTATGTACATGTGAGTGCCGTCGCCCCAAGCGTGCATTTTGTGTGTAAGTGTGTGTGCAGCAGCCCCTTGCGTGCGCGGTGTATGTACGTGTGTGTGCAGCCGGCCCTTGCGTGCATGGTGTGTGTACATGTGTGTTCATCCTTGTCCTTGCGTGCACGGTGTATGTACATGTGGGTGCAGGCGCCCCTTGCGTGCGCGGTGGATGTACATGTGCGGGCAGTGGGTGTGTGTGCATGCCAGCAATTGCGTGCATGGTGTGTGTACGTGTGTGTGCAGCCGCCCCTTGCGTGCGCAGTGTATGTACATGTGAGTGCAGCCGCCCCAAGCGTGCGCGGTGTGTGTACATGTGTGTGCAGTTGCCCCTTGCGTGCGCGGTGGATGTACGTGTGTGTGCATGCCGGCAATTGCGTGCATGGTGTGTGTACGTGTGTGTGCAGCCGCCCCTTGCGTGCGCGGTGTGTGTACGTGTGTGTGCACTCGCCCCTTGCGTGCGCGGTGGATGTACATGTGTGTGCAGCCGCCCCTTGCGTGCATGGTGTATGTACGTGTGTGTGCAGCCGCCCCTTGCGTGCGCGGTGTATGTACGTGTGTGTGCAGCCGTCCCTTGCGTGCGCGGTGTGTGTACGTGTGTGTGCAGCCGCCCCATGCGTGCATGGTGAGTGTAAGTGTGTGTGCAGCCGGCCCTTGCGTGCGCGGTGTGTGTACATGTGAGTGCAGCCGCCCCAAGCGTGCGCGGTGTGTGTACATGTGTGTGCAGTTGCCCCTTGCGTGCGCGGTGGATGTACGTGTGTGTGCATGCCGGCCCTTGCGTGCATGGTGTGTGTACGTGTGTGTGCAGCCGCCCCTTGCGTGCGCGGTGTGTGTACGTGTGTGTGCACTCGCCCCTTGCGTGCGCGGTGGATGTACATGTGTGTGCAGCCGCCCCTTGCGTGCATGGTGTATATGTACGTGTGTGTGCAGCCGCCCCTTGCGTGCGCGGTGTATGTACGTGTGTGTGCAGCCGGCCCTTGCGTGCATGGTGTGTGTACGTGTGTGTGCAGCCGCCCCTTGCGTGCGCGGTGTATGTACGTGTTAATGCAGCCTCCCCTTGCGTGCATGGTGTATGTCCATGTGTGGGCAGTTGCCCCTTGCGTGCGCGGTGTATGTACATGTTTTTGCACTCGCCCCTTGCGTGCATGGTGTATGTATGTGTGTGTGCAGCCGCCCCTTGCGTGCGCGGTGGATGTACGTGTGTGTGCAGCCACCCCTTTCGTGCGCGGTGTATGTACATGTGAGTGCCGTCGCCCCAAGCGTGCATTTTGTGTGTAAGTGTGTGTGCAGCAGCCCCTTGCGTGCGCGGTGTATGTACGTGTGTGTGCAGCCGCCCCGTGGTTGCGCGGTGGATGTACATGTGAGTGGAGCCGGTCCTTGCGTGGGCGGTGTATGTACGTGTGTGTGCAGCCGCCCCTTGCGTGCGTGGTGTGTGTACATGTGTGTGCAGTTGCCCCTTGCGTGCATGGTGTGTGTACGTGTGTGTGCATGCCGGCCCTTGCGTGCATGGTGTGTGTACGTGTGTGTGCAGCCGGACCTTGCGTGCATGGTGAGTGTAAGTGTGTGTGCAGCAGCCCCTTGCGTGCGCAGTGTATGTACGTGTGTGTGCAGCCGCCCCTTGCGTGCGCGGTGTGTGTACTGTGTGTGCATGCCGGCCCTTGCGTGCATGGTGTGTGTACGTGTGTGTGCAGCCGCCCCTTGCGTGCGCGGTGGATGTACACGTGTGTGCAGCCGCCCCTTGCGTGCGCGGTGGATGTACATGTGTGGGCAGTTGCCCCTTGCGTGCGCGGTGTATGTACATGTGTTTGCACTCGCCCCTTGCGTGCGCGGTGGATGTACATGTGTGTGCAGCCGAACCTTGCGTGCATGGTGTGTGTACCTGTGCGTGAAGTCGCTCCTTGCGTGCATGGTGTGTGTACGTGTGTGTGCAGCCGCCCCTTGCGTGCATGGTGTATGTACATGTGAGTGCCGTTGCCCCAAGCGTGCATTGTGTGTGTAAGTGTGTGTGCAGCCGGCCCTTGCGTGCATGGTGTGTGTACATGTGAGTGCAGCCGGCCCTTGCGTGCATGGTGTGTGTACGTGTGTGTGCAGTTGCCCCTTGCGTGCGCGGTGTATGTACGTGTGTGTGCAGCCGGCCCTTGCGTGCGCGGTGTGTGTACATGTGTGGGCAGTTGCCCCTTGCGTGCGCGGTGGATGTACGTGTGTGTGCATGCCGGCAATTGCGTGCAAGGTGTGTGTACGTGTGTGTGCAGCCGCCCCTTGCGTGCGCGGTGTATGTACGTGTGTGTGCAGCCGCCCCTTGCGTGCGCGGTGTATGTACGTGTGTGTGCAGCCGCCCCGTGGTTGCGCGGTGGATGTACATGTGAGTGCAGCCGTCCCTTCCGTGCATGGTGTGTACGTGTGTGTGCAGTTGCCCCTTGCGTGCGCAGTGTATGTACGTGTGTGTGCATGCCGGCCCTTGCGTGCATGGTGTATGTACGTGTGTGTGCAGCCGGCCCTTGCGTGCATGGTGTGTGTACATGTGTGTTCATCCTTGTCCTTGCGTGCATGGTGTATGTACATGTGGGTGCAGGCGCCCCTTGCGTGCGCGGTGGATGTACATGTGCGGGCAGTGGGTGTGTGTGCATGCCAGCAATTGCGTGCATGGTGTGTGTACGTGTGTGTGCAGCCGCCCCTTGCGTGCGCGGTGTGTGTACGTGTGTGTGCACTCGCCCCTTGCGTGCGCGGTGGATGTACATGTGTGTGCAGCCGCCCCTTGCGTGCATGGTGTATGTAAGTGTGTGTGCAGCCGCCCCGTGGTTGCGCTGTGGATGTACATGTGAGTGCAGCCGTCCCTTCCGTGCATGGTGTGTGTACGTGTGTGTGCAGTTGCCCCTTGCGTGCGCAGTGTATGTACGTGTGTGTGCCGTTGCCCCAAGCGTGCATTGTGTGTGTAAGTGTGTGTGCAGCCGGCCCTTGCGTGCATGGTGTGTGTAGATGTGTGTTCATCCTTGTCCTTGCGTGCATGGTGTATGTACATGTGGGTGCAGCCGCCCCTTGCGTGCGCGGTGTGTGTACGTGTGTGTGCACTCGCCCCTTGCGTGCGCGGTGGATGTACATGTGTGTGTAGCCGCCCCTTGCGTGCATGGTGTATGTAGGTGTGTGTGCAGCCGCCCCTTGCGTGCGCGGTGTATGTACGTGTGTGTGCAGCCGTCCCTTGCGTGCGCGGTGTGTGTACGTGTGTGTGCAGCCGCCCCATGCGTGCATGGTGAGTGTAAGTGTGTGTGCAGCCGGCCCTTGCGTGCGCGGTGTGTGTACATGTGAGTGCAGCCGCCCCAAGCGTGCGCGGTGTGTGTACATGTGTGTGCAGTTGCCCCTTGCGTGCGCGGTGGATGTACGTGTGTGTGCATGCCGGCCCTTGCGTGCATGGTGTGTGTACGTGTGTGTGCAGCCGCCCCTTGCGTGCATGGTGGATGTACGTGTGTGTGCAGTCGCTCCTTGCGTGCATGGTGGATGTACGTGTGTGTGCAGGCGTCCCTTGCGTGCGCGGTGTGTGTGTAAGTGTGCGTGCACTCGCCCCTTGCGTGCATGGTGTGTGTACGTGTGTGTGCAACCGCCCCTTGCATGCGCGGTGTATGTACATGTGAGTGCAGCCGCTCCTTGCGTGCATGGTGGATGTACGTGTGTGTGCAGTCGCCCCTTGCGTGCGCGGTGTGTGTGTAAGTGTGCGTGCAGTCGCTCCTTGCGTGCGCGGTGGATGTACGTGTGTGTGCAGCCGCCCCTTGCATGCGCGGTGTATGTGTAAGTGTGCGTGCACTCGCCCCTTGCGTGCATGGTGTGTGTACATGTGAGTGCAGTCGCTCCTTGCGTGCGCGGTGGATCTACGTGTGTGTGCACTTGCCCCTTGCGTGCGCGGTGGATGTACGTGTGTGTGCAGTTGCCCCTTGCGTGCATGGTGTGTGTACGTGTGTGTGCAGCCGCCCCTTGCGTGCGCGGTGTATGTACGTGTGTGTGCAGCCGCCCCTTGCGTGCGCGGTGTATGTACGTGTGTGTGCATGCCGGCCCTTGCGTGCATGGTGTGTGTACGTGTGTGTGCAGCCGCCCCTTGCATGCGCGGTGTATGTACGTGTGTGTGCAGTCGCTCCTTGCGTGCATGGTGTGTGTACGTGTGTGTGCATGCCGCCCCTTGCGTGCGCGGTGTGTGTACGTGTGTGTGCAGTTGCCCCTTGCGTGCGCGGTGGATGTACGTGTGTGTGCACTCGCCCCTTGCGTGCGCGGTGGATGTACGTGTGTGTGCACTCGCCCCTTGCGTGCGCGGTGGATGTACGTGTGTGTGCACTCGCCCCTTGCGTGCGCGGTGGATGTACGTGTGTGTGCAGGCGTCCCTTGCGTGCGTGGTGTATGTACATGTGAGTGCCGTCGCCCCAAGCGTGCATGGTGTGTGTACGTGTGTGTGCAGTTGCCCCTTGCGTGCATGGTGTGTGTACGTGTGTGTGCAGCCGCCCCTTGCGTGCGCGGTGTATGTGTAAGTGTGCGTGCACTCGCCCCTTGCGTGCATGGTGTGTGTACGTGTGTGTGCATGCCGGCCCTTGCGTGCATGGTGTGTGTACGTGTGTGTGCAGCCGCCCCTTGCATGCGCGGTGTATTTACACGTGTGTGCAGCCGCCCCTTGCGTGCATGGTGTATGTACATGTGAGTGCAGCCGCCCCTTGCGTGCGCGGTGTATGTGCATGTGAGTGCAGTCGCTCCTTGCGTGCATGGTGTGTGTACGTGTGTGTGCAGCCGCCCCTTGCGTGCGCGGTGTATGTACGTGTGTGTGCAGTCGCTCCTTGCGTGCATGGTGTGTGTACGTGTGTGTGCAGTTGCCCCTTGCGTGCATGGTGTGTGTACGTGTGTGTGCAGCCGCCCCTTGCATGCGCGGTGTATTTACACGTGTGTGCAGCCGCCCCTTGCGTGCATGGTGTATGTACATGTGAGTGCAGTCGCTCCTTGCGTGCATGGTGTGTGTACGTGTGTGTGCAGCCGCCCCTTGCGTGCGCGGTGTATGTACGTGTGTGTGCAGTCGCTCCTTGCGTGCATGGTGTGTGTACGTGTGTGTGCAGTTGCCCCTTGCGTGCATGGTGTGTGTACGTGTGTGTGCAGCCGCCCCTTGCATGCGCGGTGTATTTACACGTGTGTGCAGCCGCCCCTTGCGTGCATGGTGTATGTACATGTGAGTGCAGCCGGCCCCTTGCGTGCATGGTGTATGTACATGTGTGTGCAGCCGCCCCTTGCGTGCATGGTGTATGTACATGTGAGTGCAGCCGGCCCCTTGCGTGCATGGTGTATGTACGTGTGTGTGCAACCGCCCCTTGCGTGCATGGTGTGTGTACATGTGAGTGCAGTCGCTCCTTGCGTGCGCGGTGGATGTACGTGTGTGTGCACTTGCCCCTTGCGTGCGCGGTGGATGTACGTGTGTGTGCATGCCGGCCCTTGCGTGCATGGTGTGTGTACGTGTGTGTGCATCCGGCCCTTGCGTGCATGGTGTGTGTACATGTGAGTGCAGTCGCTCCTTGCGTGCTCGGTGTGTGTACGTGTGTGTGCAGCCGCCCCTTGCGTGCATGTACATGTTTGAAGAAATAAGCAATAGTGAATGGAATAGTAAAAAGAAAATCATTCCAGCATATGTATGTACAAGTTTTTAGTAGTACACTATGACTATCGTCAAACATAACAATTTTCTATATTTTCATACACACACGAACAACACACCCAACACACACACGCTATGTTTGCACCCAAGACACACACCAACACCTAAAAACAAGACACCAACACACAAGACACCCAACACACACCCAAGACACACAATCACACACACGCAACACACACAGAACACACCTAAGTAACACACAACACACATGTACATCCCTCCCCCCCCACACACAACACCAACACATGACAATTATAACATGCCACAACACACACACTGACACACATGCCCCAACACACACACACATGCCCCAACACACACACACATGCCCCAACACTGCACACACAACAACACCCAAACACACACCACACACACACAAGACACCCAACACACATACCGAAAACACGCACACACAACACCTACTAAAAACAAGACACCAACACACAAGACACCCAACACACACCCAACACACACACACACACAATGTTTGCACCCACGACACACACACCCAACACCTAAAAATAAGACACCAACACACAAGACACCCAACACACACTTAACACACACACACACAATGTTTGCACCCACGACACACACACCAACACCTAAAAATAAGACACCAACACACAACACACGTACACGTACATCCCCCCCCCCCCCACAACACCAACACATGACAAATAACATGCAAACAACACACCACACAACACGTACACACACACGCAACACACACCTAGGTCAATCACACACAACACACACAAAACACACCTAAGTCACACACAACACACACGTACACCCCCCCACACACACCCAATACCAACACACAAGACACTTGGCATCCCCCCCCCACACCCACACACCCACACCCACACCCACACCACACATCCAACACACACAACACACACAAAAGACACACAACACACATACCCGACACACACACACGCACCCAACGTACACACACACACAACACCTACTAAAAACAAGACACCAACACACAAGACACCCAACACACACCCAAGACACACAATCACACACACGCAACACA
Source organism: Mesostigma viride (assembly GCA_009746045.1). Lineage (NCBI taxonomy): Eukaryota > Viridiplantae > Streptophyta > Mesostigmatophyceae > Mesostigmatales > Mesostigmataceae > Mesostigma > Mesostigma viride. Next base: position 4,146,654 of record RPFO01000050.1, on the reverse strand, counting down.
CACAGAAATCAATGCAAGAACAAGGACAAGGACAAGGTGCTGGCACAAGGACAAGGGACAAG
>RPFO01000050.1:4006948-4137561 GCA_009746045.1 Mesostigma viride | reverse complement strand
GTGTGTGTATGTTCGGGTGCAAACATAAGTGTGTGTGTGGTGTGTTCGGTATGTGTGTTGGGTGTCTTTGTGGTGTGTTGTGTGTGTGGGGCGTGGTGGGCTCTGTGTGTATGTATGTTGTGGTGTTGCTGTGTGTGGTGTGTGTTGGGCGTGTGCCTGTGGTGTGTCTCCCTCCATGTTAATTGTCAATGTATTGGTGTTGAGTGTGGGGTATGGACGGTGTGTTGTGGTGTGACTTTAGGGTTTATGTGTTTTGTGTGTGACTTAAGTGTCTTGTTTGTGTGTGTTGTGTGTGGTTGGACTGCTGTGGTGGGGTCGTGTGGGTGGGTTGTGGGGCCAAGTTGTCTTGTCGTGTGGTATTGGTGTGTGTGTGGGTGTTACGTGTGTGTTGTGTCGTTGGACTTAGGTGTGTTTGTGTTTGTTGTGTTGTGATGACCTAGGTGTGTGTTGCGTTGGTGTGTATTGTGTGTGGGTGTTGTGCATGGTAAATTGTTCATTGTGTTTGTGTTGGGGGGGATGTACGTGTACGTGTGTGTGTGTGGTGCTTATAGGTGTTGGGTGTTTGGTTCCGGGTCAAACCATTGTGTGTGTGTGGTTAAGTGTGTGTTGGGTTCTTGTGTGTTGTGCTATTTTAGGTTTGGTTGTGCTTCGTGGGTGCAAACATGTGTGTGTGTGTGTGATGTCGTGTGTTGGGTGTGTGTTGGGTGTCTTGTGTGTGGTGTCCTTTTTAATAGGTGTTGTGTCGTGCGTGTTTTCGGTAGTGTGTTGGGCTGTCTTGTGTGTTGTGTGGTGTTGTGTTTGGTGTGTTGTGTTGTTGCATGCAGTGTTGGGCATTGTGTGTGTGGTGGGCATGTGTGTCAGGTTGTGTTGTTTATGGCATGTTAATTGTCGTGTGTTGTGTGTGGTTGGACTGTACGTGTGTGTTAGTGTGTTACTTAGGTGTTATGTGTGTAATTGTCCTTGGGTGTGGTTCGTGGGTGTGCAAACATTGGTGTGTGTGTGTGTTGGGTGTTGTGTTGGGTTCTGTTGTTGTTGGTGGTCTTGTTTTAGAGGTGTTGTGTGTGCGTGGTTCGGTATGTTGTTGTGTGTCTTTTGTTGTGGTGGTGTGTGTTTGGGTGTTTGTTGGTTGTGCAGGTGTGTTGGACGGGCATGGTGTGTGTGTGTTGGGGCAAATGGTGTGTGGTTTGGGCATTGTGCAGTGTTGTTGTGCATGTTAATTGTCATTGTGTTGGTTTGTGTGGGCGGGATGTACGTGTGTGTTGTTTGTAACTTACGGTGTGTTCTTGCGCCAACGGCCGTTGCAATTTGGAAATTAGGGTGTTATTTTTTTTTTGCCCAACGGCCGTCGGAACCTTGAAATTAGGGTGTGATTTTCATGCGCCAACGGCCGTTGGAACCTGTAAATTAGGGTGTGATTTTCATGCGCCAACGGCCGTTGGAACCTGTAAATTAGGGTGTGATTTTCATGCGCCAACGGCCGTTGGAACCTGGAAATTAGGGTGTGATTTTTCTGTCGCCAACGGCCGTTGGAACCTGGAAATTAGGGTGTCATTTTTCTTGCGCCAACGGCCGTTGGAACCTGGAAATTAGGGTGTGATTTTTCTCGCGCCAACGGCCGTTGGAACCTGGAAATTAGGGTGTCATTTTTCTCGCGCCAACGGCCGTTGGAACCTGGAAATTAGGGTGTGATTTTTCTTTCGCCAACGGCCGTTGGAACCTGGAAATTAGGGTGTGATTTTCATGCGCCAACGGCCGTTGGAACCTGTAAATTAGGGTGTGATTTTCATGCGCCAACGGCCGTTGGAACCTGGAAATTAGGGTGTTATTTTTCCGGCGACGGCCGTTGGAACATAGTACTGACCTTCCGGCTATCTGTATGTTTTTTGCATGTGATCAGGGGCGTCCGTCAAGGCAGAGAACGGAGGAAGAGCGGAGGAGGTGGGCTTACAAGATTGAACATGGGGTGGCGGAAAGGCATCTCACAACATTTTTTGAGGACTGGCGCCAACGAGCTCCGGGCACCGACTTATGGTCGGGGATTGTGAAGACCTTTGAGAGGAAGGGGCTGCTGACGACACGTGCTGGAAATGCGAAGCCCAGCATTTTGGACTCCTGGGAGCCAGCGCCATCCTCTCATGTGCACGACAAGAACCTAACTGACAGCATACAGGCGGCGTTTCATCTGCGGCAGAAGTTTCGTCTAGTGCCAGACGATGTCGACATCGTGGGGGGGTCCGCGATTGCGACTCAAGTACGGGTCTTTACGACAACTTGTGCCAACTCCCGGAACTAATGAGGCATCGGACGGTGACGGTGCGGAATTGTAAGGGGCTCGCGCCGTGGTTCGTGGGGGCCGGCACAAGTCTGACGAAGGCAAAATGTGCCGTGCTGATCTTCCGGTTTGCGTGGCAGGTGCTGGCAGACCAGGAGCCCGATTCTTACAATGCCTGGCTGGAAGAGAATCCAGGGTTTTCTGACAAAATTAAAAAACTGACGGGGGAGGACAGTGACCGTGCCGTGCAGAGGTTCGGATACTTTCGTTCGCCAACGGCCGAGGAAGGGAGGGCCATTCTCCGGACGCACTCCAAGAAGGATATGGCGGCCGCGTGCTCGCAGGATTTGATCACCATGGACTTGAATACGTCCGAGTGGTCAGATGCATCTGACCGTGAGGCAGTACTTGAGCTCACGAACACCGCGTTGGGCTACATGCTCGCGTACGACAAGCCTTTCGTGTTTGCGCAGTTTGCCGTGCTGGACGGCAACCACTACACGCAGATGTTGAAGTCCGTGATTTTTGAGGGCTCAGACGAGCAAGTGAGGACTGCGATAGCTGGCGAGATTGCCGGTAAACAAAAGGGCAAGTACGTGGAGACAACCGAGGAGGCGTTTGATTTGTGGAGGGGGTTGGTGAGGGACGCGGACAAGTTCATGTACACCAATCTGGACGTGCTCAAGGGCTGGGAGGTGGAGGGGGAAGCACTGATCCCGCCCATGAAGGACATGCGGACGCAAAAGGTAAATATAACGGATCGGGTGTGGGAACGTTGTAGGCACTAGATGTGATTTTTGTTCGCCAACGGCCGTTGGAACCTGGAAATTAGTGTGTGATTTTTCTTTCGCCAACGGCCGTTGGAACCTGGAAATTTTGTTGATATTTTTCTTGCGCCAACGGCCGTTGGAACCTGGAAATTCGGTCGACATTTTTCTTGCGCCAACGGCCGTTGGAACCTGGAAATTAGGGTGTGATTTTTCTTGCGCCAACGGCCGTTGGAACCTGGAATTAGGGTGTGATTTTTCTTGCGCCAACGGCCGTTGGAACCTGGAAATTAGTGTGTGATTTTTCTTGCGCCAACGGCCGTTGGAACCTGGAAATTAGGGTGTCATTTTTCTCGCGCCAACGGCCGTTGGAACCTGGAAATTAGTGTGTGATTTTTCTTTCGCCAACGGCCGTTGGAACCTGGAAATTTGGTTGATACTTTTCTTGCGCCAACGGCCGTTGGAACCTGGAAATTCGGTCGACATTTTTCTTGCGCCAACGGCCGTTGGAACCTGGAAATTAGGGTGTGATTTTTCTTGCGCCAACGGCCGTTGGAAACTGGAAATTAGGGTGTGATTTTTGTTCGGGAACGGCCGATCTTCCAAAGTGTAAGGACAAAATGTCAGGTCGTGTGTTGTATGACCGTTTTTTGTCTCAAACACTGATTCACATTTCATGCATGCAGGGGAGAGAGGCGCATCGGAGGGTTGCCCTGATCGGAGGGGGGCTGAATGCAGAAGACGAGGCCGTTTCCAAAAAGTCGAGGGGGACGGCGCTGCTGGAAGTGCACAACTATTTCAAGACGCACATGGAGGAATCCTGGGATAAGCCGGAGGTGCCCCTTCAGGACCAGAAAGAAATATGGAATTTGATTCATGGGGTTTCAAGCAGCACTGAGAAGGCAAGGAAGGACGGGGAGGGGGAGGAGGGTGGTGAGGAGCGGGTTGGAGGGCGATTGAACGAGGGTGGTTTGTCCGAATCGGAGAAAACCCAAGTCTACGACTTCATCTCGGCTGTGAAGGATGAAACGGTCGCTCCGAACGACGACAGTAGATGTGGAATGCCGATTGAGGACAAGCTGGCCAAGGAGCTTGCAGAGTTTCTGGACATCGTGGCAGCGGACAAGCTGGACGGGGAGGGAAGGGTGATGAGGAAGGGGGGGGGATCAAACAGGAAGGGTGGAGGAGTCTAGCCCGCTTTCGATTCTGGCCGTCTATCATGGCAACCGTGAAGGCCAAACACGTTCCTCCTCAGTGCTTGTATGACCTGACATACATGGCCAAGATCTTCTGCGAGGTGATGGTCCAGCTTTTCATGATCTACAACCGCGATTTGGGGAAATACCCCGAACCACGCGACCTCGGCTGGTTGCCGATGCAGCCTTCGGAATCCGACAGCGCCCTTCAGAGGGTGGCCGATACGGTCGCTGTAGCTGCCAAGAGACTAAGGGCGGTTATCAGGCCAACGGGGAGGGACGATTCCACCTTCCCACTTGCACTGCTGGAGAGGACGGATTTTGGGACGACCCACAAGGAGGAAACGAAATGGTGGGTCCTGATTGCGCCCGAACCCCCAACCGAACAGGCTGTGGTGCCCCAACCCGTACAGCCTGTGGCGGGGGCTGTGGTGGTGACGGGGGCTGTGCCGGAGGAAGGCCAAGCCGAACATGCCGAGGCAGAGGACGTCCAGTCGGGTCGCCAAAAAAAGGTGGGGGAGAAGCGGGAACCCCCGCGGAAGTTTGGGTCGGAGGAGCTGGCATCCGAAATCGAGCAGCAGGGCCCGTGGATTTCTAAGAAAATTTACGGGTCTGACGGGGAAACGACCTGTGAGTTCATGATGAAGACTTTCGCGTGGGAGAAAAGCGATGGGCCGACACGGTTGGCTCAAGTGGTACTTAATGCAATGGAGGGGTTCGAATTTGTTGTGAAGAGGAAGGGGGGGGTGAACCAGCCGGATATCAAGAATGGGATATGGCTGCTGAATTTGGAACACCACGCGAAGCTGTGGAATGATGAGGAATTGTTGAAGGGTCGAACGGGTGCGTGGGTGGAGAAAAGGGACTGGAAGGCGGCGAAGGATTGTGGAGATTTCAATGGTGTGAAGGACGCCTGGTCGTCGTACCTAGGCGATTTCACGGGATTCTTCAACCCACCCGTGATCTTCATTGGGTCAAAGGAGCAGGTGGATGGGTTTAAGGTCCTTCTGAAGGTACTTGGGAAGCGGCCTGAGGGGGAGGATATTTCCAATCCCAACGGCCGTTCGGGCAAGGAAATTGCGGGTGCAGCCCAGAAGCGTCCGCTGGAGACGGCAGGCGCTGGCACCAAAAAGAAACGCCGGAAGCGCGCCGCCTCGGAGACCCCCTCGGCCGAAGACGTCTCAATGGGGGATGATGAGGATGTCGGGTCACATGGGGGTGATGATGGGGAGGAGGTTGGTGATGATGGTGCCGGCGATGATGAGGGGGGCGGGAATGAGGGTGGTGATAAGGGGGGCGGGTCGAAGGACGGAGAGGGGGGGGTTCGAAGGGCGGAGAGGGGGGCGGGTCGAAGGGCGGAGAGGGGGGGGGTCGAAGGACGGAGAGGGGGGCGGGTCAAAGGGCGGAGAGGGGGGCGGGTCGAAGGGCGGAGAGGGGGGGGGTCGAAGGACGGAGAGGGGGGCGGGTCGAAGGGCGGAGAGGGGGGGGGTCGAAGGGCGGAGAGGGGGGGGGTCGAAGGACGGAGAGGGGGGCGGGTCGAAGGGCGGAGAGGGGGGCGGGTCAAAGGGCGGAGAGGGGGGCGGAGAGAAGGGCGGAGAGGGGGGCGGGTCGACCGGCGCATCGGGGGAAGGGGGGAAGGAGGGGGGGGGAGGGGAGGGAGGCTCGAAGGGGAATTCGGGGGCGTCTGGGGGGGGATGTTGGGGCGTGCCGTCGACTACTGCAAAAAGCTCCTTTCGCCTGGCGGGCACGTTCGATCAAGAGCAACGGCTAGTCATCTGTCAAAGGGTAAGTTAATCTGAGTGAATATGGTCGGTTAAATTATGATGTTTGCATATTCCCAAGTTTGATTTGCGATTGTAATGATAACTAATTGCGCCGCTCGTCATTGCTTGTCCCACCCACAGGTGACGAGTCTGAAGAGGAGCCGCCAAAGGATGACGCGCATGGCGGCCCACCCAAAGGGTTTGAGGAAGATTCGGAAGAATCGGAAGAATCGGAACCTGAGGAGGAAGCGCCACAAAGACGTGTCACAGTTACCGCAACCCAGCCCAAGCCACTAGACAAGAAAGTGCCACCACCAAGTTGGCAGCCGTGGATGGAGAATCTGGAAGGTGGGGGGGGGGGAAACGGGTCGTGCCCCGCTCGCCTGTTGGATGTCCGGTTTCGGTATTGTGCAAGCACGGCGGTGAATTTTGCCAGTATCGGAAGAACCAATCCCAGCGCCTTGATACGTTGTGGAAGCCCACGTGGGCTGCTGATTCGGTGGCTAAACTCAATGCAGACCCAATGAAGCTGGCACACATGCCTGATTTCCACGTCGACACGTTCCTGGTGCATGGAGTCGTTCGAAAGGTGGATAAAACGGGCGTGTGGTACGTTAAATTTTGGGCAGAAGGGTGTGACGAAAAGGGAATCTGGATTAATGGGGAGCAGGGGACGATGCCCGCGGCAATTTTCAAGGTACAACAAGACGAGATGCGGAACTGTTTCAAGCCACCTGAGGGAACGTATTTGGAGTGGTGGATGGACAAGGGGTACCTGGCGACCAGATCTTCCCCAGCGACCAGATCTTCCCCACGACTCCAAGAGAAGGGGGGAGACCAAGCCGCAGGGCAGGGCAAACGAAAACCTCAAGGGAAGGCTGGCGCAGATGTGCGGGAGGGGGGTGTAAAGAAGCCCAGCGGACGGGGTGTAAAGAAACGCCTGTTAGTAGGTAGTTAGATAGCTTGATCTGAACTCGTGTACATTTGTAAAGATCGATCTGTACATCTGTCTCCAGAGCATTCACTTGAATATTCAAAGTTCAAGTGGGAATTACTGGTTGGGTTGTGCACAGGCTTGTGCACAATTTTGGCAATAATTATAATTCGTTCTATAAATAGAACTAGCGGGGTCGTGGAGAGGGTTGTGCAATTGTAAATAATCTACAACTTGTCTCACTTGCTTACCCTCCGAGTGCATGACACTATGACAAAAACAGCCAATTTTACCCCGACTTGAATAAATTTTAATAAATGTTAATAAATTTTAATAAATTTAAGCAATCTAGTAATGAAAAGTGCACGCGGAAAGCGCACCAGTGACCAAATTGCATGAAATGGTAATGATTTCATGTGGAAACGCATTCACAATGAGCATCAATTGTCATGTATTTGTTGAAATGGCGTCTCCTCAAGTAATAAAATTTGGCATGGGTATTGTAGATTGATTGTGGGCCCCCCCGTAGCCATGCATGGCTTGTGAACACTCACATCACTGGTTGTCCCAGGGACCCAGCTGCAGCATCTAAAAATAACTGGTAACTACAAATAGGTACCAGTTAGGCTGGTACAATTGCTAGCATTACATGCAGGGCAGGTGCCATATTCCCTGACATCATAAAACATCACCCATGGTCAAACATGGATGGTCTCATCTATTCCAGCCTATAAACAACTGGGTAGGCCATAAAACATACAAAAACCATCCCGGCATGGTGTTACACGGGCGCGCCCGTCCGGTCGCGGTAAGGCCTAAGGCCATGTCAATGCCACTAATGCTACCATTCTCAGTTGGTGGTGCGTGCCTCACGCAGCCTCTTCAGCTGCTCACGCCTGGCGTTGCCCACCAGCTGTGTCCCAGCCCCAGCCCTCGTGGACACGCCGTTCCTGACAGCCCAGCGCTTGCCCTCCTCGCCGCGCTCGGTGAGCGGCAGCATGGCACGTTGCTTGATGTTGCCGAAGTCCAGCCCCTCCACCTTGCAGTCGTGGTAGATGTTGAAGCAGTTGGTCTTGCCCATGCACAGGGCTGCATCGCACACCTTGCACCAGTATGTACACCGTGCGCTTCGTCTTGCCCCTGGCAGAGCACACGACGCACCGCGCCTGGTCCGTGAACGGGATGAGCTCGGCTTCCTTGTGTGCCGTCCCGGCGGGCACGCTCGCGCTCCTCCTCCGTGCGTCGCAGCGGGGGCGGGGGGAACAGAGGGGTCCCAGCCCACTTGTTGTGTATCAGCGAATACGCCAGCTGCTTGAGGAAGCCGGCGTGGGTGAGGGCCGCCTGGCGCTGCTGCCCCGCGATCATGACGTGCAGGAGGTAAGCATTGGTATTTGGTGGCGACGCATGCCATGTGCCCCGTGAAGATGAGGCGATGCCACCATATCTTGGTCACGAACGCCTTCTGCAGGCAGTACTCTGCGCAGAGTTGGTCGTTCTTGTCGGTGGCGTGCATGCAATCCCAGTAGTTGGTGATGCTGCTGGGTGCTGGCACCGTCACGCGCTCAGATGTCTTGCCGCCATGGCGGCTGACCTGGACCTCGGTCAGGCCCAGACCCTTGGACAGGGTCCACACCGGCTTCTTGTCCATCCAGCACGAGAGGACGAGGCCCTCCTCGTTGACGCCCCAGGCATAGTCGCCCTGCTTGGCCGCCTTGCCCTTGGGCATGAGCGCGCGCACGCCCTCGAAGGGCAGGCCCTTGCGGTTTGTCATGATGGTGCCCACCATCATCCGGTGTCCCATCTCATGGCACGCCTCCACAGCGGCGCGGGAGGTATACCAGCGATCCATCGCCCACTTGGCCTCGTGGGGCCACTTGGCCACCATGCGCTTGACCACCTTGAGCGTTTGCTCGGTCTCGGGAAACTTGTCATAGGTCTCGACGTGATAAAGGTAGCCGGTCGGCCAGTCATTAGCCCCGAACTGCTTGATGTGGAATGACTCTGGCTTGTTTGGGTTGAAGCACATGACGGGGCAGCGCTTGTGGCGGGTGGGGATGGAGCGCTCATCCAGCGCAGCCCGCTGCCCTGGCTTGACATACTTCTTGTATGTCTCGTTGAGGTGGCGCTCCAGCCAGTCGCACTGCCACAGGCGGTACTCGCGTGTCCCCTTGTCCGTGGGGCGCTGCGTGGAATCATTGAGGTGAAGGAACCGGGTGATTTGCTGGAACCGGATGTGTGACATGATGTTCTGCAACATGGGTGGCTGAGCCCCCCCGATCGGGTCGGCTGAGAAGTAATCTGCCCGCGATGGCAGCTTCAGCAGGGACATGGTAAATATGATGCCAATGAACTCACCCAGCTCATGCAATGTCAAAGGCTTCCAGTCCCTCGAGCCCCCCTTGCCAGCCTCCTTCTGTGTGGCGTAGAGGTTGGTCTGCTCCATAATCCGCTCGAGGACATCCCGCTGCGTCCAGAACAGCCTGAACAGCTGCTCGGGGTCGTTGGCCTTGAGCTGGTCTGCAGTGAGGTTCTGGGGGGTGGCTTTGCCCTCCCATGGCGCAGGCGGGGAAAGAATGGGCAAAGCATCGAAATCTGGTTCGCCGACATCAAAAGTCCAGCTGCCGCCATCCTTCGTGTGCTTCGGAATCGTGTCATCCTCCTAGTCGCCATCGCTGCTATCGACAAGTTCCGGAATATCGTTGGCTGCCTGCGGCACCTCCTCGTCGTCGGTGCCCTCATACTCGGAGGAGGCGGCCTCTTCCGGTGGAGGAATGATCTTTTTCTTGGCCCTCTGCTTGCGTGGAGCCTTCCTCGCCTTGCCACGAGCCCGCTGACTGCGTTTCGGGGGCGGCGTGTACGTGATGTCCTCGCTTCCCCCCTCCTCCGAGATGGGGGGGTCAGATTCCTTGTCGTCGCCTGCGCTAGGTGCCTTGTCGTCGTCGGCGCCTTTCTCACTGCCCTCGGCAGAAATGTTGCCCTGCTTGTTGCTACCCTCCTTCTCAACATCCATAGGGGCCGTGGCAACCATAAAGTCGAAAATCTGCACCTTCGTTAGGTCATATTTCTTCGTGTCACCAGTGAACAGGCACTTCGCCTGCGTCCCGCACCTCGCCACTGACACTACTTCCCCCGAAATCCTCTCATTTTCATGGTCGGCTCCGAATTTCTCGATAGCCCACTCTAGCCCGAATAATTTCGGAGGTGTAACAACCAAATGTTACATCCAAAGTTTTCCTACTGGTGCCCTTATTATGAGTTCTTGGGGACAATTATTTGGATAGTTAGGAGGCTTCGACGTATGATTGATATTGGGCCTGCTGAGATCTGTCGAATTATTGTTCTACCCTCATTGGTCGTGGCCTGATCCACGTGGGGCCGGTACTTTGCATGGTTTAGTTCAGCCAGTCATAGATTCTCTTTAAGACTGTCGTACCTGGTGGATCTGGTTCCAGGTCACGGAGATTCTGTAGTGCTGGCCTTGTGCTGTGTTGTGGATTCTGAGGACAGGATCTTACCTTGAGTGATCCTCACATTTGATTGGTCCTTTCGGGTTAGGATTGAGCCGATTCTGCATGCACGATGACTTTTATCCTGTTTGTGGAGGTCGTGCATGTGTGCGTACGTGAGAACTAAATCTATGGTGTAATTCAAGGATTGCCTTGTTTCATCAAGCAAACAACCCTTGCCAAAAGTCAACTATAACTTCAACAGATAGTCGACTTGGATATAACTTGTCTGTTGTGTCTAACAAGGGTGGGGACTCAATCCCTTAACTGTTGAAGATCCATCTTCATTGCTTCTCTGGACGTGAAGTTATCTGTCGAGGCTCCGACCCAGGTATAAAGATCTTTTCACACCAATGTTGATACTGAGGCTGTTGCAAACACAACATTTTTAGTCGTTACAGGAGGCACTGACACCTTGATACCCCTTTTTAGCCTAAAATCTGACATACTGCCACTAGGAACGTCCGCCATGGTCTACCGCCGCAATCGTCGTCTTCTTCGTCCTTCCACGTTTTTGTCAATTTTTGAGGCGCGCGGACAGCTGTCAACCAGGGTACCCCCCTGTACTGTAACCGTTAATTAGACCCTGCATATACTTGGTCTGAACATAGTGATGTCCGGTATCAGGGTGTACTACACATCTAGCTCTAGCAGCAGACCTAAAAATATCTCGGAAATATCTACTGGCATTCACGCCAGCTCGGTTCTAAAACTGGTTACGATTTGTAGTTACGAGTAAAACTGGTAACTAGAAATAGGTATCAGTACCATCCAAGGGTTAAGGCGCAAGCTGATGGCCACAAGGTGCCAGAGCTAATTGAAGGTACTATAACGCTGTGCGCTAATATCGTTTCATGCTGTAATGCCTAATAAGCTATCCCATCATCGATTGCCCCCATCTAGACAACTAGCTGGGGTGCTCTATCCCGGGGAAGCCCGGGGGGGCTTCCACAGTTTAATCTTGTTGACATAGAGGTCCCCGCCCCGCCAGTACACTTCAATGGGGCTTCTCGGGGTTGGTCTTGTGGCGGATGTAGTCGGGCCACTGATCGCGGCGTTGCTAGCTGCTGCTGGGCTGGCGTCAGGTCGTCGTCAAGCGACCAGGAGGTGTCCACCAGCTTCTTGCGGCGAGAGAGGAACCGAACTCGGGCTGTGATGTCGCTGAAGGTGAGGACCACTGGAGGGGGCCCAGCCTTGTTGGCCCGTGGATGGGGCAGGCGGTAGGCGCCCTGCAGTGCCGCACCTGGCAGCTGCATGCACGCCAAGAGCTGTTTCTTCAGCTCGTCGAGAAGAGATTCTGGGGTCTCCTCCGGCGGCATGTCGAAGCGCCTGAGGATGACCCGGCAGCGGCGACGGTCGCGGTCAGCGGCCTCGCGGCGCGAGTCTTCCAGCTCCTGGAGCTTGGTGGTGATGGCGGTCGTGGTAGAGGATGCCTGGCTCTTGAGCAGGTCCGCCCAGGAGGCGCGAGTCGAGGGGTCATCGCTAGCCCTACCAGCAGGTTGGGCGGCGATGGTGCCGCCGTTCGCTCGGCGATCTCGGGGACCTGCGTGGCCAGAGCGTCTACCTTGGTAGCAACTGCCTCAAGTTTCACGGTGGACTTGGCCGACTCGGCCTTCCACCTGGTTAAGGCGGGTGGTCACAGTGGCTGTGGCCTCGGAAACTTTGGTGGCAATGTGCTCTTGCGTAGCAGTAAACTGAGGCTGGAGCTTAAGTGCGACTCTGGCTTCAATGTTGTTGACCTTGGCCGAGAGAGTGTTGAGTGGGCCGTCCGGCGCGTTCAGGGCGGCGAGCTGCTCAGCCATCGGCGCCAGCTGCTCCGCCACTGCAGCTCGGATGGAGTCCGTGCTGGGGGAGGTGCTGCTCTGCGGGGATGCTGCAGCTGCTGTGGCTGCCCGTCTGTGCTCATGCAGGAGGCTCCTATTAAGGCCAGCGTAGCCAATCTGGGTGATGTCCTGGGCGTCGCAGCGCAGGTAGCTGTGCACACATGATGACTGCCTTCAAGTACGCCTCCAGATCTTGAAGCCGAGCCATTCCCATGCAGGCGGGCTTGGTGACCTTGTCGCCAGGGGTAGGCAGGAAAAGTTCGTCATGGCGGGCCAGGAACTTGATAACATCGTCACATTGTTCCTTCGTGAGCGTAAAGATTTCCAAGATGCAAAAATCCCGCTGGCTGGCGCCGAAGCGGTAAAGATGTAACGTTATGGTAACACATAAAGCCACACAGAAGCTCATGAGTTTCCACAATTTTCCATGGCAAAAGCTAGACAGTGCTGTCCGTGCACCCAAAAGCGCCGCGCTGACGCGGTGCGACGCGGCGCCATTTAGGGCTACAAGAGGTCACTAGAACCCCTTCACCTTGCAATTATATATCTGCCGACATTCCCACGCGGGTTATGTTATACGCCCAATTTACATACGTTACATATTTACACGTAAGACATAGCAACGCAATGTAAAGGGACAACGTACATAAAAGCATTACGTGCCATTTTTTGCCATGCACGTAAAGCGTAACGTAAAACTGTCACACGCAATTACGTAGTTACGGTGGTTCACGTACCGTAATGTCCATTTAACCTTGATTTTTAACCATTTATGAACCCTTTACGCCCAACCTGGTCGCTAGCTTGCTGGCTTTGTCGCATGCAGGCATCATGTGCATCTTTTGCGTAGCTGATGTGAACCTAGAGAGGACTCAGGGTTACATGAAGGGGACGGTCCCGGCGCGAATATTTTGGCGCCGAAAAAATTCGCGGTACCCGTCCGTACCGTGAAAAAGTGGTGCACGGTGCATGCGCGCACCCCTACCGGAGCTGGCCATGGCGACGTGCTTTTAGGCAGAGCTAGTAGAAAAAGATAGCTCGCGGAATGCAGAGAAACTGAGCGAATCTTAAAGACGATGAGTAAATGATACTACTTCGTAGCGGAGAACCTTTCGCGTTTTTTGCAGTGTCGATGATTTTATTGATGACCATCGCAACGGGGGTCCAATCTTATGTTTTCGTCGAGAGGAATAAATTAGAATGCACGCTGGCGGCGGTGATTGTCAGGTTTTATGGGCTTTACCAAGCGTCAAGGATGCGTTTAAATTGTTGTTGGTAAAGCTTTAAAAAATTTGCTGGGTTTCGGCAAGATTTCCGTCATGATCGGTAAGACACTCTCCAGGCTCGCGGGATGCGCGTCTTATTATTTGATGGAAGGTTGTTCTTTCTTGCGCCGCTGGGCGAAGGACAATGCCGGTAATGGTACGATCGTGTGCTCAGCGTGACCCTATGCATGTTTCGCTTCCTTTATGGGTTATCAACGCAAGTTTTCGGCTTCTTTCCGTGCAGAACGCGCCAGGTATATGTAATGCCATTCCGTGCTGCGCATCGCCAGATTCCTGGCACCTTTCAGTGGTTTTTATGTACGTTGCATGGCTGGGACGTGTCAAAGCGTGACCGTGGCATATATCGTCAAGTTGTCAGGGATTTGCTGAGTGGTTTCTTGGACTTAGGAGATTGCTAACGGCACTCAGTTTTGTGTGAATATTGACGCGGCCTTTCTTAGCAGAGGCTTCATTGTGGTTAGAGGCTCACAAGCTTGAGTTTGTTTCTTGGCACACAATTGCGCTGGAAAGAAAGGTGGCAGTGGTTTTTCTGAGGGGCATACTGCATGGGTGGAACTGCACGTAGGTAGGGGTTATCGTTGTCTTGTTGGCCTTTCTCCCACTAAAATGGGAGAGCCCTAATTCATATGCTAGCAAGGCAAGGTAACCATGGTGAGAAGCCTTGGCAATCAGCATGCATGTATGATAATTCTGCTAGTCTCTGTGGACTGTCTGTTGTTACGTACCCTTGTTGGGCAATTAGTGGATATGGCGTTCTAGGGTGTGTTTGAGCTTGGTTTTGGGATGATGCCCACACCATAAACCTGGAATATGCTTTAGAAGTGTCGGCTAGGCATGTAGAGCTACCTGCCTCATTGTTGTGCACACACGCAACAGCTAGGTTGCCCGTGTCGAGGTAAGGCAAGGGCACATGACGTGCCCAGCCACCTCCTTGTACATTAATTATGGTCGAATTGGGCATGGCCGGTCAGGAGCCTTTTGGATGGCATAGGAAGTGTTAGTGTGCCTTAATACTCACTAATGCCTTCCTTAGCGTCTGCACAGGTCGCCAACTGCCAAAATTAATAACTGCTACAGCTGAGCTCAGAATGCCACCAAACTTTGACAGTGCCTTCTATGGTCATGACAGAATTTGACTTGTGCTTTTTAGGCCTAATTGATGTGTAATGAGTATGGGGACGCCCCGCCTAAAAAAGCGTATTTTTGGCCCAAAAATTAATAACTCAAAGGGATGTGCTGATTTTGTTGATCCAATTAGGTAGAAACCATGTCCCATGACATTTTTATATGGGTTGTGCTTTTGGCATGCAACTAGTTCTCCCACTGCATGTTCTGGGCAAGATGTGCCCCGGACAGCGTTTTTTTTTCTATTTTTAGCTCATAGCCGGTGTATGGCTGGGGGTAGTACCCCCAACAAGTGGTGGTATGCATGCCCAAACATCATGTTTCTGGTCCCCAAACATCATTCAGTGGTTGTCAGTTGTATTTCTGTAGTTATTAGGGGGCTTCAGTTTTGATACATTTCCATGGGACCCTCCCCTTAAAGGTAGACCTGCATGGAGGGAGACAGAGGGTAACAAGAAAGGTTGATAGGGAACACACACACACACACACACACACACACACACACACACACACACACACACACACACACACACACACACCACCACCACCACCACTACCAACACAAACAACCAAAACTAAGAAGGATAAGAGAGAACGCATACACACATACACGAAGGGGCTAAAAGAAAAAGTAAGTAGTACACACCCTATACCCTAGAGAGGACTGGCTTACATGTTTGTGAGGGTTGTTATCTGCTTACATTAACGTACCGGATTACCCTCGATCTTAGTTAAGCTGGCCCACAACACCTTGAAATGGCCTTTTTTTTACATAAACTATGGCCCATGGCAAGTTTTTAGTCAGTTTGACCTAGGAATGGATCCCACCATGCACTCCCCGAGATGTGTCTGGCTAGCGGTGGAGTATTTGACTCAAAATGATAAGTTAACATGGTATTCTGGACAAGCTTAAGTTAACTCCAGATCCAAGGCCAAAACTGGCCACCTAAACCGCTTGCACTGGCATAGAAACAATAATTGATCTCAGATTATGCTGTAACTTTGCAGCCGTGACGCATAATAGTTGTTCTGACCTTGTACAAAGATCTACGCCATTTAGAGCCCTAATTAGTGACAAAAGCTAGCTAGCAAGACTTTGCTTCATTTGTCATTCATGGCCATCTTAAATCAATATTTAATCCAAATAATGTCAGAATGCCACCAAAACTTATTGCAATCATGCCAGCACCTGACGCATGGTCTCAACAAGTCATGAGCAAGAATTCAGATCATGCAGAGCCCGAAATGGTGACATTTGCCAGCATTTGTCACCATTTTTTTGCCTTTTTACTCACAATTTTAACAACACTAACCACCAAGACACTCCCCAAGACACTCCTGTTTTCTCCCCACGGGCCCCGCGGCCCGTTGCTAGCCAGGGTAGAAGTCCGCAGGTGGAGGTTATTGGTCCTGAGGATAGCCGCTACACTACCGCCTCGTCTGCCATTACAGTAGAGGACAGCTCGGATGAGGATTACATCCCCATCTAGTGCTTAACGGTTGGGGGATGATGCAGACGATATTTGTCTAAACTTTTGTGTAATTATTTTTCTAATGAGATTAGCATAGTACTCCGTGGCATGCCTTTGCGCATGACACGCAAGTACTTACTTACTTACTTACACTCCCCAAGCTGGCGCACATCATGTTAAATCTTTGCAGGCAACTCAAGAATGACTAGTACAAACCGTGTGCAAAACCTTGGTGCATGTGAATACCTGAGTGGTGACCATTGCTAGCATAACGCATCATGTAAGGTAGACATTGCCAGTATGCCACAAAGCTGCGATGTGCAGTGCATGTCCACATTTATAGCCCACGACAACATACCTCTAGACTACTTGGCACATTGCAAAATGGGAAGGAAAGGCCGGTGAACAAGACATGCCACGTCACTAACACAGCCACTTGAATGCTGGCCAACACCCACCATGCATGATATAAACTACCTGTAATGCATGCATGTCGAGCTGATATTATGCCGAGCGAGGTGAAGTGACACCAAGGTTGGCACGTACGTGTCACCTGGCATCCGCGTATGCTCACATGGTATGGCATTGGCATATCCCAGGTCTCGATCCATCTCTCACAATTTGTGCGCACCAAGCCACCCATGGAGTCACCCACCGGCCCATGCAGCCACCTGGCCACCTACCCACACAACTGCTCACACACTCGCGCCCCTGTGCACCCAGACACCCACCCGTCCACTGACACACCCAGTGACCCACCCAGCCAGCCAGCAGCGCACGTGCTAACCCACCTTTTATAACCATGCGTGCACCTAGGCACCTAGCCACCTACCAACCCACTAGCTTCGACATCCACCCACCCACCAAGGCACCTGCGCAACCCACATACCAATCAGGTAATAAGGAGGCATTCACCCATCCAATGAGCCAACCACCCAACCACCCAACCACCGAAACACCCAGCCAGCTGGCCCCATATGCACCCCTCCGACCACCCACCCTTGACCCACCCACGCACCTACCCACTCAACCACTCACTGCCCCCACACCCTTAAATACCCACTGATTCACACACACATATGCATTTTCTCAGCCAGCCATCCACCTACCTCACCCACAACGTGCACAGCCTTTCACCCGCGATAGGTGAGACGGTCCCAACCATAAACCCATCCACACATCCATATCTGTGCGCCCACCCGTCCATCTGCCCGTCCCTTCGATCGCCCACCCACGTACCACACCTAGTCATCTACACATCCACCGGCCACCAACCACCAATGGCCCACCCACCAACCCACCCACCCACACGCATCCCTAACCAACCAACCACCAAGCCACCACCCTCGAAACCGTGAGATTGTTTCACGCACGAATCCAACAACCCACCCACTTCGCAGTCCCCAAAGCTTTATATCAATCACCCAGCCACCTGGCCATCCGCCTACAACCAACCACCCTTGCACTTATCCACCCACCATGACCAGCCAGCCACCCAACCACCCTCTCCATGCAACTGCCTGTGCTCCCAGCTACTCGGCCAGCCATTTACCACGGCATCCACCTTTCAGCCAGCCACCTGCCATGGAACCCACGCACGCCTAGGCATTCCTTGAAGCATCTATAGCCTAAGCTTCCCTTGCAAGACTCCCTGGGCAACCAACCAACCACCAACCAACCAATCACCCAGCTACACAACCACCTAACCACCTAACCACTCAACAACCCAATCACCGAACCACCTAACTACCCAACACCCAAACCACTGAGCCAGGCATGTGCCCGCCCATTCGCCATTGCATGCCCGCACCATCGCAAACCCCCATACACGCCCCGCTCACATAGCCAGCCACACACCCAGCCAGCCACCTGCTCAACTCACGCATGAAGGCAATACCAGCCATGCACGGCCTCACCTTGCAACACTTGCATTGCCTGGGTGATTTGCATGAGGCAGCTTCCATCTCGTTGTCAGCAACTGCAAAGGCTTTTTCTTCACAGTAATGAATGAGCAACAACGTTGGAAACGTTCTCCTTTCCCTCTTTGAAGCAGTCTTTGAATCAGAAAGACAAGGGCAAACATCTGGACAAGGTGGCAATAACCACTGCATAATGCCCTTGAGAAAGTCTTATTCCCTTGAGAAAGTCGAGCTCTCTACCCTTTGAGAAGCTGCCTTGCGTTAGCAACGATTCTGGGCCCTCTAGCTCGCTCACCTCGCTTAATCTGCGCTTCTTTATGGCTGCCATGAGATGCGAAGCTTGAGCCCAGCCTGTCGTGGCGAGGTCGTCTGCCCCGCGACTCATCACATCTCGAAACCGCACTGCCGACTAATAAAAACGACGGCCCCCTTTGCGTTTTGTATGTAGCGTCAAAAGAACAATGAACTCGCTTGGAAAACACTGTCGCAAAGAGCCTTCTACAGGCATTATAAGCAATTTTCGCAGCTATTACCGCACTTACTGCACATCCGGAAGACCATTAGCGACCTTTGCGCGGAATCTTGGGCACGCCATATGTCCTGCTGCCTTATTGCCGCAGGCTGGACAGTTAGGAAGGTCGGGCATAGCCTAAAAAGCTAATTAACTGACGACAAAGATATGCATTGCACGAGGCAAGAAACAGAAAGGATTTCGCAACCCATGTTCATTCACGTCCATATATGCCGGAAAATTAAAAGCGAAACTCAAAAATCGAACAAACTAGCGTTTTCGGGAATATTATATAACGAACAAGCTGAGCTATCGTGCCGGGATTTTCGTTTCCTCCAGTATCCAAGACCTTGAGACACGTACCACCGATCGAGAAATCTGCATTTCGCGAAAAACTGTTCATGTCCCACGTAGCTCCCACAAAAACCAGCATCTTCATTAAAACAATAAGTGGAAGCATACATGTGACACTATTGACATGCCCGGAGGCACGCCGTTCAAGGCCCTTCATGAAGTACGTTGCCCTAGAGGCAACCAAGACAAGGGCGGGTGGGTGGGGAGCAAAGAAAGAGGCCGACAAAACCAGCCAGAGCGGCTTTTAGTCGCAAAACCTCCCTTATCCCTAGCTAACTGACGTCATTAAACCCTTATGTTCAGTGATGCTAGTAAGACGCTAACCGTACAGACCGGGGTAGAATATCCCGAATCTGCACGGCTAGTATTAAATAATGCGTAGGTTGTTCTTTTCAGGGGCACTGCACCTCACGCCCCGTTCCGCCCGGGTATAATCAACCCAAGCGCGGAACGCACATTTTATTTAATTCATTTTTCAACCATGCACTATACTGCATCTACTAATCACAAAAGCTCTAGCCAAACAGCTACGAGAAAACACTACGACCTATAAGCCGCTCATCCAGCGGCCTCTTGTTCCCGCATTCACGTATAGAAGAAACTCCGTTCAAAGAACCCCGATTCATGTCCCACGTAGCTCCCACAAAAACCAGCATCTTCATTAACCCCTAAATGGGCAGAAATACTGCCGATGCATCGGCTGTAACTTCACAATTTTGCAAACCAGATGCCATCCAACCCACCCATATCCAATGGCTGTCCTTGGGGGCCAAGCATGTCCATGAGTTGCCCTTCGGGTTGGTATATCACAACCTTACATATATGCAGGGTAGGCCATGTATAACTGCCGTCAAAGTCAGGGGGGTCAAGACGAGCGTTTTCATTTTTGGTAGAATGTGCATTTTGAATTATGTTGTAAGAGCTAGGCACCTACCACTTCAGGGATGATAAACAATTAGTTGCTGAACAGTTTGAGCCATTGGGGTCATCATTTGGGTGGGTATACCAGCAGTTACACCCAGTACAGCCCATAGGGGTACCGTTGGTAAAAAGCAACCAAGGGGGTAGGAGTGGGCATACTACCTACTAATACCTACTAATATGGCCCCCAACCATGCCACACAATACATTTCCCTTCCACAATGATGGGGAAACATAACTGCATCATCACACTGCCCTTACATGGCACCTATGTGCAGGTGCCACCTTGTCCATGCACGTAGGTAACGTGGTACGGATACCCTACGCAAGGCATGCATTCTAGGAGGCAGCCACCAACAAACTAGTGATTTTAAGCCTATTTCAGCTTGCCCTAGCAAGAATAAACTAGGCCTAAGCTGCTATAGCTTGCCAGGTGATGGCCAGCACACCTGGTGTCACATGCTGACAATGGGAAGCTTCTACTCACCGGTTACATGCTTGATGATGCCACAGAGACCAGCCAACTGCCTCACACTCATGCAATATGTGTGTGGGAAATGTATAACAAACATATATGGAGGTATTCAAACCCATACAGCCTCTTAAACTTATCACCATCACCCTGTGGCAGGTCAACTGACTGAGGGAAGCATCTAAGAAGGGTGTTTTAGAAAGGGGCCAGGCCAGGGTCAAGAAAGAGCATGAATAATGCAAAAAGAATGTGCTACACAAGCTAGAACGTATATATAAACGTCAAACATCGATAGGAAAACGATGCTTAAGCTTTACCAGGCATGGATGGCGTTACCTTGGCCCAGGCGGTGGCCGCAAAATGGCGCATTTCGGCACACCAAAGTTGTGCAGCATGGTCGCTGGATTCGGCGATTTCTGGCCACCCTTGCACGTTTACGACTACCATGTATCATAAAAAGTACAAAGAAACCAATATATCCTTTAAAATACGCCGGAAAGGTATTGCTGTCAACGTTTCTATCGTCCGGCCTGATCGCAGTTTTTTCCAGCAAGAACGCTGCCGACACCTATCAAATGGCATTCCCGCGAACCAAAAATTGGCCTGTATCATCTTTAAGACGTATAAAATCAATTTCCTGACTTTGGTCAGAAAATTCGAACGAAAACGTAAATGCCATGCGTGGGCGCAAGCCGCCATGGCCAGGTCGTCGTTTTCCGGAATGCACGTTGTACGCGAAAAAGTACCCTGACCCCTTGTACTTTGACCGGCCAGAACACCTCTATAACTTTGTCAGAAGTATGCAAACCCTAGTACCATGCTGTGAGGAAAATTATAAACTTTCATTCTTCTCAGCTAAACGTTTCCTAATTCTCAATAGTTTTCGCGGCATTTGGTCCCCCGAGAAGGGGCCGACGTGTCGGCTGTAACTCAGTTTTAGGCGGAAAATCGGCAGCCAGACCATTTAGGGGTTAAAACAATAAGTGGAAGCATACATGTGACACTATTGACATGCCCGGAGGCACGCCGTTCAAGGCCCTTCATGAAGTACGTTGCCCAATCACCCCCGCCCTGGCTTTCCCTTGAAGCCGCACTCCACCTTGCTCGTTGTCACAAGTGACCGCCCTGCCGCAAAACGGGAGCCCCCCCACATCGGGAGGCGTGTGCCCGGCGGCTGTGGATGCATGGCCAGGCCCAAAAAGGCCCAGCGCATTTGCACTGCGATTGCGCACGGCCAGCCTATCATGACCCCTCTCGGGGCCCCGAGTCGGTACCGCTATGGCCGTCTCCCCATAGACCCGGGGTGCTTCGAGAAAAAACGTGGACCTAGCCCAGGCCCCGCCAGCCCGGATGCCCGAGGCCACAGCCCCAGGCACCTGGCTGAACGAGAGTCCGTTCAGCCAAGACCGCATTCCCCCCCGAGGTTTCTATGCGTGGGGAAAAAATTTCTAGCTTAGGCGCTTTTCCCATCGCCGTCCCCAGCCCCAACCCCCCCCCCTCGGCGGAAGGCAATTCCAAAGTTTGCTGGCCAGCAGCAATTTCCGAAGAAAAAGCCTCAGGCCGCGGACCAAGACACGGGTCGCCAGTGCCAGCCATCCGGCTCCAACCCGGGGTGCAAGCATCCCCAGGTACGGAGCACCAGCTCGCGCACTGGGCCGACCAAGCGACAGTTGAGCACCTGTCACGGCACCCGGCCCACCAAAGACCCCAAGCTGGGGAAAAGGTGCGGACCGGAGGTAATCATTTTCTTTTCTTTTAGTTAACCGGGCGAGGAACTACGCCTGGCCGGTTAACAACTGGAAGTCTCACCACTGGCCAAGTGGCCGGTGCAACCAGTGCTTTTGGGATTTTGCTCCGCAGCACCCATAGCTGCGGCTGCCGCCGCAACGACAACGAGCAAAGAAAGAGGCCGACAAAACCATGCAGCCAGAGCGGCTTTTAGTCGCAAAACCTCCCTTATCCCTAGCTAACTGACGTCATTAAACCCTTATGTTCAGTGATGCTAGTAAGACGCTAACCGTACAGACCGGGGGTAGAATATCCCGAATCTGCACGGCTAGTATTAAATAATGCGTAGGTTGTTCTTTTCAGGGGCACTGCACCTCACGCCCCGTTCCGCCCGGGTATAATCAACCCAAGCGCGGAACGCACATTTTATTTAATTCATTTTTCAACCATGCACTATACTGCATCTACTAATCACAAAAGCTCTAGCCAAACAGCTACGAGAAAACACTACGACCTATAAGCCGCTCATCCAGCGGCCTCTTGTTCCCGCATTCACGTATAGAAGAAACTCCGTTCAAAGAACCCCGATTGCGCTGGAAAAAAATGCTTGTCCCGTTCAATGCCCTAGTCGCAATCACAGCTCATATCATTCCAAAGTTATTCCATCGATTAAAGGTGATGTAAGCTTCGTTTTGACACCTCGGGCGGCTGAAATGACGCAAGTTTCAGAACGCTAGCTGATGCTCGACTGCCATGGGTGTTTTCGTCGTTTTCGTCTCTCGCGGCGCGGGAAAAATCCAGATCTCGGACGAAATCCGGACAAAAGTTTATGTAAAAATTTGGCGGGGCTCGCGGTGTTCCAAGTGGCCAGAGCTAACTCGGCTAAGCTGATGGTGCTGCGTGCCAACAACTGGACAGCATGGCATTTTTAGGAGTAACCTGGGCCTTATCACTGGATGAGCCATGCATGAGATAGCCATGGCTGACGGCGGCGCCCATAACTTTCACGTTTGGGCACCAAATTTCGCCACGACGTACTATCACAATCGCTTCGTCTTTCCGGCTACGATGCCGCAGCCCGCTCGAGGCGCACGCTGATATATTTTCCCGAGGCTATTACGCATATTATGGCGAGCAAACGCACCTCGACGCAACGTAGCCTTACGGCTTTGGCCGCTGAGCGCCCGGAAGCTACGCCTGAAGCCACGCCTCGATCCTGGCCAAGAAAGCTAGCTGCCAGCGGTACCACTACCCAAGCCTTAGTAGTGGTTTGCTCCGCTCCTCAGCTGCGGCCTCGCCTGAGCAATTAAAACCGCTGTCGCCCTGCAGAACCGCGCTGCACGATTTATCCCCTTTACCGTCGACGACGTGGCTTCAATTAGCACATCCCGGGGGTTCTCAATTCTCATCCCGGGAGCGATGGCCAACTGCATCTTCTACGGCCCGTAGAAGCCGGACTTATGCCTAGCTTTTGAAACTGTGCATTCATCTCCACCCGACCGCCATCAGGCATCAGCATCTCCATATTATGCCGGACAGCAGTCAGGTCCCCAGCGCTGCTGACTTCCTGCACCGCTTCGACCGGCCCTGCCTTCAGCACATCGCCCTCGGCTGAGTCCCTCCTCAGGTGCTCTGACGACGAGCTTCTGCATGGCTTCTGCATGGGCTCCCCCCCCCCCCCCCCCTCCCCCCCCACTCCCATGCACCTCCATGCATGACCGAATTCACCTCTCGCGCCTTCGAGCAGCACATGACGCCCCTCGCTGCATAGGCATCGGCCGCGGCCATGGGAGGCACGCTGACTGCCGAGAGCTCTTCCCCTCCTAGCTCTCCACCCCTGCCCACCGCCACCCGCCTCCTCCCCTCCACCTCCGAAGCCATGCACCACCGCTACCATCGACGCCTTCATCGCCCAGCTAGCTCCTCAACCTCGACAAGCGGTTTGCGGATAACGCCATCACCATTGATCGAGTCCTTGCAAAACACCGCAGGCCTAACCGCCCCAGGTCGATGAACGACATTGCCGCCAGGCCAGCCCCCGCTGGCCCAGCCGGCGATGCTCTCACCCATGCAGACCTGCATGGGCCGCCATACTGCAGACCCATACCACCCATTCGTGAGCCATGCACCTCCGCCATCGCTGCACAGCTCAACAACTGAGCGTACAGACCCTCGACCTCCGCGAGGAGGCCGAGCTCGACAAGCGCAGCCATGCACAACAGAACAAGGCCATCTGGGCCCAGGTCATAGAGGACAATGATCCCCTCCCAGTGGGGAAGAAGGGCGTCATGTACCCGCCATGGGAAGAACGCGATCGAGGTGACCGGCCGCTAGAGCTTGGCACTACCTGCTACGTGCCATGTCCCTCGGTGCCATGTCCCTCGTGCCATGACTCTCTTCTCGACGAGCTGAAGAAACAGCTCTTGGCGTGCATGCAGCTGCCAGGTGCGGCATTGCAGGGCGCCTACCACCTGCCCCATCCACGGGCCAAGGCTGGGCCCCCTCCAGTGGTCCTCACCTTCAGCGACATCACAGCCCGAGTTCGGTTCCTCTCTCGCCGCAAGAAGCTGGTGGACACCTCCTGGTCGCTTGACGACGACCTGACGCCAGCCCAGCAGTAGCAACGCCGCGCGATCAGTGGCCCGACTACATCCGCCACAAGACCAACCCCGAGAAGCCCCAAGTGTACTGGCGGGGCGGGGACCTCTATGTCAACAAGAAACTGTGGAAGCCCCCCCGGGCTTCCCCGGGATATCTAGAGCACTCCAGCTAGTTGTCTAGATGGGGGCAATCGATGATGGGATAGCTTAGGCATTACAGCACTTGAAACGATATTAGCGCACAGCGTTATAGTACCTTCAATTAGCTCTGGCACCTTGTGGCCATCAGCTTGCGCCTTAACTAGCCGACGTCTTGAGCCCACCTCACATTTGTAGCATAAGCTATGCGTCAGCCTACCTATGGTATTGCACTGGTTAATTGTATTGCACCCACAGTGTTGCGCCCCGGCATGATGCACCATATGCCGTGGAGAGAGCGCTCTGTGGCCTGGGCACCCACCTGCGGCAGTGAGAGAAGCTAGGGCGCCCTCCCTCCTCGCTGTGTATATAGGGTTGAAGGTTCCTTTACTCTGTATCGGCACCCACGTGATGCAGTCACGTGCTCATTAATTAATTAATTAATGTCCCTCGGTTTGTTAGTTTAGGCATTAGATAGATAATATCGAGCGGTAGTAGTAATTAATGGTAATAGTAACTTGTTAGTTTAGGCTATAGCACCGCATTTCCTCCCTATGCCTATGCCACGAACCACGAGCCACGAGCGGACATGGGTGACGGCGGAGCTCAGAACTTTTGCGTCTGAGCCCCAAATGCAGTCAGATCACTTGCAACCGATGCGTCTTTTCTAGGCGCATCTGCTACTACCATCGGTTACAGCTGTAACTCAGTATTGTGACCGGCCTGCAGCTATTACGCAAAGTACCACGGTGTCTTTCTAAGACGCATACGCTGATATATTTTCCCAACGCCATTACGCACTATTATGGCGAGCAAACGCTCCTCCGCGCAACGCAGCCTGGCGGCTGCGCTATAGGCCCTGAAAATACGTCTGCAGCTCCAGCTGCAGCTTCGCCCACCGGCCCAGAAGGCAGCGGCGCCACTAGCCAAGCTCTAGTGGTTGCCCAGCCCCCTCCCGGGCTCGCCTCGCCAGCACGGCGTCGCCTGAACCCAAGCGCAGTCGCCCTGCCGACCCGAATTCGGACGAGTAGTACGACTTTGACGCCAGCCAGCCCGGCTTTTTTGACAAGCTCAACGAAGATCGCATCCTGGCCTGCGTGTTTTTCTGATCGCACGCGCCTCGCTTCTTGAACTGTGCAAGCAGCTCTTCATCCAGGCCGGGTCGCCTCTTCGATGCTTTCCAGAGGCGCACCTACACTTTCGACCCCCATATCCCCAAACTCCGCCGCCCCCACCTCCAGCAATACGCCCTCTTTTCCCTCCTTGGACGCTCCATCGGGGAGCTTTGGCCCCCCAAGCCCCTCACCACCACCTTAACCGAATCCTCCATCCGCTCACTCCTTAAGGAGGCCCTCGAGCAGCACGTGGCCCCCATCGCTGCAGATGTGGCGGCCATGGGCGGCACGCTGAGTGCCGAGCTCCCCCTCCTCTCCACCATCTCCACCGCCACCTCCACCCTCCTCCGCCGCCATCACCGCCCAGCTCCGCAACATCGACCAGCGCCTCCAGGACAATGCCATCGCCAGATGTCGAGGTCCTGCAAAACACCGCAGGCCTCACTGCCCAGGCGGTGAGCTAGGGACACTGCCGCCAAGCCAGCCCTCGCTGGCCCGGCCGGCGATGCTCCTCCCACCCAGACCTGGGCGGACATGCTTAAGCACCACACCAGCTCGATCCACCACCTCGATCCGCCATTGCAGCACAGCTCCAGCAGCAGAAGCTCGACCTCCGCGAGGAGGCCGAGCTCGCCAAGCGCAGCCTTAACGCCATACTCAAGAACTTCGACATGGAAGAAGGTGAGAATTCCGAGAAGCTTGCAAGTGCGTTTGAAAGCAAAATCCTTGCTCGCATATGGGCCTTCTTGGTGAGGTAGAACTGCGTGGGTGCCACTGGTCACCTTCCCCACTCATGCACGGGACAAGGCGGCTCCCCCACCATGCAGTCCTGCTCACCTTCCCCGGCTCCCCTGAGCACAAGCAGCGGTTCCTCTCTCGTAGCAAGAGGTTGCACGACCTCACCTGGACGCTGGACGACGACCTGACCGGCCCCGCTCAGCAGCAGCAGCGACGCGACCTGTGGCCCGAATACCTCCGCCACAAGCAGGACCCGGCCCAGAAGCCCAAGGTGTACTGGAGGGGCAGGCTGGGACCTGATTATCAACCGCAAGATGTGGTCGCCCCGCCTGCGGGCTAGAATAGCCCTAGCTTGAATAATTGGTAGTCACTGCCGCTATATGGCAGCCATGCCTAGAGTGTTTGCCTAGCCTAGCCATCATACCTAGTCACGTGCCCCGCTGACGCACGGTACACAACCAACCATAGCCTTAGCTTAGCCTTTGTACAGCTCCATGCTACGTCCTGGCCATGATCAGATTACTTGCCCACGCTCAGATTACAGCAGATTACTTGTCCGGATTCTCCGCCGCCGACGATGTGGACATCCGCATCGGCCTGGCCTGGGCTAGGCTTCGTTCGCTCAACACCTACTGGCGCTCCAAGGGCCTGGGCGAGCACCGCAAGCGCATGCTCTTCAAGGTCCTCGTCCTCACGGTGCTCACGTATGGCGCCGAGGCGTGGACACTCACACCCGCACTGGCAGCTAAGCTAGACGGCACCGTTTACAGGATGCTCCGACAGGTCCTGAACGTAGGGTTTTTCCAAGCGCCCGTCATTAGAGTCGTTGTATCAGGGCATGCCTCGTGTTTCGGACGAGATTAGACAGCCTAGGATAGCATTTGTAGGACACCTTGCTCGCACCAGCCAGGTCGACACCGCCCTCGGTCTGGCCGGCCCCCAGCGGCTTGGCCAGCCAGGGCGGCATATTGTGACCTGGCCTGGCCCCAAGGGCATTCCCAAAAGGGTAGGGAAACATGTCACGAACTACATCCAGATGTTGCTGGATTGATGACCTACTGGTCCCAGCCCAGTTTGAATACCGCATCCACTCTCTCTCCCTTCTTTGGACTGCCATGCAGAACAAGACGCGGTGGCAGAAGATTGTCAAGGCTCACACGCCCGGCCCTGTGGGCAAGCCACCTCCCCCCAAGAGGAGGAGGCGTTTTGATGAGTAGGGTAGTTAGGATTTTTCTAGACTAGATAGATTAGCGTTAGGTTAGTTAGATTACGCGGCTCTCTCCACTCCACCATCCATCAAGGAATATGTGCTACATGATCTCCCAACGGAAGCATGATATAATTTAATTTAATTTTAATTCTCCCGAGTTCTCGCCTGCGCTGGTTGTCTCCTTGAGATTACTTGCCCACGCTCCTTGTTATGATATGCTCACATGGGTCTTATTGCACCCACAGCGCTTGCCGCGGATTGTCTATCGATAGCGCGTGTCCGATTGCAGCTGTGGCATGCCTCAGGCATGAAGGAGAAAGGGGGTTTGTGCCCTTTCTTCCTGTTGTGCACTCTGGTGCTCCGTGACTCCCCAACGGGAGCACGAGTTTACTTAATTAATGAATTAATTAGGGTCCCCGAACACTTGACACATTTGAAAAGGAATTGATATTAAATAGTTTCAGTTTATGGGGGCTTAGGGGTGCCACCTCCCCGTATAAATAATGTTTCAGGTCAGGAAAGAATTTGCGGGATGGATCTCTAATACAATTCGAAACATTTTCGTGCGAATAAGCTTCAGCGCAAGCTTCCCAAGCAAAGGGTAAGTAAGTTAGCCAATGCTAGGATGTTGTCGACCAGCAACTTTTGCTATCAACGGTTTAGATCGCCCTCCTTTTCCTTGAATGTCGACCTCGCATAACTACGTCTCTTGTCTTGACTTGCCAACGCTGGATGCAGGCTGCCCGTTTCTGGCGAGACGATGCTCATGGGTGTCTGGTGACCGTTTGGCGTTGTAAGCAGGACAGATTGTTTGACTCCGGTACAAGGTCCGGCACTTGCACGTACCACATCTATACCAGGAGTAGTGGTTGCTGACTGTCTCTCAGCAAGGCTATTTATGAAGCTCGGGGACCAGACCGGTGCTTTATAGTGGGTGCATGACCTTGCTGGGCGCGGTCCTGTCTGAGAGGTCGTCCTGCACCTTCTCCTTCTCGTCCTGGTACAGACCCATGAAGAAGATGGTCAGGCCATTGGAGATGCCCACCATGATCAGGCCTGCCTGGGCAGTCGCGATGCGGTACTCTTCAAACACGGCCTTGGCCGTGTCGTTGCGCAGTAGGAAGAAGATGCCGTTGATGTTATCGAACACGAGTACCAGGGCAGTGGACATCAGGGTCAGCGCCACGGGGCGCACGCGGGTCAGGATCTTGGGGAAGAGGGTGCAGGTGGCGGTGATGAGGAAGATGAACAGCTCAAACTCGATGATGAACCTGCGGGCGTCAGCAGTTGTCAGGGATATGCAGTTGTTAGCGATAGGGGATAAGAGGCAAGCGTTTGTGGATTGTGAATGGCGGCGAACGTTGCCATGACAACCTTTAGGTTGTTTGTTTGAAGTGCTGTGTACATGCACATAAATACATGTGCAGGTGGAAGGACTCAAGTTGCATCCAGTGCTATCAATAGGCTGACATTACTATAGTAGCTGGGTGGATCCACCATTCAGAGACACAGTGCTCTGACAATTAACAACCACTGACACACCTGCACCACTTGGGTATTGAAGCTGTCACTTACCACTCATACTGGAACTGGAACTCAGGCTGCTTGGGGTATGGAATGATGTACTGGGTGCTCTGCAGGCAAAAACGGACATCCAATGAATCAACATGATCAATACGAGGAGAGGATGAATGGTGTGGGTTAGCCGATGTTCGCTGCGTTACACAAGATATGAAACACACCAACACTTTGCAATGCCTAGCTTCAGACTTTCATCGACTTATTGGTTCTCGACATAAGGAAGGACTGTCAGGGCGAGAACAGCTAGCGAGCAGCGATGATCCTATCACTGTAAGGTGGCAGGCATCGCTCGCCCAATTACCTGGAAGACATCATTGTAGGCAGCGGTAAGGCCCGCTGTTTCTGCTGCGGTCAGTCCGTCCCAAATCTTCAGAGTGTTGGCCTTTTTCTGCAGCAGAGCTGCAGATGCGACATGGATGAAGTGACAGGAGCAATTGCGTCGATTGTCATTAGGTCATCTTGGAGATGCTGGATGATCCGAACGAGTATAATAACGGGAGGCAGAAGTGCAGCACGAGACTACACGTGACCGCACGTACCGGCACCAGCAGTCACCACCACGTATGAGCAGAAGGTGAGGAACTGCGCGACGCAGAGGCCTATATAGATGAAATTGCTTGTGCCCGGCATTTTTGTGTCTTTGCTGTGGGGAGCGCGTGGGCAAGGCTTTGTGTGGAGGGCTCAGCTAGATGCTGGCTTGGGTGGATTTGTGGAATGACGATGAAGGCTCGCCACCTGGTATTTATCGTGTTCGGACTTCGGGGCTCATAATACAGGACTGAAGTCCCTACTAAACCGAACTCCCATGCAGGCAAGAGTGTTTGAGCCATACGATTCCTGCAACGGGGTTTATAACGTGTAAAAACGGGATTTCTAATACCAGGAAAGCAAGTACTCCCAACCGAATCGCCGAATTCCCATGCTGGCAAAAACGTTTTTTGCAACGCGCAAACGGGATTTATAACGCGTAAAAACGGGAACCTTTTCACACAGACAACTGAGACCAGTGACCACCAATTCCGTAAAAAGTGTTTCCGCACCCGTTTCTAAAACCCCCGCAGTGCACTCACACCAGGAGTAACACCATGAGTAACACCCACTGAACGGCAAATCCGGCCATTTCCTATACAACTGTTGTGACCTGGCCGGGGGCACTTTTTCAGACTCGCGATCTGGATTGTTGTTGTTGTTGTTGTTGTTGTCAGGTTGCTTCAGGTTGTTGTTGTTGCCCACGCCGCACATGGGCAGCAGAGAACGGCCGAAGGCCTGAACAGCATGACATCACAAACATAGAAACAAAGGTAAGGAGTCTAACGCGAGTCTGGATATGATCAAGGGTCAAGAGTTACCAGACTCGCGAGTCTTTGGATTTGATCCAGACTCGCGAGTTTCGTCTCGCAAATCCGCAAATCCGCGAGTCTTGGATTTGATCCAGACTCACCGAGCCCAGTGGCGCGGTACTCCAAGCAGGTCTTAAGTATCAGAAGGCGGTAGGCTCAGCAGCTCAGTGAGCCCTGAGCAGCGCGGGCTTGGGCCCTGCTTGGGCTGGTGGGGGCACTAATTATCCAGACTCACGTGGCCTGGCTGACTATTTATCCAGACTCACGTGGTTAGGTAGAGCTTGCGCACGTGGTT
The DNA here is from genome assembly GCA_009746045.1 of Mesostigma viride. Lineage (NCBI taxonomy): Eukaryota > Viridiplantae > Streptophyta > Mesostigmatophyceae > Mesostigmatales > Mesostigmataceae > Mesostigma > Mesostigma viride. The sequence continues at coordinate 4,106,495 of RPFO01000050.1, read as the reverse complement.
AGGCAAAGCAGTTCAGGCTGTCAGGGCACTGAGGGCAGGCCGGCAGGGGGACAGCGGGTTCCGGCAGCCATGGCGAGAGACATAAATCACGTACCTAATCAACTGAAGTAACGTGCGTGTTTGCAACTTGCCCGTTGAAACTCTACGGCGGAGCCAATTTTCGGAAGAGCCTCACCCTTATGCTTGCAAATTCGGGACAAAATTCGGTGGATGGATGTATGGATGGATTGACGGATTTTCATCCCCTAATTCCCTGCCTGCCGATGCCTGTGAAGTGAAACGTCGACACGTCGTGGTGAGCTCTGGGAAAGCGTCTTGCTCGACATTTGTTGCGCGTCCCGCAAAACTTTCCGAAGATGGCCAGAACGGACCCGAAAAAGCGTATCGACGGCTAGTAATTCGCGCGTTATCGAAGTGGACTACATGCACCGTCGATCGTCCTTGCCAGCTTGGTGCTGACGTCCTGCAGCTGTTTATGTCGATGCCGTGGGTGGCATCCGCGGATGTCCCACACGGCATGCATTGGTGTGTTGGTTGCTGGCGCGCGTGCGTGTGGTGGTGGGTGGCCTGCGTGGGCGTGGTGGGTGGCATTGTTGGGCGCGTGGGCGTGGTGGGCAGGGGCACGTGGTGGTGGGAGACGCGCCGCCGTCACTTACCCACGCTCTGTTCGCGGGCCCCGCGGTGATGTCGTAAAACACTGTGTGCAGAATGGGACGCGCCGGATTGGCGAGCCGAGCAGGAACCACGACGAGAATAGCATGGTGGACGTGCGGAGTTCCAGGTGCCAACACCCGACCGGGTGTGATGCGCGACCCTCGTTTGCGGAGCGCGGCGCCAAGAAGCCCCGGTTCTGCAAGAAGCACATCGAGGATGGCATGGTGAACGTGCGGAGTTCCAGGTGCCAACACCCGGGCGGGTGTGATGCGCAACCCTCGTTTGCGGAGCGCGGCGCCAAGAAGCCCCGGTTCTGCAAGAAACACATCGAGGATGGCATGGTGGACGTGGTGCATCCCAGGTGCCAACACCCGGCCGGGTGTGATGCGAAACCCTCGTTTGCGGAGCGCGGCGCCAAGAGGCCCCGGTTCTGCAGCGAGCACATCGTGGATGGCATGGTGGACGTGGTGCATCCCAGGTGCCAACACCCGCCCGGGTGTGATGCGCAACCCTCGTTTGCGGAGCGCGGCGCCAAGACGCCCCGGTTCTGCAAGAAACACGCCGAGCCGGACATGGTGGACGTGGTGAATCCCAGGTGCCAACACCCGCCCGGGTGTGATGCGCAACCCTCGTTTGCGGAGCGCGGCGCCAAGAAAGGCAGGTTCTGCAAGAAGCACGCCGAGCCGGACATGGTGGACGTGCGGAGTTCCAGGTGCCAACACCCGCCCGGGTGTGATGCGCAACCCTCGTTTGCGGAGCGCGGCGCCAAGAGGCCCCGGTTCTGCAAGAAGCACATCAAGGATGGCATGGTGGACGTGGTGAATCCCAGGTGCCAACACCCGCCCGGGTGTGATGAGCGACCCTCGTTTGCGGAGCGCGGCGCCAAGAAGCCCCGGTTCTGCAAGAAGCACACCGAGCCGGACATGGTGGATGTGGTGACTCCCGGGTGCGAACACCCGAAAGGGTGTGAGGCGTATGCGCGGTTGGGCGACGTGGGTAAACGCGCCGTCCACTGCGCGAAGCACAAGGAAAAAACCGCCGTCCCTGAGCCGCGACAACGGTGCAAGGCGGAGGCATGCCAGGCCGTGGGCACGTACGCGGGCCCGGATCATGGCGAGCGCTTCTGCGACGCCCACGCAGAGGCGGGCCACCAGCGGCTGACGGGCATGTGCGACAACTGTGGTCTACACTGGGAGTGGAGATCGGGGGTGCCCGTGGTCCTCACCCCAGCAGAGGGCAAGATCGCGGGCCAGCGACGGCCCCTTCGCAACCATTGCGTGTACTGCGACCCCGTCGTGTTCAACAATCATCGACACCGCGAGGAGTGGAAGGTGGCCGCTGCCCTACAGAAGGTGCGCATCGCCCGGTGGACGCTGGTGCACGACCGGCGGATCCACGGCGGCGAGTGCGTGGCGAGCCGGCCCGATTTTATCATCTACACGGATGGTGCCCACGTCTTCATCGTCGAGGTCGACGAGCACCAGCACCGCTCGTACGACCAGTACTGCGAGCTCGTGCGGCTGTTCAACCTCGGACAGTCGTGCGAGGGGCTGCCGCTGCTGGTCATCAGATACAACCCCCACTCGTACCGCAGCTCCGGGGGGGAACTCGTCCACGGGGGGACCGATGCCAGCGACGAGCAGCGACAGGCCGTGCTGCTGTCGTACGTGACGGCGTTGCTGGACAATTCGTACAACCCCCACGAGCGCAAACCGAGAGCGCACTGCCGAGCAGTGAAGCTTTTCTATGATGGATGGGATGACGACGCCATGACCGTGCCCACCGACAAGGGGCCCCACTGGCTGGACATCCAGCTAGTCGACAAGCCCTACGAGATCGCCTGCCTGGCGAATGCGACGGTGGCGGCGACCGAGCCGTAGCTGGCGCGTCGCGCATGTTGTGTTGGCCTGTCACACGCTCGTGGATGTAGACCGACCGGTTTGGTTGTGCTGAACACCGGCCTCTTGTAAACCACACATGTGCCGAGATGGCTGTCCTGATGCCTGCGAAAACGCCTAAATGGAGGACGCTGGGACCGTATATTTAACCCCTAAATGGTCTGAGATCCTGCCGATAAATCGGCTGGATCTTCACAATTTTGCAAACCAGATGCCATCCAACCCACCCATATCCAATGGCTGTCCTTGGGGGCCAAGCATGTCCATGAGTTGCCCTTCGGGTTGGTGTATCACAACCTTACATAGATGCAGGGTAGGTCATGTATAACTGCCGTCAAAGTCAGGGGGGTCAAGACGAGCGTTTTCATTTTTGGTAGAATGTGCACTTTGAATTATGTTGTAAGAGCTAGGCACCTACCACTTCAGGGATGATAAACAATTAGTTGCTGAACAGTTTGAGCCATTGGGGTCATCATTTGGTTGGGTATACCAGCAGTTACACCCAGTACAGCCCGTAGGGGTACCGTTGGTAAAAAGCAACCAAGGGGGTAGGAGTGGGCATACTGCCTACTAATACCTACTAATATGGCCCCCAACCATGCCACACAACACATTTCCCTTCCGCAATGATGGGGAAACATAACTGCATCATCACACTGCCCTTACATGGCACCTATGTGTAGGTGCCACCTTGTCCATGCACGTAGGTAACGTGGTACGGATACCCTACGCAAGGCATGCATTCTAGGAGGCAGCCACCAACAAACTAGTGATTTTAAGCCTATTTCAGCTTGCCCTAGCAAGGATAAACTATGCCTAAGCTGCTATAGCTTGCCAGGTGATGGCCAGCACACCTGGTGGCACATGCTGACAATGGGAAGCTACTACTCACCGGTTACATGCTTGATGATGCCACAGAGACCAGCCAACTGCCTCACACTCATGCAATATGTGTGTGGGAAATGTATAACAAACATGTATGGAGGTATTCAAACCCATACAGCCTCTAAAACTTATCACCATCACCCTGTGGCAGGTCAACTGACTGAGGGAAGCATCTAAGAAGGGTGTTTTAGAAAGGGGCCAGGCCAGGGTCAAGAAAGAGCATGAATAATGCAAAAAGAATGTGCTACACAAGCTAGAACGTATACATAAACGTCATACATCGAAAAGAAAACGATAACCCAGCTTTACCTGGCATGGATGGCGTTACCTTGGCCCAGGCGGTGGCGGCAAAATGGCGCATTTCGGCACACCAAAGTTGTGCAGCATGGTCGCTGGATTCGGCGATTTCTGGCCACCCTTGCACGTTTACGACTACCATTTATCATAAAAATTACAAAGAAACCAATATATCCTTTAAAATACGCCGGAAAGGTATTGCTGTCAACGTTTCTATCGTCCGGCCTGATCGCAGTTTTTTCCAGCGAGAACGCCGCCGACACCTATCAAATGGCATTCCCGCGAACCAAAAATTGGCCTGGATCATCTTTAGGACGTATAAAATCAATTTCCTGAGTTTGGTCAGAAAATTCGAACGCAAACGTAAATGCCATGCGTGGGCGCATGCCGCCATGGCCAGGTCGTCGTTTTCCGGAATGCACGTTGTAAGTACTGTCGTTTCTGAGGGTGCCCATTGCCGTCGGGTGTTGACGAGCGCCAGAGCGGGGGGGCGCTGCCAGAAGAAGGCATGCACGGTCTCGAGGGGACGGCGTCGCGCTGCATACTTTGCAACATGGCGCGACGCTTTCCCAAGGCTGTGACATACGGCAGCAGCGGTCGACGGTACGTTGGGAAACGGGAGGCCATTGGGCATTGGCCCTGCGCGCTAAAAAGAAGGTGACAGCTCAGCTCGGCGGGCGTTCTCTCGATGACACGGGCACGACCTCAGCGACGAAGTACATAGCAGGAAGTTTGCAGCCCTTGTAATAGCAATTCTGTCATAAAATGCCACCCACATATTTTGATGGGTAGTACATAAACGTTGACATGCAACGATGGTGAGCAAAGGCACCGCGATAACTTTGGGGACGTTGGCCGGAGCTGTGCTTGGGTTCTACGTGCAGGACCGATTACTGGTGAGTAACCAGCTTCTGGTGTTTTTATGACTTGAATCTGAGCGGTATTTCAGTGCAGCTGGTAACGGTAGTGTTTTGCAGCGCCAATAGTCCGAATTGTGCTAAAGCAGATTTCTGGCGCTTTGGCAAGCCTTGCTGTAATCGTTCGCATCGAGCTTTGGTTACGTGTTGGGGCACTGACCCTTGTTTGTCGGCAATACTCGCTGTCTTTCGCTAGCACTGCCTTATGCAGCCAATACTAAAGTTCAATGCCAGGCGGCCCCATTAGTTTTCGTGAGTTTGGAAGGCTGACGTTGGCTTATACGAGCTGGCGTTTTCCCAACATTGTCGCATGGTCAGGAAGCCCGGAAAGAAAAAATTTCGCGAGACTATGCCGAGATGGTTGACCGAGAACTGCGCTTAATGGGAGTGAACGACGGCAGCCCTGGCAAGAGCGAGGAGCTGAAGGACGATGCAGCAGGCAGCTCTTCCAAGTCCTGAGCCCAACGCATTTATCTTTTAATAAAAAGATAAAGCCCGTTGGGGGGCAGGCGTGCAGAAGTAGCTGCTAGAGCTTGTGCGCAATTTAGTGCTTGGTGCGACTTGCTTGGTTTGGCTTCAAGGCGGCCAAGGAGCGAGTTGACATGCAGTTTTACCGCTTTTAGTGACATTGATTGATAGATCTGTGATAGAAGGGTGACGTAAACAGGGCCTCCCAGTTGCCGCCCCTCTGCTATCTGTCAGGGGTCTCTCAAGCCCATTCGTCAAGGGGGGTCTCCCCCCCGACACACAAACACCCCATGGCGGCTCCGGCCCCCACGCCGCTGCTGACGCTACGCGACCTGTCGTCGCTCCGCCCCAAGTCCGAGCTCGTCTTCGAGAAGGTCGTCAGCGTCAAGCCGGGCGCTGACGAGCAGGGCGGCGGCGCGCTGACGCTGGAGAACCTGCGCGACCTGTCAGCGTGGCGCCGGCGTGTCGGCGACGACAGCCCCGAGGGCAGCAAGAGCAGCAGCTTCTCCCCGCTGTCACTGCAGCGCTCGCCACCGCCATCCGGCACCGGGTCGGGCACCTCGTCCCCAGCCAAGGGGTCGAGGGAGGCTGCGTGGGCCACCCTGGTGCAGCACCTGGAGAGATACCTGGCGGTAAGCTCAGGAGGGCGCGGCTGGTCCGGGTGGCATGGTGGCAGGAACCGAGTGCACTGCCATGGTGGGTGTGATGTTCCGTGTTAGTGGACATCTTGGAATAATGCTGGCGACGCGGCCTTACAACATAACCGCAAGCTGCTCTAGTCCCGGGGTTGCACCGTCTCCTGGTGTGGAAACCATTGCGCTGCGTTTATCCTAACTGGCTTATGATTGCGAGAGGTAACATGGTAGTTGGTTTGATTTGATATTTGCTGGACATTGGTTGCTTGCCCTGACCAGGTCCACAGGCCATGCGATTGTCCCTGGCTTTCCCGCCATGCACAGCTCATAGGTCGGGCGCCCTGCAGGCGCTTGTGCTTGGTGACTGTCAGAATGAAAAAGGGACAGAGACAAGGCGTCATCGTCATGTTCCTACACCTTGACATGTCGCAGCGGTGCTGCGGTACCCTAGTAGAAGCCTTGCGGTGGTGCTGCCCTTTTGCAACCCAATGGTGCGGTTGTAACGTTCCTTAAACATGGATGCATTGCTGTCGTGCACTTCTTTACACACTTCTTAGCATGGCTGTGGTACAGTCGCACCCTTTTCTGAGCATGGCTGTGGTTCGGTTGCACCCTCACTTCCCCCCCTCCCTCCCGCTTTTGAAACCAACGCTGTCTCCCTGGGCTCCTCTCCCCGCCCCCCCCCTCCTCCCCCCAGCTGCTGGCAAACCTGGTGGCGCGCACCGAGGGGGCGTCCGCCAGCATAAGCGTGGAGCCTCGAACGGATGTGAGCTGGCGCAGCGTGCTCTGTGGCGCGCGCCCCCGCTACTTTTCGATGCCAGGGTCCCTGCCCTTTGAGCAGGCCATGGCCATGCAGCTGTACGCGGGCGCACTCATGGAGCAGGCGGCTGTGGCGTTGAAAGGTACGGGCACGATTATACCTGCATGATGTAGGCTTTGTGAAGGGGAGCTCCCCCTGCACGAAGTACTACTACTCAAAATAAAAGGAAAAAAAAAAAACTAAAATGAATAACTACTATGTCTCCAGCGCGATGCGGGCACGCCGATGGAGCGGACCGCCGCGGCTCTTGAAGGTGCACTATCTTTTGGACCCATGTAAACTTAAGTTTGAAATGATAAAAACATTCGTTTGAAACGGTTAAAGCAGTCGTTTGAAACGCAGTCGTCAAATATGGCAATATACATCTCTAGTGCTGACAGTAGACGTGTCTAGTACTGTTCGGGCACGATCATGGAGCAGGCGGTTACCTTTTTTCTCAGGTACAGAACCTGCAATGTAAGTTTCAAGGGAACATTTTCAATGGCCGGTACGGTGCTGGTAGAAGAAAACGGGCTCATGGAGTCAGCGCTCCTGCTCCCCTGCTTGGATGGGTCTTGCGCCATTATGCGGGCTTCTGTGTCACAGAGGGCGGCTCTGCTTAGTCCATTCCTGACGCCCCCTGCCCCCTTCTCTTCTACGGCTTCCTCTACGGCCTTAGGGGGTTTGCTTGCGATAATGTTGCATGCTTGGATGGCTCCCCCTGTGGCGCCGCGCCCTCATGCTGCCCCCTGCTCGTTGCGTGGACGGTTTCCCCTGTGGCGCCGCGCCCTCATGCTTGCGTCCGTGCGACAGAGGGCTGCGCGGACTGTATGGCGGCCGCCTCTTTATTCAAAAAGGCGGCGGGCGCGTACGATGCCTTGATGGCGTCGCCCCTGCCTCAGCTGCAGCCCATCCTCCCCCCAGACAGGTATGCCTGTTCTTCTTTGTCCTGGGTGCTCTTTTTCCCTGCTTGCCGTGTTTGTAGTTCCTGTTATAGGACTAGTGCGGTTGGTGTGCTTTCGTACGAGTGTCAGAGCTATGTTGTGCAAGGGTAGCAGCTAGGGTAGTAGTTCTCGTGCTACTATCGGGCTTTGGATGCCTTATGCCTCATTGCGCTGTTATCTCTCTAACAGTACCGTGCCGTTAGGCCATCGCTCGTTACAAGTATGAAACAAGCGGTTCACATGTCTCTCTTTTTTTTTTTTGGTTTTTTTTCCTGCTCGTTTACCCCTAATGAGTTTGCCCCTAGGAACCTGCCACGAACGTACTGCCTGGCCTACGGTCATTCCGCCTTCCTGTTGCCTATCTTGCTGGCCTGCGGCCACCTGTCGCATGCAGGTGCCCTGAGGTCGTCCTAGCTATGGCGGAGGTGCTCAAGTGTGTCGCTCTAGCGCAGGCACAGGCAAGTTCATGCTTCGCTGGTTGTCTCGTTGATATGCCGCGCTGGTTGCCTCATTGTTTACTGCGCTGGTTGACTGTTTGATATGCCGCATGGTTGGTTGCCGTAAAGGGATGATGGAATATGAAGGGCCATATGCTCACTGGGTTTGCTCAATGCTTTTCGCCCTTTTGCTGAATAATTTTCACCCTTTGCTTCCCAGTTTTCTTCCCTCGCTGTTTCTGTATTCCAACTCAAATGGTTGCTATGTAGTTCTTTAAGGTATTTCGCTAAGTAAGGTTCCCATGGATGTGTTCGTGGCTCTGCTTCTGTACTGGCTGCATTTTCTATCGTGATCTCTGCCTGACCTTGTGGCTCTGCCCTTGTGCTGACCGGCATGCCCTAGTGGCATATGCATCCTAATGCCATCTACATATACCGTAACGTCATCCTACTATACATCCTACCCTCACATACATCCTATTGTCATGCACATCCTCATGCCATATGCATAGTAATGTCACCTGCACACCTGCAGGTGATGGCGGCGCGGCGTGCCGAGGAAAAAGGCAGCAGCCCCTCGCTGCTGGCAAAGCTGCTGTCGGGCGTCGTGTCGCTCTTTGACAAGGCGGCCACGACGTTGCGGGATAACACGGGGCAGTTCAACGACGTGGCGCCCCGGCTCAAGGTGCAGTTTGTTTTCATAGAAGTGAACTAGTGTACTGGTAGTGAAAGATTTGGTGTGATACTGGGTAGTCTGTAGTGAAAGATTGGGTATGATACTGGGTAGTCTGCTGGTGCTAGCTGAGTCTGTGGCCTGCCCACTTGAGGCAGTGAGAGAAGCTAGGGCACCCTCCCTCCTCATTGAACTTAACGCAGTACACGTGATAATTAATTAATACTGGTGCTATGACGAACCAGTAATGAAATGCTTGTGTGGTCTTAAATGTCAGTTCCACGACATGGCGCCAGCGATGCCTGCGATGTTGAGCAAGTGGCACCGAGGCGGAAGGTATTGATTAGTACTCAAGTCGTGTTGATTAGTACTCAATTCTTATTGATTAGTGCTCAAGTCCAATTGATTAGTACTCAAATCGTATTGACTAGTACTCAATATCGACAGCTGAGCTCGTGATACAATATATTATATATTTATATCGACCGCCGAGCTGGCGTACGTACCACGGCCCGGCCACCGCAAACTGGTTGCTCGTGCATGCGCCATCGCAGCATATCCACAGTGTTATCTAAATGAGCCGGCCTTTTCAACCCTTGATCTGCCCACCGCAACACTGCCCCTCCCTGCGCATTGTCTACTGCAAACTGTCCGCTGCACTGCGTGTGCCGGGCCCCGCAGCTCTTCCTGCACAATGCTCTTCTCCCCACGCGCTTCTCACCTGCTTGCGCCCGCTACAAGCTTTGCACTCACAAACACATCTGTCCGATTCTGCCTGCACGGTTTTCGCCCCCGCAGTACTTCCTGCACCATTCTCTCGCACACAGCAACCTTTCTCCTGCACCGTTCTCTCGTACACAGCAACCTTTCTCCCGCACCATCTCTATTATACGCGCGCTGACGTGCATTGTGCCCGCACACACACAAAAACACCCGCCACCTGCACGGCTCGTGCCCCCACAGCACTTCCTGCACCTGGGCACGATGCTCTACTACGCGCAAGCGCTCACCTGCATGGGGCAGGATGAGATGGCCAGGGACCAGCATGGCATTGCGCTGGGGTGCCTGCGCAAGGCGCTGACGAAGCTTCAAGGGGCAGCCGACTATGCAGGTATGGTGACGGGTGGTGACGGGTGGTGATGGGTGGTGATGCTCATTGGTTCTGGGATTTTACGGCGGAGTACTCAGGTGTATGGAATCTGAGATTGATTACTTGGATGGTGGGTTGTGTGCTGTGTGACCATGTTACCAATTTGACTCACTTGTTACAGGTTTTCTTTGCTGACGCGGCCCATGCATTCCCATTCCACGTCAACCTTCGAAACATGGAGCCTCGTGCTGTATATCACACCATGCTGTTGAGTAGTGGTCAGTGCTTTGCTTTGTCTGACGCAAATCTCCGTAGTTGGTAATTACTGGCCAGGAACGCGGCATATCTGAGTCAGGATCGTCCTCGCCTCTCAGTAAGGAGGGGGTTGCGTGCTTTGGGCAAGCGAGTGGTTCATGCGGCCAATGATTTATGCACCGGAGCGCAGTGCCACATGGTTGGATTCCGTTTGATTGTCACACAGTGCCACATCGTTGACCACAATTGTTTATGATGGCTGCGACGTTGTGACCCATCCTTCAGAGGGCGACCCTGAGTGGAAGCAGGTGTGGGGTTCAGCCACCACGCATGTCACGGGCATATACGAAAAGTGCGAGAAGGAGAATGGGATGATCTTCTACCAGAAGGAGCAGGAGGCGCCGCCACTGCCTGAGGCCAAGGTCGTGGTCGCGTCGACTGCGTTTCTGTCCAACGTCACATTCCCGGTGCTCCAGCAGAACCTTTTCTTGTAGTGATGTGAGGCAAGAACGGGAACACACAGGCTCGGTGATCTACGAGCCAGTACCAGCTGGTGCTTTTCTGTCTATGTTCAAGGCATGGATCCTCCTTAGTTGAATAGTCCTTGTATTTTAAATATTCTTTGGTTCCAGACCAGGGGGACTAGACAAGTTACATGCTATGGGGACAAATAATCTGTATCTGCAGAGTGCCTGGGTAGGGGCATCATGGGAGTCATGAATAGACAGCATTGTCGCATTGATGGCCCTGGCTTCTTGCCATGAAGCTGCTAGGTTGTATATAATACGTTCCACGCGGTGAATTGAGACAACTAAGCATGTTTCAGTAGTACCCATGTGCATGTGTGTGTGCAAGGATGAGTTAATCAACATGCATGTCAATCAACTGATTATTCAACATTGTCGTCAGAAAATTATTCAACATGTTCAAAGGCGTTTGAGTACATCAAACACCATTCAAATGATTAGTCAAGGTCGACATATATTCTGATCAGGCACTCCGCAAAGGTGAAAACACATATATATTAATAATATAATTACTTACAGCAGAGTGAAATCACTCAAACCAAAGCAAACGCCCAGCTATAAACCTATATACAGAGCCATGTCAAATCTCTATACTACGATAAGACCAATGGAAACTCCTAACGGGAGGAACCTAATAGCCCTGCTGCACCGCAAAATCAGCCCGCGTACGGCGGAGCATGATGTCAGCCATGGCCCGAGTCAGCGCCACCGACAAGCGCTGACGCCAATATGACGTCCAGGTCCGCGCCGACCATGGGGCCCGCTGGCCCTCCAGGTCCAGCCGGTCCTCCCGGAGCCGGCAACACTCCTTGAAGAAGGCGGAGGTCAGGGGCCCCATGGCCCCAAACTCCTCCAGGACAAAGGGCACCACACGATGGTGCCCGACGTCGCCGTAGGCCAGGAGCTTGGCCCGCTCCGCCCGGTCCGCCGTGTAACCTGCCGTGAGGGAGGCCCCAGCCACGTGGCTAAGAGCCAAGGGCCGCGCCACCGAAACGTCGATAAGCAGATGCCGGCCACCCCCCTCAAAGTCCAGCACCACGATGTCAGGCCGGTGGTTGGGGGAATAGAAGGCAGCGCCATCCGCATCCTCGGACCGGATGTTCGCGTGGGGGAAAACCGACCGAATCATGGCGAGCACCACTGTCAGGAGGACAGTGTGCAAATACAAATACCAATTCTGATTCTGTTGGCCCCCCATGCAGGCAAGGTAGTGAGTCCCCGTGGGATCCAGCGGCTGCCCACAGCTACCACAAGGCCGCCCGGCCGGAACAAGAGGCTGCGGGGCAAATAGCTGGTGCCGGAGCGCCACCGAGTAAACACATATATATAAAAAATATAATTACTTACAACAGAGTGAAATCACTCAAACCAAAGCAAACGCCCAGCTATAAACCTATATACAGAGCCATGTCAAAGCTCTATACTACGATAAGACCAATGGAAACGCCTAACGGGAGGAACCTAATAGCCCTGCTGCACCGCAAAATCAGCCCGCGTACGGCGGAGCATGATGTCAGCCATGGCCCGAGTCAGCGCCACCGACAAGCGCTGACGCCAATATGACGTCCAGGTCCGCGCCGACCATGGGGCCCGCTGGCCCTCCAGGTCCAGCCGGTCCTCCCGGAGCCGGCAACACTCCTTGAAGAAGGCGGAGGTCAGGGGCCCCATGGCCCCAAACTCCTCCAGGACAAAGGGCACCACACGATGGTGCCCGACGTCGCCATAGGCCAGGAGCTTGGCCCGCTCCGCCCGGTCCGCCGTGTAACCTGCCGTGAGGGAGGCCCCAGCCACGTGGCTAAGAGCCAAGGGCCGCGCCACCGAAACGTCAATAAGCAGATGCCGTCCACCCCCCTCAAAGTCCAGCACCACGATGTCAGGCCGGTGGTTGGGGGAATAGAAGGCAGCGCCATCCGCATCCTCGGACCGGATGTTCGCGTGGGGGAAGACCGACCGAATCATGGCGAGCACCACCGTCAGGAGGACAGTGTGCAAATACAAATACCAATTCTGATTCTGTTGGCCCCCCATGCAGGCAAGGTAGTGAGTCCCCGTGGGATCCAGCGGCTGCCCACAGCTACCACAAGGCCGCCCGGCCGGAACAAGAGGCTGCGGGGCAAATAGCTGGTGCCGGAGCGCCACCGAGTAGTGGCTGGGAGCCAAGGCGAATGGGGGGGCCATGGGAAGAGCACGAAGGTACGCCGAGCCCACACTCCGCAAGGAAAGCGAGAACAGCCACGCACGTCCCTGGGCGTTGAGGTCCGCGAAAAGAGCAATCCAATCAGCCGTGTGCAGAATACCCGCGTAGGTTTTCTGGTGTTTATCGATGACGCGAGCAGGGAATGCGGCGGGAGATTGAACGGAGGCGACCGAGGGAGTGCCGCGAGGGAGGTGGCGCTGTACCGCCTGAGCGGCACGGACGGGAGAACAGGCCTGCTGGATCTCAGCATAGGCCTCCTGGATGGCGGTGACGAAGGGCAAAGGGCTGCTGGGGTCCAGGAGGTCAGGCGCTGCTGTTGCCAAAAGGGGCAGGAGCCGGCAGCTTTCCGCCCACGACTGAGCGACGGAGCCCAAAAATGCTGCTGGGGCCAGCCGGGCGGCACGAGTCAGACCGCAGCCACCCATCCGTGCAGGCAGGGAGGCAATGCGAATAGCATGTGGCGGGAGGTCGGGGCCCGGGACCAGCTGCGCCAAGGCCGACTGGATGCGTTCGTCGTGGCCCTCGGCGGCCAGCCGGACCTGAGCCGGAAGAGCGCCCCGGAGCCAGTGAACGACGCGAGGGTGAGCGCAAAACCACAGAAGCAGACCCTTGGTCTGCGAATCATGAAGGCGCGCAATCAAGGGCAGTACCTCAGTGCGTGCCTCGAGGGCGGCCCGCAGAGCATCGATGACAAACGCGGGGTCGCCAACCGGAACGCCGAGGACATCCAACCCATGGAGGCGCTCGTCCCGGCCCAAGAGCTGGGGCGGAAAGCCGGAGCAATCACCTTGGGGCGAGTACACCGCGCACTTGGCCAGGGTCAACTGGAGGTTGATGTCGGCCACCGCGGTCTGCAGTGCCAGCAGAGCCGCGGTGGTGTCCGGCACAGGGCCCAGAAGGTAGATATCATCCAAGTAGGCCTGAATAGCGACCGCCGGGTGGGCAGCATGGACCGCTTGGAGGCAACCCTGGAGGGGGGCGGAAAAGTACAGGGGTCCCAGGGGGTCCCCTTGCTGGGTGCCCGACCGCGACACGGCAGGCCGCCGCGAGTGCCGTCCTCCATGATGTGAACCAGTTGGCCGGGCTGGCCGTAGCACACGGCTGTCCAAGCGTACAAGTCCTCGAAGGACTCCATGACGGCCGCAAACATGCTGGCGCGGGACAGACTGTTGAACGCGTTGTGGCAGTCGACCTTGACGACAGCGTGGGTGGGGTGGGCCTCGAGGTAGGCCTGCACCGAATGGATGAGGATATCCGCCCCGCCTGGAGTCGTCACCCCCAGCTGGGCCGCCACCGAGGTCTCACCCGCTGCGAGGGGCGGGCAGAAAAAGGCACGGAGCTCGGGCGCCTTTTGGCGGCAGATCACTTTGCCCACGAGCTTGCGGAGCACCTCACCGCAGGCGATCGGGCGCACCTTGCCCTCGGGGGGGGCAAGACACCCTTGAGCAGAGCGAGGAGGCGAGCGCCCGCTAACCACTCGCGCGCAGCGGGAGGAACGCGACCAGCCGCCAGGTCAATGAGGGTGTCAAAGAAACACATATATATTAATAATATAATTACTTACAGCAGAGTGAAATCACTCAAACCAAAGCAAACGCCCAGCTATAAACCTATATACAGAGCCATGTCAAAGCTCTATACTACGATAAGACCAATGGAAACGCCTAACGGGAGGAACCTAATAGCCCTGCTGCACCGCAAAATCAGCCCGCGTACGGCGGAGCATGATGTCAGCCATGGCCCGAGTCAGCGCCACCGACAAGCGCTGACGCCAATATGACGTCCAGGTCCGCGCCGACCATGGGGCCCGCTGGCCCTCCAGGTCCAGCCGGTCCTCCCGGAGCCGGCAACACTCCTTGAAGAAGGCGGAGGTCAGGGGCCCCATGGCCCCAAACTCCTCCAGGACAAAGGGCACCACACGATGGTGCCCGACGTCGCCGTAGGCCAGGAGCTTGGCCCGCTCCGCCCGGTCCGCCGTGTAACCTGCCGTGAGGGAGGCCCCAGCCACGTGGCTAAGAGCCAAGGGCCGCGCCACCGAAACGTCAATAAGCAGATGCCGTCCACCCCCCTCAAAGTCCAGCACCACGATGTCAGGCCGGTGGTTGGGGAATAGAAGGCAGCGCCATCCGCATCCTCGGACCGGATGTTCGCGTGGGGAAGACCGACCGAATCATGGCGAGCACCACCGTCAGGAGGACAGTGTGCAAATACAAATACCAATTCTGATTCTGTTGGCCCCCCATGCAGGCAAGGTAGTGAGTCCCCGTGGGATCCAGCGGCTGCCCACAGCTACCACAAGGCCGCCCGGCCGGAACAAGAGGCTGCGGGGCAAATAGCTGGTGCCGGAGCGCCACCGAGTAGTGGCTGGGAGCCAAGGCGAATGGGGGGCCATGGGAAGAGCACGAAGGTACGCCGAGCCCACACTCCGCAAGGAAAGCGAGAACAGCCACGCACGTCCCTGGGCGTTGAGGTCCGCGAAAAGAGCAATCCAATCAGCCGTGTGCAGAATACCCGCGTAGGTTTTCTGGTGTTTATCGATGACGCGAGCAGGGAATGCGGCGGGAGATTGAACGGAGGCGACCGAGGGAGTGCCGCGAGGGAGGTGGCGCTGTACCGCCTGAGCGGCACGGACGGGAGAACAGGCCTGCTGGATCTCAGCATAGGCCTCCTGGATGGCGGTGACGAAGGGCAAAGGGCTGCTGGGGTCCAGGAGGTCAGGCGCTGCTGTTGCCAAAAGGGGCAGGAGCCGGCAGCTTTCCGCCCACGACTGAGCGACGGAGCCCAAAAATGCTGCTGGGGCCAGCCGGGCGGCACGAGTCAGACCGCAGCCACCCATCCGTGCAGGCAGGGAGGCAATGCGAATAGCATGTGGCGGGAGGTCGGGGCCCGGGACCAGCTGCGCCAAGGCCGACTGGATGCGTTCGTCGTGGCCCTCGGCGGCCAGCCGGACCTGAGCCGGAAGAGCGCCCCGGAGCCAGTGAACGACGCGAGGGTGAGCGCAAAACCACAGAAGCAGACCCTTGGTCTGCGAATCATGAAGGCGCGCAATCAAGGGCAGTACCTCAGTGCGTGCCTCGAGGGCGGCCCGCAGAGCATCGATGACAAACGCGGGGTCGCCAACCGGAACGCCGAGGACATCCAACCCATGGAGGCGCTCGTCCCGGCCCAAGAGCTGGGGCGGAAAGCCGGAGCAATCACCTTGGGGCGAGTACACCGCGCACTTGGCCAGGGTCAACTGGAGGTTGATGTCGGCCACCGCGGTCTGCAGTGCCAGCAGAGCCGCGGTGGTGTCCGGCACAGGGCCCAGAAGGTAGATATCATCCAAGTAGGCCTGAATAGCGACCGCCGGGTGGGCAGCATGGACCGCTTGGAGGCAACCCTGGAGGGGGGCGGAAAAGTACAGGGGTCCCAGGGGGTCCCCTTGCTGGGTGCCCGACCGCGACACGGCAGGCCGCCGCGAGTGCCGTCCTCCATGATGTGAACCAGTTGGCCGGGCTGGCCGTAGCACACGGCTGTCCAAGCGTACAAGTCCTCGAAGGACTCCATGACGGCCGCAAACATGCTGGCGCGGGACAGACTGTTGAACGCGTTGTGGCAGTCGACCTTGACGACAGCGTGGGTGGGGTGGGCCTCGAGGTAGGCCTGCACCGAATGGATGAGGATATCCGCCCCGCCTGGAGTCGTCACCCCCAGCTGGGCCGCCACCGAGGTCTCACCCGCTGCGAGGGGCGGGCAGAAAAAGGCACGGAGCTCGGGCGCCTTTTGGCGGCAGATCACTTTGCCCACGAGCTTGCGGAGCACCTCACCGCAGGCGATCGGGCGCACCTTGCCCTCGGGGGGGGCAAGACACCCTTGAGCAGAGCGAGGAGGCGAGCGCCCGCTAACCACTCGCGCGCAGCGGGAGGAACGCGACCAGCCGCCAGGTCAATGAGGGTGTCAAAGAAACACATATATATTAAAAATATAATTACTTACAGCAGAGTGAAATCACTCAAACCAAAGCAAACGCCCAGCTATAAACCTATATACAGAGCCATGTCAAAGCTCTATACTACGATAAGACCAATGGAAACGCCTAACGGGAGGAACCTAATAGCCCTGCTGCACCGCAAAATCAGCCCGCGTACGGCGGAGCATGATGTCAGCCATGGCCCGAGTCAGCGCCACCGACAAGCGCTGACGCCAATATGACGTCCAGGTCCGCGCCGACCATGGGGCCCGCTGGCCCTCCAGGTCCAGCCGGTCCTCCCGGAGCCGGCAACACTCCTTGAAGAAGGCGGAGGTCAGGGGCCCCATGGCCCCAAACTCCTCCAGGACAAAGGGCACCACACGATGGTGCCCGACGTCGCCGTAGGCCAGGAGCTTGGCCCGCTCCGCCCGGTCCGCCGTGTAACCTGCCGTGAGGGAGGCCCCAGCCACGTGGCTAAGAGCCAAGGGCCGCGCCACCGAAACACATATATATATAGGCATATATATAGGCAGCCCAGTTTGCTACCGGCTGGCACACGTTTTCAGTGCATTTTGGGCTCCAGATTTAAATGCAACGTGCGGTTTGAGGCAGGGGAAAACATGCGTGGACGATAGGAATTATAGCACCGGCGGGCTTCCAAGTGCCGGACGGCAGGCGGTACCACCATTCCGTGGCAGCTTGGCCCAGTTTGCTACCGGCTGGCACACGTTTTCAGTGAATTTTGGGCTCCAGATTTAAATGCAACGTGCGGTTTGAGGCAGGGGAAAACATGCGTGGACGATAGGAATTATAGCACCGGCGGGCTTCAAAGTGCCGGACGGCAGGCGGTACCACCATTCCGTGGCAGCTTGGCCCAGTTTGCTACCGGCTGGCACACGTTTTCAGTGAATTTTGGGCTCCAGATTTAAATGCAACGTGCGGTTTGAGGCAGGGGAAAACATGCGTGGACGATAGGAATTATAGCACCGGCGGGCTTCAAAGTGCCGGACGGCAGGCGGTACCACCATTCCGTGGCAGCTTGGCCCAGTTTGCTACCGGCTGGCACACGTTTTCAGTGAATTTTGGGCTCCAGATTTAAATGCAACGTGCGGTTTGAGGCAGGGGAAAACATGCGTGGACGATAGGAATTATAGCACCGGCGGGCTTCAAAGTGCCGGACGGCAGGCGGTACCACCATTCCGTGGCAGCTTGGCCCAGTTTGCTACCGGCTGGCACACGTTTTCAGTGAATTTTGGGCTCCAGATTTAAATGCAACGTGCGGTTTGAGGCAGGGGAAAACATGCGTGGACGATAGGAATTATAGCACCGGCGGGCTTCAAAGTGCCGGACGGCAGGCGGTACCACCATTCCGTGGCAGCTTGGCCCAGTTTGCTACCGGCTGGCACACGTTTTCAGTGAATTTTGGGCTCCAGATTTAAATGCAACGTGCGGTTTGAGGCAGGGGAAAACATGCGTGGACGATAGGAATTATAGCACCGGCGGGCTTCAAAGTGCCGGACGGCAGGCGGTACCACCATTCCGTGGCAGCTTGGCCCAGTTTGCTACCGGCTGGCACACGTTTTCAGTGAATTTTGGGCTCCAGATTTAAATGCAACGTGCGGTTTGAGGCAGGGGAAAACATGCGTGGACGATAGGAATTATAGCACCGGCGGGCTTCAAAGTGCC
This sequence comes from Mesostigma viride, assembly GCA_009746045.1. Lineage (NCBI taxonomy): Eukaryota > Viridiplantae > Streptophyta > Mesostigmatophyceae > Mesostigmatales > Mesostigmataceae > Mesostigma > Mesostigma viride. The sequence continues at coordinate 4,088,184 of RPFO01000050.1, read as the reverse complement.
GGACGGCAGGCGGTACCACCATTCCGTGGCAGCTTGGCCCAGTTTGCTACCGGCTGGCACACGTTTTCAGTGAATTTTGGGCTCCAGATTTAAATGCAACGTGCGGTTTGAGGCAGGGGAAAACATGCGTGGACGATAGGAATTATAGCACCGGCGGGCTTCAAAGTGCCGGACGGCAGGCGGTACCACCATTCCGTGGCAGCTTGGCCCAGTTTGCTACCGGCTGGCACACGTTTTCAGTGAATTTTGGGCTCCAGATTTAAATGCAACGTGCGGTTTGAGGCAGGGGAAAACATGCGTGGACGATAGGAATTATAGCACCGGCGGGCTTCAAAGTGCCGGACGGCAGGCGGTACCACCATTCCGTGGCAGCTTGGCCCAGTTTGCTACCGGCTGGCACACGTTTTCAGTGAATTTTGGGCTCCAGATTTAAATGCAACGTGCGGTTTGAGGCAGGGGAAAACATGCGTGGACGATAGGAATTATAGCACCGGCGGGCTTCAAAGTGCCGGACGGCAGGCGGTACCACCATTCCGTGGCAGCTTGGCCCAGTTTGCTACCGGCTGGCACACGTTTTCAGTGAATTTTGGGCTCCAGATTTAAATGCAACGTGCGGTTTGAGGCAGGGGAAAACATGCGTGGACGATAGGAATTATAGCACCGGCGGGCTTCAAAGTGCCGGACGGCAGGCGGTACCACCATTCCGTGGCAGCTTGGCCCAGTTTGCTACCGGCTGGCACACGTTTTCAGTGAATTTTGGGCTCCAGATTTAAATGCAACGTGCGGTTTGAGGCAGGGGAAAACATGCGTGGACGATAGGAATTATAGCACCGGCGGGCTTCAAAGTGCCGGACGGCAGGCGGTACCACCATTCCGTGGCAGCTTGGCCCAGTTTGCTACCGGCTGGCACACGTTTTCAGTGAATTTTGGGCTCCAGATTTAAATGCAACGTGCGGTTTGAGGCAGGGGAAAACATGCGTGGACGATAGGAATTATAGCACCGGCGGGCTTCAAAGTGCCGGACGGCAGGCGGTACCACCATTCCGTGGCAGCTTGGCCCAGTTTGCTACCGGCTGGCACACGTTTTCAGTGAATTTTGGGCTCCAGATTTAAATGCAACGTGCGGTTTGAGGCAGGGGAAAACATGCGTGGACGATAGGAATTATAGCACCGGCGGGCTTCAAAGTGCCGGACGGCAGGCGGTACCACCATTCCGTGGCAGCTTGGCCCAGTTTGCTACCGGCTGGCACACGTTTTCAGTGAATTTTGGGCTCCAGATTTAAATGCAACGTGCGGTTTGAGGCAGGGGAAAACATGCGTGGACGATAGGAATTATAGCACCGGCGGGCTTCAAAGTGCCGGACGGCAGGCGGTACCACCATTCCGTGGCAGCTTGGCCCAGTTTGCTACCGGCTGGCACACGTTTTCAGTGAATTTTGGGCTCCAGATTTAAATGCAACGTGCGGTTTGAGGCAGGGGAAAACATGCGTGGACGATAGGAATTATAGCACCGGCGGGCTTCAAAGTGCCGGACGGCAGGCGGTACCACCATTCCGTGGCAGCTTGGCCCAGTTTGCTACCGGCTGGCACACGTTTTCAGTGAATTTTGGGCTCCAGATTTAAATGCAACGTGCGGTTTGAGGCAGGGGAAAACATGCGTGGACGATAGGAATTATAGCACCGGCGGGCTTCAAAGTGCCGGACGGCAGGCGGTACCACCATTCCGTGGCAGCTTGGCCCAGTTTGCTACCGGCTGGCACACGTTTTCAGTGAATTTTGGGCTCCAGATTTAAATGCAACGTGCGGTTTGAGGCAGGGGAAAACATGCGTGGACGATAGGAATTATAGCACCGGCGGGCTTCAAAGTGCCGGACGGCAGGCGGTACCACCATTCCGTGGCAGCTTGGCCCAGTTTGCTACCGGCTGGCACACGTTTTCAGTGAATTTTGGGCTCCAGATTTAAATGCAACGTGCGGTTTGAGGCAGGGGAAAACATGCGTGGACGATAGGAATTATAGCACCGGCGGGCTTCAAAGTGCCGGACGGCAGGCGGTACCACCATTCCGTGGCAGCTTGGCCCAGTTTGCTACCGGCTGGCACACGTTTTCAGTGAATTTTGGGCTCCAGATTTAAATGCAACGTGCGGTTTGAGGCAGGGGAAAACATGCGTGGACGATAGGAATTATAGCACCGGCGGGCTTCAAAGTGCCGGACGGCAGGCGGTACCACCATTCCGTGGCAGCTTGGCCCAGTTTGCTACCGGCTGGCACACGTTTTCAGTGAATTTTGGGCTCCAGATTTAAATGCAACGTGCGGTTTGAGGCAGGGGAAAACATGCGTGGACGATAGGAATTATAGCACCGGCGGGCTTCAAAGTGCCGGACGGCAGGCGGTACCACCATTCCGTGGCAGCTTGGCCCAGTTTGCTACCGGCTGGCACACGTTTTCAGTGAATTTTGGGCTCCAGATTTAAATGCAACGTGCGGTTTGAGGCAGGGGAAAACATGCGTGGACGATAGGAATTATAGCACCGGCGGGCTTCAAAGTGCCGGACGGCAGGCGGTACCACCATTCCGTGGCAGCTTGGCCCAGTTTGCTACCGGCTGGCACACGTTTTCAGTGAATTTTGGGCTCCAGATTTAAATGCAACGTGCGGTTTGAGGCAGGGGAAAACATGCGTGGACGATAGGAATTATAGCACCGGCGGGCTTCAAAGTGCCGGACGGCAGGCGGTACCACCATTCCGTGGCAGCTTGGCCCAGTTTGCTACCGGCTGGCACACGTTTTCAGTGAATTTTGGGCTCCAGATTTAAATGCAACGTGCGGTTTGAGGCAGGGGAAAACATGCGTGGACGATAGGAATTATAGCACCGGCGGGCTTCAAAGTGCCGGACGGCAGGCGGTACCGCGACCGCAGCGCGTTGGGGGGCTGCCGCCCCCCAAACCCCCCGCGTGGGGGGCTCCGCCCCCCACACCCCCCGCCCCCCCCCTCGGTGGCTGCCACGCCTGCCCTGATTGTTCATGGACGACCCACGACCCCCTTCGCCCAACGGCTCCCCCGCTCCCCGGTTGGCGCCTCGGCGGTCCTCTCGGCTTGCGGCCCTTCTTGCGGAGGTGGGCGACCCGGCTGCGGGGGGCTCGGGCGCCCCGGTCTCCCCCTCCTTGGTCTGCGAGGTCTGCCGGAGCGGGCACCGCGGGCACCACATGTTAGTTTGTGATGCTTGCAATTCCGGGTGGCACTTGCAGTGTCTTACTCCCCGGCTCTACCGGGTCCCGCCGGGCTCCTGGACGTGCCCGCGCTGTCCCCCCCGGCGGGCCCCCGGGCTGCCCTCCCCGCTGGGTGCTCCGGCCCCCTGCCCCGTGTGCCCCCCTGCCGAGGCCCTCGGGGCGGGCCGTGGCCTGCCCGATGGGGCCGCCGTTGCTCGGGCCCTGGCGCCCTCGGCCCCGGGGCCCCACCCGTCGCCTGGCCCCGCCGACGGGGGCGCGGCGCTGTCGCCTGGGCTGGCCCGGCCGACCCCCGGCGGGCCTGGCGACCCCGGCGCCCGCCCCCGGCCCCTCGCTCCCCGACGCTCTGGCCTCCCTTCCCCCGGCCGCGGTTGGCCACCCAGCCGCCACCCCCGTCCTTGCCGCGTGGGACGGCGGCCCCCGGGCCCACGCGTTCACCTCGTGGCCGCCCTCGCACATTGTCGGCGTGGTGGGCCGCGCCACCTTTTCTTGGGCGTACTGCCCTTTGTTGCTGGACGCGGTCGGGCTCCAGGCCGCCTTCCCCTCGCTCCCTAGGCCCCCGGCCTTCCTGGCCCTAGTTGCGCAGGTGCGGGCGACATTTCTTTCCGCCGCCCCCCGGTGACGGCCTCGACTCTTTGGGGGTATGTCTTGGAAGGATATCACGCCGGCTGCCGGCTGCCGTGGCATCTCCCGGCCGCCCGGCAGGAAGAGCTGCTTTCCCTGGACGAGCGGGTGGGTCAGGAGGTGGTCGAGTTCGTCACGGCGGTGGCTCGAGACGCACAGGTCTCGGTGCGGGCGGCCTACCTCGCGGGCGGCGCCGACCTGGGCCTCATGTCCCCGCGGCAGCTTCGCCTCTTCTTGGACGCCCAGGCCCCGCCTCCCGGCCCGGTTGCCAGTGGGGGCTTTCTCATCACCTCCCTCAGCCTGGCGCAGGCCGCCATGCTGCGTGTGGAGTTCGGGGCCCCCATCGCGGTTCAGGGCGGCCAGGCCATCTTGGTGGACTCGGCCGGGCGCGCCCAGCCCCTAACCGCGGGGACGCCTGTTTCTGCCTTCCTCCACGACATCCTGGAGTTGGCAGGCATCCCGCACGAATGGCACCCCGCGGCTGACCAACCGGTCGGCATCCTCTCGCGCGCCCAGATTGCCGCTCTCCCGGGTTGCTGGGAGGCCGGCTGGGACCCGCCCCCCCTCATGTCCGGTCCCTTCTGGAGGGGGACGACCCCGAGTCGGGCTCCTGTGCCATCTGCCTTGAGCCCTTCCGGCCGGGGGATGGCTTGTGTCGCCTGCCCGCGTGCGGCCACACATTCCATCAAGCGTGCATCGCGCGCAGCTTGCTCCACTCCGTGCCGCGCTGCCCGTTGTGCCGGGCTGTTGTGCCGCCCCCTGGGACTGCGCTTCCTCTCGGCCCGCCCCCGGTCTCGCTGGGTCCCCTGCCGGGTCCCCACCGGGCCCCGGGGCCAGCTGCCTCCCCGACCCCTCGGCCGCCGCCCCCGGCCTCGTTGCCGGGGCCTGGGGTGGTCGCGGGCGCGCTGGCGAGTCCCCCTGGGAGGGGCGCCGGCGTTCTCGATCCCCCTCCGCTGGGGGTCTCCCCGGTGGGCACTGCCTCCTCCGTGGCCCCGGCGGGCCTGCCGGGCGCTGGTCGGGTCGTGGTGCGCGCGCCTGCCGGCCCGGCTGGGGAGACGCCGCAGGCCCCACGTCCTGCCTTTGCTGGCGCCGCTCCCCGCCACTCAGCGCCCGCCGACGGCCTTCACCGGTGTGCCGTGCTGCTTCCCACGGGGTCCCCGTGTGCGGGTGTGTTCCACAACCGTAACCTCCTCTGCCAGCACCTTCGCGCTGTGCACCCCGATCTCGGCGCGGCGGATCTGCAGGCCATGAGCTGTTACCGGTGCCCGGAAGCTCACTGCCAGCGGGTGTACTCCATTCACGGGCGCGCTCAGCACGCGCGCGCCTGTGTTGCTCAACGGCCCCTCAACCGGCCAGCAGTCCCGGCCCCCTCCCCCCCTCCCGCCTCGGCTCCCACCGGCTCCCAGCCCCCGCCGCCCGACTACTCGGCCAGTTGGCGTTGGCTTGACACGGTTCCCTGGGATGCATGCGCCATCAACCCGACGTCTACCCTGACCGACCTCCCCCACCGCGCGCGTAGCCTTTTCGCGCAATGTGCAATCGTTTCTCTCCGGCGCATGCACGCCGCTCCGGACGACCCGCTGGGCTTTAAACTGCACATGGTGACCCCCCGCCTGCTCCTCACCCCTCTCGGGCGTGGTGTGCGCGGCCTCCAGGGTGCGGTTATTGCCCGTTGCCGACGCTTTCTGCAGGGGGACTGGGAGGGGCTGTTTGGCGTGCCGCCCCCGCGCACGGCCCGGCTGTCGGGGGAGGTCAACTTCGAGCGGGTGGCCGCCGACGTCATCCGCCTCGTCCGCGAGGGGCAGCTCAGCCGGGCCATGACCCGCTTGGAAATGGCCAAGCTCGCCCCCGCCAATGCGGCTACCCTGGCGGCCTTGGAGGCTCTTCACCCTGCGGAGCCCGGATTCCAGCTGCCCGTGCCGGACCCCCTGCCGGCCCCCCTCCGGCTGGACCGCGACTGCTTCCTGGAGGTGATGCGTGCGGTCCCGCGGGCTTCCTCTACCGGGCCGTCGGGCTGGCGCTACGAGCACTTGGAGGTCCTGGTGGGGCATGGGGGCGAGGACATTCTCTTTGACACCCTCATTGACCTGGCGGCTGGTCGCGTTCCTCCCGCTGCGCGCGAGTGGTTAGCGGGCGCTCGCCTCCTCGCTCTGCTCAAGGGTGTCTTGCCCCCCCCGAGGGCAAGGTGCGCCCGATCGCCTGCGGTGAGGTGCTCCGCAAGCTCGTGGGCAAAGTGATCTGCCGCCAAAAGGCGCCCGAGCTCCGTGCCTTTTTCTGCCCGCCCCTCGCAGCGGGTGAGACCTCGGTGGCGGCCCAGCTGGGGGTGACGACTCCAGGCGGGGCGGATATCCTCATCCATTCGGTGCAGGCCTACCTCGAGGCCCACCCCACCCACGCTGTCGTCAAGGTCGACTGCCACAACGCGTTCAACAGTCTGTCCCGCGCCAGCATGTTTGCGGCCGTCATGGAGTCCTTCGAGGACTTGTACGCTTGGACAGCCGTGTGCTACGGCCAGCCCGGCCAACTGGTTCACATCATGGAGGACGGCACTCGCGGCGGCCTGCTGTCGCGGTCGGGCACCCAGCAAGGGGACCCCCTGGGACCCCTGTACTTTGCCGCCCCCCTCCAGGGTTGCCTCCAAGCGGTCCATGCTGCCCACCCGGCGGTCGCTATTCAGGCCTACTTGGATGATATCTACCTTCTGGGCCCTGTGCCGGACACCACCGCGGCTCTGCTGGCACTGCAGACCGCGGTGGCCGACATCAACCTCCAGTTGACCCTTGCCAAGTGCGCGGTGTACTCGCCCCAAGGTGATTGCTCCGGCTTTCCGCCCCAGCTCTTGGGCCGGGACGAGCGCCTCCATGGGTTGGATGTCCTCGGCGTTCCGGTTGGCGACCCCGCGTTTGTCATCGATGCTCTGCGGGCCGCCCTCGAGGCACGCACTGAGGTACTGCCCTTGATTGCGCGCCTTCATGATTCGCAGACCAAGGGTCTGCTTCTGTGGTTTTGCGCTCACCCTCGCGTCGTTCACTGGCTCCGGGGCGCTCTTCCGTCTCAGGTCCGGCTGGCCGCCGAGGGCCACGACGAACGCATCCAGTCGGCCTTGGCGCAGCTGGTCCCGGGCCCCGACCTCCCGCCACATGCTATTCGCATTGCCTCCCTGCCTGCACGGATGGGTGGCTGCGGTCTGACTCGTGCCGCCCGGCTGGCCCCAGCAGCATTTTTGGGCTCCGTCGCTCAGTCGTGGGCGGAAAGCTGCCGGCTCCTGCCCCTTTTGGCAACGGCAGCGCCTGACCTCCTGGACCCCAGCAGCCCTTTGCCCTTCGTCACCGCCATCCAGGAGGCCTATGCTGAGATCCAGCAGGCCTGTTCTCCCGTCCGTGCCGCTCAGGCGGTACAGCGCCACCTCCCTCGCGGCACTCCCTCGGTCGCCTCCGTTCAATCTCCCGCCGCATTCCCTGCTCGCGTCATCGATAAACACCAGAAAACCTACGCGGGTATTCTGCACACGGCTGATTGGATTGCTCTTTTCGCGGACCTCAACGCCCAGGGACGTGCGTGGCTGTTCTCGCTTTCCTTGCGGAGTGTGGGCTCGGCGTACCTTCGTGCTCTTCCCATGGCCCCCCCATTCGCCTTGGCTCCCAGCCACTACTCGGTGGCGCTCCGGCACCAGCTATTTGCCCCGCAGCCTCTTGTTCCGGCCGGGCGGCCTTGTGGTAGCTGTGGGCAGCCGCTGGATCCCACGGGGACTCACTACCTTGCCTGCATGGGGGGCCAACAGAATCAGAATTGGTATTTGTATTTGCACACTGTCCTCCTGACGGTGGTGCTCGCCATGATTCGGTCGGTTTTCCCCCACGCGAACATCCGGTCCGAGGATGCGGATGGCGCTGCCTTCTATTCCCCCAACCACCGGCCTGACATCGTGGTGCTGGACTTTGAGGGGGGTGGCCGGCATCTGCTTATTGACGTTTCGGTGGCGCGGCCCTTGGCTCTTAGCCACGTGGCTGGGGCCTCCCTCACGGCAGGTTACACGGCGGACCGGGCGGAGCGGGCCAAGCTCCTGGCCTACGGCGACGTCGGGCACCATCGTGTGGTGCCCTTTGTCCTGGAGGAGTTTGGGGCCATGGGGCCCCTGACCTCCGCCTTCTTCAAGGAGTGTTGCCGGCTCCGGGAGGATCGGCTGGACCTGGAGGGCCAGCGGGCCCCATGGTCGGCGCGGACCTGGACGTCATATTGGCGTCAGCGCTTGTCGGTGGCGCTGACTCGGGCCATGGCTGACATCATGCTCCGCCGTACGCGGGCTGATTTTGCGGTGCAGCAGGGCTATTAGGTTCCTCCCGTTAGGCGTTTCCATTGGTCTTATCGTAGTATAGAGCTTTGACATGGCTCTGTATATAGGTTTATAGCTGGGCGTTTGCTTTGGTTTGAGTGATTTCACTCTGCTGTAAGTAATTATATTTTTAATATATATAGGCATATACGCAATACCTATATGTATTGCGGCTCGAGATCGCGCGAATCAACGGGCAGTCCGGCCTGAAGGGGTCCAATGGAGCACACAGACCTCACTCCTCAGATGATCGTGGAAGATCGCATGCATTCTAGTTTGGTATAGCGGAGCACCTAGCTATTGAATTGAATTGTAACATAACTCCGTTGGGAGTATATGTAGCACATAGCCCTTGAGAGGGGGCATATGGCCTATCATACATCCTAAGCTACTTCCTGCAAGGGTGGGGATGTAAACAACACTTGCTCGAGGTGCACCAAGGCACCTGCACCCTCATGATGTATCGCGCTATGCCCAGTTAAGGGGGAGCGTGGCATGTGGGGGAAGATCATCATGGCTATACAAGAGCTATGGCATGGCGTCTCAGCAGAGAGTTACTCCCTGCATGGGCACTGCATAATTAAATAAAGCTAGGCATCATCTGGAGGGTGGCTCATCATAGGCACACATGTACATGACTAAAAAGGCTAGGCCTAAGCTGGTATAGTGCCTGTAGTAGGCGGGCATGTACAAGGCCACTGTCTAACTATTCTACACTACTGCTGCTGTATTCCCCTAAGCTGGGGCTGGAGTTGCTGGGGCCGCGGTGGTCGAGGGGGTCGCTTGCCAGGGCTTGTGGCCGACGTAGATGGCCGCCCCCTTCCAGTACACCGGCTGGCCCGCCTTGGTCTGCCGGAGCTGGAGGTAGGTCGGCCATAGCTCCCGTCGCCGTTGTTGCTGTGCCAGGGTCAAGTCGTCGTCCACGGTGAAGTGAGTCTTCTCGAGCCGCTTGCGGCGTCTGAGAAACGAAATCTTGTCCGCTGGGCTATCAAAGATGAGAAGAAGCGGAGGCGCCCCTGCCTTACCCCGCGCGCGGGGGAGGCGGTGGGCGGTCAGCTTGATCTCACCAAGAAGGCCCATGCGTGCAAGGATTTTGCTCTCAAACGCACGTGCAAGCTTCTCGGAAGTCTCACCTTCTTCCATGTCGAAGTTCTTGAGGATGGCGTTGAGGCTGCGCTTGGCGAGCTCGGCCTCCTCGCGGAGGTCAAGCGTCTGCCGCTGGAGCTGGGCTGCGACGGCGGAGGTGGTGGAGGTGGTATGTTGCTTAAGCATGTCCGCCCAGGTCGTGATGGGAGGAGCATCGCCGGCCAGGCCAGCCGGGGCTGGCTTGGCGGCAATGTCCTTCACTGCCTGGGCGGTGAGGCCGGCTGTGTTCTGCAAGACCTCGATGGGGATTGCATTATCCTTGAGGCGCTGGTCGATGTCGCGGAGCTGGGCGGTGATGGAGTCGGTGGAGGCGGAGGGGGGGGGGGGGGGGGGCGAGGGGGGTGGCGGTGGCGGTGGGGATGGTGGGAAGCTCAGCAGCCAGCGTGCCGCCCATTGCCGCCACATCTGCGGCAAGAGGGGTCACGTGCTGCTCGAAAGCTTCCTTGAGGAGGGTGCGGATGGTGGCTTCGGTGGGGAAGGTGGGGGGAGGCGGTGGGGAAGCCCAGATCGCGGTTTCGGAGCGTCCAACAAGGGAGCAGAGGGCGAAGCGTTGGAGCTTGGGGCGACTCATGCGGTGAATGATTGGGAGAGCCTCGGCGGGGTCGACAAGCTGGCCATCACCAGGCCAGCGGCCACGGTTGTGGGACGTGAGGTACACGCACATGGCTAGAAGCGAGGCGTGATTGCCGTAAAACAAGTCTTCCATGAACCAACCGGCGCTGCGTTGCCAGAAGCCGGGGCGGTTGATGTCAAAGGAGATCTCTTCCCAGGGCGGCTCAGCAGAGCGACTGCGCTTAGGCTCAGGCGATGCAGATGACGAGGCGAGCCCGGGAGGCTGGGCGAGCACCAGTGCACTACTAGTGTCACCGTTGCCATCTGGGCCGGTGGGCGAAGCTGCAGCCGAAGCTGCATGCGTATTTTCAGTGCCGAGCGCAGCCGCCAGGCTGCGTTGCGTCGAGAGGCGTTTGCTCATCGTATATTGCGTAATAGCTTTGGAAAATTATATCAGCATGTGCGTCGTAGAAAGACGCATCGATTGTGATATTCACGGCTAAATTCGGTGCTCAAACGTGAAAGTTATGAGCTCCGCCGTCAGCCATGGCTATCTCGTGGCCCGTGGCTTGTGCACCGCCCGGAGTTGTGCACCTAGCTATAGAGTCCTGCTATAGAGACCTGCTATAGAGACCTGCGCTGGTTGTCTCCTTGATAGAGGTGACCTAGTTGGAAAAATGCTAGCAAGGTCGATCAGCTGATGCAGAAACTCCGTCCACATATATTTTCCGACTCATGCATGTTGCAATGATCGATCAGTGATCATGAGCATCAGCCACAGCAAATGGCCATCCTGATGATCCATGACTTGGAAAACTAGGATCGCGATCTGATAGACTTTTTTGTTTACCATGGATTCTGTGTGGTTTCAGAATGGCTTCGCGCCTGTGCCAACAGGCGCTACCAGGATGGACATTTCCAGCTGTTGCTCCGTGTGAGGCAAGACCTGGCTGCTCAGCAGCTGCAAACATAGGCCACACGGCACGTGGCCAAAACGCACAATGACAAATCACGTTGTAGTAAAGTAGGTTGGCAATTAGAAGAAGCACAGGAGATGGTACCTAAAATGACCTTACTAGCCGATCGTTGCATTGCGAAATCCCAGTGGCCTGCATTTGGAGGCCGGGATATAGCTCTTAGTCTTCCCCACGACGATGGCAAACAATAGCAACAACAGCAATAGGGAACCAACAGAGGAAGCCATGGCAAGTCGATCATACTAAACGCAGTGGCATGTTACTAGGACAGCATTTATGTTGTTGTCGTTCTCCGATCTGATCAGTGCCCTGCAAACAGGGTAAGGAAACACGGAGCGAGAGGCTACAGCTAATTTGGTAAAGGGGAAATATTATCAAACGCATCACGAAGCAGATAGCAAAAAAGGTTTCTAATACCTAACTATGCAGGCTGTACTTATGATCAATGTTTAGCACTGACAACCATCCACTATACTCAACACTGAACACAATGTCCAACTGAGCGTACCTGTGAGCGGCTGGCATCAGTCAGATGCATGTTCAGGTCCGCCTCTGCAGAGCAGGACAGCCCACAACCAGACAATTGGACGAGGAAAAAGCATTAGCCACAAAGGCACAACAGACCTAATGCAGGCTCAAATGCCTGATGGACTACCTCTCACGAACATCTCTTCACTACGGACGCTCCATGTCTTCTAGTCTCTGCGGATGCTCCGTGGCCAAGGATCCAAGTATCTCCAGCGCTCACTATTAATAGAAATATCTCCAGCGCTCACTATTAATAGAGAAATGGTCAAGGATCCAAGTATCTCCAGCGCTCACTATTAATAGAAATATCTCCAGCGCTCACTATTAATAGAGAAATGGTCAAGGATCCAAGTATCTCCAGCGCTCACTGTTAATAGAGAAATGGTCAAGGATCCAAGTATCTCCAACACTCACTATTAATAGAGAAATGGTCAAGGATCTCCAGCGCTCACTATTAATAGAGAAATGGTCAAGGATCCAAGTATCTCCAGCGCTCACTATTAATAGAGAAATGGTCAAGGATCCAAGTATCTCCAGCGCTCACTATTAATAGAAATATCTCCAGCGCTCACTATTAATAGAGAAATGGTCAAGGATCCAAGTATCTCCAGCGCTCACTGTTAATAGAGAAATGGTCAAGGATCCAAGTATCTCCAACACTCACTATTAATAGAGAAATGGTCAAGGATCTCCAGCGCTCACTATTAATAGAGAAATGGTCAAGGATCCAAGTATCTCCAGCGCTCACTATTAATAGAGAAATGGTCAAGGATCCAAGTATCTCCAGCACTCACTGTTAATAGAGAAATGGTCAAGGATCCAAGTATCTCCAGCACTCACTATTAATAGAGAAATGGTCAAGGATCCAAGTATCTCCAGCACTCACTATTAATAGAGAAATGGTCAAGGATCCAAGTATCTCCAGCACTCACTATTAATAGAGAAATGGTCAAGGATCCAAGTATCTCCAGCGCTCACTATTAATAGAGAAATGGTCAAGGATCCAAGTATCTCCAGCGCTCACTATTAATAGAGAAATGGTCAAGGATCCAAGTATCTCCAGCGCTCACTGTTAATAGAGAAATGGTCAAGGATCCAAGTATCTCCAGCACTCACTGTTAATAGAGAAATGGTCAAGGATCCAAGTATCTCCAGCACTCACTGTTAATAGAGAAATGGTCAAGGATCCAAGTATCTCCAGCGCTCACTGTTAATAGAGAAATGGTCAAGGATCCAAGTATCTCCAGCACTCACTATTAATAGAGAAATGGTCAAGGATCCAAGTATCTCCAGCGCTCACTGTTAATAGAAAAAGACCACTTTTCCAACCAGCATTCTTTTCCGATAGGTGAACTGCCAGCACCATCTAGGGGGCATGAGGCCATGCCCACACCACGCCTTCCCAGCCATTAGCTGCGCAAGTAACCATCCCAACTCTAACTACGCTCCATAAGAAAAAGAAGCGTTAAGGATTTCTGTCAGCTATGGACAGTCTGACGACTGCGTTGATGCTGACGCCTGAAATACACACACATTACACACGGGACTTCAGTGGGGGCCGGCAGTGTTCTTTGCATGCGCCGATCTACCAAGCAGGCCTGATGGTACATCTTTGTAACCCCCCTTCCTTACCTCCCTGTGCTCTGCCCACACAAATCTGTGCGCCCGTGAAACAAAGCACCTCGACATCAGGTAAGAAATAGCAAAACACCATGATCAGAAATAGAGCGCGCACCGAGGTCTATTGTTTCGGCATCCTCACCAGACCCCAGGCGCACGGTCACGCCGTGGGTGAAGCCGTGCTTCCCCCCGAGCGATGCGCTGGCCTCCTCCGCCACGCTCCGCCCTGCAGTTATATTTATTTGTTTAGTTTGCAATGGCATGTACGCAAGAATCAAGGCAAAGCGTGAGCACAAGGGCGGTGGCATGGGGCACCCCGCGGGGTTGCTCGAACGTGCCGGCGGCAAAGAAGGCAAGAGTGAGCACTGTGATGCCCCCCCCTGCCCCCCCCTGCAACCAGTGCATTGGCATGCACCCAAGAACCTTGGCAAGGATAAGCACCGCATGTCGCGTGGGTATCTCCACCCTGGGACACAACGTTGCCAGTTAATATGCGCCCATGAGTAGTTCATCCCACCAAGGGCACATGCAGCCGCTGGTGTGTTGGCGCACAACAACCATCTACATGCGGCGTGCTGGATCGCAAGAGAAAAGGCTCATGGTGCAGAGGGCGCTGGACAGCATGGTAACGCTCACGATGATGTCATCCTTGGTGGCGATGCATCCGTGGAGACGTCATGATGATGATGTCATCATGCTCAGTCGAGGGGCCATGCATGCTTAGTGCGCAGGGACTATAACATAGGCAAACCTATTAAAGTAGTGAGGAGACGGTGCATGCAGCGGGCCATGTGTTAACGAGACACACATAACATCCTCCGACGCCCCAGCTAATGATTAGCTAATAATTAGTGCCATATTGTGCGATGCGCGATGTGTGATGTGTCATGTGCGATGTGTGATGTGTGATGTGCGATGTGCGGCCGCCAGAAGCACGATACTGTTGTACGATGCGATAGTAGCACTAGTTTTTAACACAAGCCACTTGAAAAGCCTGCGTAGCAAGTCCCTCCTCGCGGCACATCCAAACCTGCGTATCCAGTCCCTCCTCGCGGCACATCCAAACCTGCGTATCCAGTCCCTCCTCGCGGCACATCCAAACCTGCGTATCCAGTCCCTCCTCGCGGCACATCCAAACCTGCGTATCCAGTCCCTCGCGGCACATCCAAACCTGCGTATCCAGTCCCTCCTCGCGGCACATCCAAACCTGCGTATCCAGTCCCTCCACGCGGCACATCCAAACCTGCGTATCCAGTCCCTCCTCGCGGCACATCCAAACCTGCGTATCCAGTCCCTCCTCGCGGCACATCCAAACCTGCGTATCCAGTCCCTCCTCGCGGCACATCCAAACCTGCGTATCAAGTCCCTCCTCGCGGCACATCCAAACCTGCGTATCAAGTCCCTCCTCGCGGCACATCCAAACCTGCGTATCAAGTCCCTCCTCGCGGCACATCCAAACCTGCGTATCAAGTCCCTCCTCGCGGCACATCCAAACCTGCGTATCCAGTCCCTCCTCGCGGCACATCCAAACCTGCGTATCAAGTCCCTCCTCGCGGCACATCCAAACCTGCGTATCCAGTCCCTCCTCGCGGCACATCCAAACCTGCGTATCAAGTCCCTCCTCGCGGCACATCCAAACCTGCATATCCAGTCCCTCCTCGCGGCACATCCAAACCTGCGTATCCAGTCCCTCCTCGCGGCACATCCAAACCTGCGTATCCAGTCCCTCCTCGCGGCACATCCAAACCTGCGTATCCAGTCCCTCCTCGCGGCACATCCAAACCTGCGTATCCAGTCCCTCCTCGCGGCACATCCAAACCTGCGTATCCAGTCCCTCCTCGCGGCACATCCAAACCTGCGTATCCAGTCCCTCCTCGCGGCACATCCAAACCTGCGTATCCAGTCCCTCCTCGCGGCACATCCAAACCTGCGTATCCAGTCCCTCCTCGCGGCACATCCAAACCTGCGTATCCAGTCCCTCCTCGCGGCACATCCAAACCTGCGTATCCAGTCCCTCCTCGCGGCACATCCAAACCTGCGTATCCAGTCCCTCCTCGCGGCACATCCAAACCTGCGTATCCAGTCCCTCGCGGCACATCCAAACCTGCGTATCCAGTCCCTCCTCGCGGCACATCCAAACCTGCGTATCCAGTCCCTCCTCGCGGCACATCCAAACCTGCGTATCAAGTCCCTCCTCGCGGCACATCCAAACCGACTCAGGTTGATGCGGCCGCACGTAATGCTTGCCGCCTGCCACTTTCGTACGCACCAGCCGTCGCCTGCAAGATATCCGGAGAATCGCTGCCGCCACCCGCCCCGCTGGCCGCCAGTAGATGCGTCACCAGGAGCTGCCTTGTCTCTTCGCTTGCGGTTTCAGGGGCCTTGTACAGGGTCACGTGGTCCACCCCTGTGTCCCATTCCTGTGGGCGCGCCGGACAGGAACCCGTTTAAAACGCAGCAGTTCAGGGTTGACAGCCCCCTGGAACAGCGACGCCTTGAAATATGGACGTTGAGGCATGGACTTTTTTTTCAAATACAGCATGCCAAGAACTACATGGGGGTTGGGTTGGGTTAACGTGCAAATAACTTCTTAAGCAACAATAAAAGTAGTAATAACAAAGTAAACATAATAAAAATAATGGGTCGAGGTTACACGATGCTGAGTGCATAGTAATAACAAAGTAAACATAATGGAAATAATGGGTCGAGATAACACGATGCTGAGTGCATCCGATGCGTTCACTGGGCCTTGGCCATTCGCATGCAGCTGGCATGCATGGGCGTCAAGTAATGTGCGGGCGTGAGAAGCAGGTTTATAAGTAGTGATGGATGCAGGGCTTTCCGAGTAATGGGCAGGCTCATGCCTTGGGAAATTGACGGCAGGCAAGGAAAACATCTGCTACTTAGGGTACTTGCCATGTAGGTGACATATCGGACAAAAGTTGTGATAAACGAGATGCATTGCTTTACCTATGGTGGTAGCAAATGAAGACAATCAGCTTGTTTCTTACCTATGGAATGCTTTACCTGTGGTAGTTATTAGTGAACACAATCGGCTTATTTCTTACCTATGCATTGATTAGCCGATGGTGGTAGCAAATGGAGACAAGTGGATTATTACAAGTGGATCATTTCTGGAATGGCTGCAAGCTAGGGGGCAAGCTTTTGCTGCAGGATGTTATGTAACTGAAGGAAATAAGCCAGGAGGGGCATGAATCATAGTCCTGCAGGCAGTGGTTGCTACGTCTGAAGCAAGTATTACTGGCTGGACATGGCTGTTGGTCGAGTTTCTGTTTGAGGATGCACCCAGGGCCCCAACCCGAAATGGATCATGACCCTCATTAGCGTCACAAGATGCAAGCTGGCACATGCGTCACGTGAACGCCCTGTCACCATGCCCAGCCTTACTGACCCTCATTAGCGTCACAAGATAGTAAGCTGGCACATGCGTAAGGTGCACACCGTACCCAGCCTTACTTGGGGGGATGCAAACCCTACAAGTCACCTGGACCTAACCATAACTTGGCCTTGCTTATGCTAACACCTTCGCACGTCAGCCTCCACTCCTGATACCACCAGCTGGCCTCGCTCATGACCTTGCGTACGCCTACGTGAGCCTGGCCTCGTATCAACCCACTGGCATGACTGATGCCCACACAGGTACGCCTCCTCTTCGCCTCTTGTCAACGCTACTCAGGGCCTCACTTATGCTTTCATGCGTACTTGGCCTCGCTTATGCTTACATGCGTACTTGGCCTCGCTTATGCTTACATGCTTACTTGGCCTCGCTTATGCTTGCATGCTTACTTGGCCTCGCTTATGCTTGCATGCTTACTTGGCCTCCCTCATGCTTGCATGCTTACTTGGCCTCGTGTATGCTTACAGGATTACTTGGCCTCGCTCATGCTTACATACTTACTCAGCCTTGGTTATGCTTACATACGTCCACCTCATCGCTTGTGCTTACATACGTACGTCTCCTCTCCTGAAGATGGGCCCGATGTCGTTCTCCACACGGCTCTCGTACGAGAACGTCCAGATCTCCTGCCAGCCGCCACGCACACGGGCATTTTACCGGGCACTTGAAACCAAGGCATGAGTTGAAACAGATCTTGGATGATGTAGCTAGCAGGAATCACGCCTGCTGCCATCCGCCACACACACGGGGGCAATTGCTGAGGCAGTTGAAGAAATGTATGAGTCAAGGCATACCGCTGGCTTGACGTTAAACATGAATCCATGAGATAACCAGCAGGCACGAGCCCACGTGCGAGCCACCGTGCAGTTGTCAAGGCAAAAAAGACAGCAGGTATGATCAGGGCATCGAAACAACGAGCCATTGCTATCTATGGCCTTAGGCGACGGAAGCTGTGCTAAAGCTGTATGTCAGCCGTAGTGGGCCAAGGCAGTCCCGGCACTAGTTTTTTGGCTGACAGTTAGCCGAATTAGTGGGACGACACTAATGTATTTTTCCAGGCTATTTAATTCGTGCTACGAATTTTTAGTGCTGCGTTTCAGGTCCGAGATGCTATACGGACCACTATACTAGACTCTTTGTGGTTATTTTCAGGGTCGAGATGCTATGTGAAATGTTACGAGATATTCTAGTGCCCATGATACTGTGAGGGCTTCGTATCTGTTAGTTCGACGGAATCTTTTAGTCCGCTTGTCTGTCTATGCGACTTTTGGACTTGTGCGTTTTTCCGCCGTTTGTGTCTCAGACTACTAGCCGTTGTGATGCTAAAAGGGATCCGCGCTTCGCGCAGTACTTTAGACTGTACCGTTCGAGAAAAGTGTACCTCTGTGTAGGCGCGTTGCGCCACACCTCCTATGTTTGATGCTGCCTTGGAGGCGCTGCGACTTTGCTCCAGCATGTCATACATTGCATTCTACTAGTCCTGATTTTGGTACGCCGCGCCACCTACCAGTGTGAGCGCCGGCACTTGTGGTGGCTCACACTTATGTTGTATGAGCCGTAAGATTTTTATATCGACGGTCAAAAGTGCTCAGCCGCCACACATGACCTAGGACAAAAGTGATGCACCTGTGCACGATGCTCCAGTTCTCACGTAATTTATACCACTGGACTCCAGCCATGGAGTCTGGGGTGTGTGGGGCTCGGAACAATTGAAAGTAATGTGTTTTTAATACGACATTCTTATAATTGGAAAGATCGTTCCTCCAATACCTTAATTGTTCAACATGGTATCGAGCCAGAAAGTGACAGGCAAAATCTGGTGAAGCCAAGCTTCATACACTTCACCTTGTCCAAGACTGTGAGGGGGACGCCCCACATCTACATTGCAGTCGTTGGATGCGCCTTTTTCGCTTCTTCTTGTTGAAATCGGGCCACCCAATTTGTGGGAGGTGTTCTTCTTGAGGGAACTGCAGTGTTCTGCTGAAAGTGTAAGACCCTTGGCATAAGGGCCACTTGAGTATTGGGAAGGTTGTCTTTATTCTTGAAGAATCTTTCCTGTGGAGACGTTTTCCTTTGGAGAAAACGTTTTTCTGTTCTTCCTGGGCAGTAAAAATCTGGTTTTTCTGCAACATTTTTCAGTGGGGAGAAACTTGTCTATGCAAAGAGATTTGACCACTGCTCTGTGGTGTCCCAGATCTGCTGGAGATCCTATTGTCATTCCGGATCCTGATTACAACACCGGCCATCAGGGGGTGTCCCCTTCTCCGAACAGAGCATCTGTGGAAGTACAGTATAGGGGCACCAGTTTTAATTGGGAGATCGTGTGCACCCCTCGAACTCTGCGCCGTTTGGCGGAATTTTTAGACCAGCTCATCCCTGAGGAGTCCACAATAGTTCCTGAGAATCCTACAGTTCGTCCTACTGGTGAGGAGTGACAGTGATTGGTGCGACCATCCTGAGTAGGTTTGAAAATGTCTGGGAATATGACCAATACACAATCTGTTATTTCCAACGCCAAGAACATTCCCACTTTTGATGGATCAGACGTGGGGAAGTGGGACACAACTATTATCAGGTTTCAGCGTCTCTTGAAGGCGCATGAGTTGCAGGGGGTTTTGACTGGTGATGTCACCGATGCAAAGAAGGATGCAGCGGTGTTGTCTGCCATGAGCACGTTTCTGGATGGCTCCGCTCTGTTACTCATCAAGCGGGCGGACACCTCTCAGGAGGCGTGGGCCATTCTTACAGACCGCTACGGCAAGGACAAGACTACGGAGACGTATCGCATGGAGCTGCGGCAGAAGCTGACATCCAGGGATCCTGTCACGGAGAAACCTCTCCGGCCAGTCCTTGTGGCCAGGGAGTACACACGCGACGAGTATGAGTCCCTGGGAGGCAATTTCGCTGACCTGGACCTTGTTTTGTCTACTCATGACGTGATGCCGGCTAGTATCCGAGCTGTGATGGCTGGACAGGACATCAAGGTGCACGATATGTCCTGGGCCGATTACAAGGCTCGAGTACTGAGGGTGGAGGACAGCCTGAATGCACAAGCGGCTGTTCTCAAAGCCGCCAAGGGGGGCAGCAGCTCTGCTGCCACTGACCCCACGGGGATCCTGGGGGCTTTCGCCACCATGGGGGTGGATGATCGGCGGGGGAAATGTCACCACTGTGGTAAGCCTGGCCACAAGGTGGCAAACTGTTTCAAGAAGCACCCTCATCTCCGCAAGGGGGGAAAGGACGGAGAGGCCAAGACGCAGGCCAACTTGACGTCCACTCCTGATCAGCAGGAGGCACTGGAGGTGCCCCCTGGTTTTGTTTTCCACACTGTCGTGGAGGCTCCCGCTGACCAACTGTAGTATTTGTTTAGTGGTGCGTTGCTCCAGGGGCGCCCTGGCCACCATACCTTTTCGAGTCATTGTTTCCAGCTTGTCCCACTAAGGGGGGTGTCAGCCGTAGTGGGCCAAGGCAGTCCCGGCACTAGTTTTTTGGCTGACAGTTAGCCGAATTAGTGGGACGACACTAATGTATTTTTCCAGGCTATTTAATTCGTGCTACGAATTTTTAGTGCTGCGTTTCAGGTCCGAGATGCTATACGGACCACTATACTAGACTCTTTGTGGTTATTTTCAGGGTCGAGATGCTATGTGAAATGTTACGAGATATTCTAGTGCCCATGATACTGTGAGGGCTTCGTATCTGTTAGTTCGACGGAATCTTTTAGTCCGCTTGTCTGTCTATGCGACTTTTGGACTTGTGCGTTTTTCCGCCGTTTGTGTCTCAGACTACTAGCCGTTGTGATGCTAAAAGGGATCCGCGCTTCGCGCAGTACTTAGACTGTACCGTTCGAGAAAAGTGTACCTCTGTGTAGGCGCGTTGCGCCACACCTCCTATGTTTGATGCTGCCTTGGAGGCGCTGCGACTTTGCTCCAGCATGTCATACATTGCATTCTACTAGTCCTGATTTTGGTACGCCGCGCCACCTACCAGTGTGAGCGCCGGCACTTGTGGTGGCTCACACTTATGTTGTATGAGCCGTAAGATTTTTATATCGACGGTCAAAAGTGCTCAGCCGCCACACATGACCTAGGACAAAAGTGATGCACCTGTGCACGATGCTCCAGTTCTCACGTAATTTATACCACTGGACTCCAGCCATGGAGTCTGGGGTGTGTGGGGCTCGGAACAATTGAAAGTAATGTGTTTTTAATACGACATTCTTATAATTGGAAAGATCGTTCCTCCAATACCTTAATTGTTCAACATGTTATCGAGCCAGAAAGTGACAGGCAAAATCTGGTGAAGCCAAGCTTCATACACTTCACCTTGTCCAAGACTGTGAGGGGGACGCCCCACATCTACATTGCAGTCGTTGGATGCGCCTTTTTCGCTTCTTCTTGTTGAAATCGGGCCACCCAATTTGTGGGAGGTGTTCTTCTTGAGGGAACTGCAGTGTTCTGCTGAAAGTGTAAGACCCTTGGCATAAGGGCCACTTGAGTATTGGGAAGGTTGTCTTTATTCTTGAAGAATCTTTCCTGTGGAGACGTTTTCCTTTGGAGAAAACGTTTTTCTGTTCTTCCTGGGCAGTAAAAATCTGGTTTTTCTGCAACATTTTTCAGTGGGGAGAAACTTGTCTATGCAAAGAGATTTGACCACTGCTCTGTGGTGTCCCAGATCTGCTGGAGATCCTATTGTCATTCCGGATCCTGATTACAACACCGGCCATCAGGGGGTGTCCCCTTCTCCGAACAGAGCATCTGTGGAAGTACAGTATAGGGGCACCAGTTTTAATTGGGAGATCGTGTGCACCCCTCGAACTCTGCGCCGTTTGGCGGAATTTTTAGACCAGCTCATCCCTGAGGAGTCCACAATAGTTCCTGAGAATCCTACAGTTCGTCCTACTGGTGAGGAGTGACAGTGATTGGTGCGACCATCCTGAGTAGGTTTGAAAATGTCTGGGAATATGACCAATACACAATCTGTTATTTCCAACGCCAAGAACATTCCCACTTTTGATGGATCAGACGTGGGGAAGTGGGACACAACTATTATCAGGTTTCAGCGTCTCTTGAAGGCGCATGAGTTGCAGGGGGTTTTGACTGGTGATGTCACCGATGCAAAGAAGGATGCAGCGGTGTTGTCTGCCATGAGCACGTTTCTGGATGGCTCCGCTCTGTTACTCATCAAGCGGGCGGACACCTCTCAGGAGGCGTGGGCCATTCTTACAGACCGCTACGGCAAGGACAAGACTACGGAGACGTATCGCATGGAGCTGCGGCAGAAGCTGACATCCAGGGATCCTGTCACGGAGAAACCTCTCCGGCCAGTCCTTGTGGCCAGGGAGTACACACGCGACGAGTATGAGTCCCTGGGAGGCAATTTCGCTGACCTGGACCTTGTTTTGTCTACTCATGACGTGATGCCGGCTAGTATCCGAGCTGTGATGGCTGGACAGGACATCAAGGTGCACGATATGTCCTGGGCCGATTACAAGGCTCGAGTACTGAGGGTGGAGGACAGCCTGAATGCACAAGCGGCTGTTCTCAAAGCCGCCAAGGGGGGCAGCAGCTCTGCTGCCACTGACCCCACGGGGATCCTGGGGGCTTTCGCCACCATGGGGGTGGATGATCGGCGGGGGAAATGTCACCACTGTGGTAAGCCTGGCCACAAGGTGGCAAACTGTTTCAAGAAGCACCCTCATCTCCGCAAGGGGGGAAAGGACGGAGAGGCCAAGACGCAGGCCAACTTGACGTCCACTCCTGATCAGCAGGAGGCACTGGAGGTGCCCCCTGGTTTTGTTTTCCACACTGTCGTGGAGGCTCCCGCTGACCAACTGTAGTATTTGTTTAGTGGTGCGTTGCTCCAGGGGCGCCCTGGCCACCATACCTTTTCGAGTCATTGTTTCCAACTTGTCCCACTAAGGGGGGTGTCAGCCGTAGTGGGCCAAGGCAGTCCCGGCACTAACATGTTGAACAATTAAGGTATTGGAGGAACGATCTTTCCAATTATAAGAATGTCGTATTAAAAACACATTACTTTCAATTGTTCCGAGCCCCACACACCCCAGACTCCATGGCTGGAGTCCAGTGGTATAAATTACGTGAGAACTGGAGCATCGTGCACAGGTGCATCACTTTTGTCCTAGGTCATGTGTGGCGGCTGAGCACTTTTGACCGTCGATATAAAAATCTTACGGCTCATACAACATAAGTGTGAGCCACCACAAGTGCCGGCGCTCACACTGGTAGGTGGCGCGGCGTACCAAAATCAGGACTAGTAGAATGCAATGTATGACATGCTGGAGCAAAGTCGCAGCGCCTCCAAGGCAGCATCAAACATAGGAGGTGTGGCGCAACGCGCCTACACAGAGGTACACTTTTCTCGAACGGTACAGTCTAAAGTACTGCGCGAAGCGCGGATCCCTTTTAGCATCACAACGGCTAGTAGTCTGAGACACAAACGGCGGAAAAACGCACAAGTCCAAAAGTCGCATAGACAGACAAGCGGACTAAAAGATTCCGTCGAACTAACAGATACGAAGCCCTCACAGTATCATGGGCACTAGAATATCTCGTAACATTTCACACAGCATCTCGACCCTGAAAATAACCACAAAGAGTCTAGTATAGTGGTCCGTATAGCATCTCGGACCTGAAACGCAGCACTAAAAATTCGTAGCACGAATTAAATAGCCTGGAAAAATACATTAGTGTCGTCCCACTAATTCGGCTAACTGTCAGCCAAAAAACTAGTGCCGGGACTGCCTTGGCCCACTACGGCTGACACTGTACTCTACCAAGAACTGTACACGCGGGCAAATGCAAGCTAGCAACCAAGGTATCCACGAGCATTCGTGCCACCCCGGCGGAAGTGAGCCTGCCTATTGCCTCATGTTTCGCCTCACCATTGACTGCTTGTTTACTTGTTTGCATTTTCCCTCATTATCCACACAAGCAATGCAAATATACTACAAAATCACCGCGAGATTACTGCGAACATACCGCGAAACTACTGCGAAAATACAGAGAAAACACTGAGAAAATACTGCAAAAATACTGCGAAGGCACCGCGAAAGTACTGCAAAAATGCTGCGAAAGTACTACGAAGGTACTGCGAAAGTACTGCAAAAATACTGCAAAAATACTGCAAAAATACTGCAAAAATACTGCAAAAATACTGCGAAAATACTGCGAAAATACTGCGAAAATACTGCGAAAATACTGCGAAAATACTGCGAAAATACTGCGAAAATACTGCGAAAATACTGCGAAAATACTGCGAAAGTACTGAGGTTCAGGCCGCACTAAACTATTCTCCCAGCCCCCGTCTTACCCGTGGAGGCCTCTGCATGACTCTATACGGCACTGAACGCAAATGGTTTTCACCTTTGCGGCGTGCCAAATCAGAACAACATGCAGCAGATGATCACCGCCCCCCCCCCTGCCCCCCCCCCTTCCCCCCGCCCCCCCCTCATTCTCTAACTCCCTGACAACATAGAGAGCCCGTTTAGCTACCTCCACAAACAGCGGCACGAAAACAAACTGTTGTGGCAAAACGTACTCCGTGTCCTCCCTTCCCATACCTCCACAAACGGCAGCGCAAAGGCGTATTACAACGATGAAACACACACTCCGGGTCCTCCCAAATCCCCTACCTCCACAAACGGCAGCACGTAGTCCTCAAACGTCTTCCGCTGGGACGGCAGGCGGTAGAAGTCGGCGAGCGCGGCGGTCGAGGGCAGCCGCACAAACATGCCGTGGGTGAACCCGTGGGTGCTCTGCTTGGCGATGTTGGGACCTGGGCCACGTTCCATGCAACATAGAAATGACCCCTTTTAGCTAGGTCCTCTTTGGTATTGTGTTCGATATCGTTGGGTCCTGCGCCATATGCCACACCACACAGAACACCCCTTGTTGGGTTCGGTATTGATCATCCTGGTGGCTCCTGCGGCGTATCATGGGGAGCTGCACCGCGTCTACATCACATGAAATAAAGATGATCAGGTAGTGGTCATATGGGTGGCTCCTGCGGCGTATCCACACATCCCGCAGTTAGGACATCCCGCCATGGGCCACAAGGCCCGCAGGTAGCATATCTATCCATCCGTGTGGCATATGTACAGCAGGGAAGAGACAAGCGGATCGTCGATGGCCGTCTATGCATGCTAGATCGGAGAAGAAACCGGACTCCGTCCAGGCCATGAGCCGCTTCGTCCCGATCAACAGCAGTTGTTGCCAAGGTGCTGTCTATATCTAGACCATTCTAAATACACAACCACGGCTCTGCAGTGACCCATAACTCGTCGGGGCACACAACACACTACTGATAGCGCTGCGCGAGGCCACAGCATTGGCTCCACCTAGAGTGCCACCACCAGAACTTCATCCTGGCACCCACCGGATGAGTGCTGAAGCCAGGAAACAGCACTCTTTTCTCGTTGGTGGTGTGTATGAAAATGATATCATTTCAACCATGAGCATCCTGTGGAGTCTTGTTGAGTCTCTATACCTGTAAATCCTAACTGACAGGTTCGTGCCGATCCTGGTTTGAATGGTGCTTTCAGGTAAAGGTACTGCCCATTACTTATGACCCCTCCACAAAGGCACATGACTATTTAATTAACCCTTAACCACGTGAATGGCAGCACGTTGGGGTGGTTTCGCACAGCCGGTCCATCATTTCTATATCGCGCTCACCTATTGTCAGGGACAAGACTTTAGGGTAGAGGTACTGCGTCCCGTACAGCCGGTCCATCATTTCTAAATCGCGCTCACCTATTGTCAGGGACAAGACTTTAGGGTAGAGGTACTGCGTCCCGTACAGCCGGTCCATCATCTGCTGTTCGTCTTCAGGGGAAGTCGACGCACGCACGCGCAGCAGTACGACATGCTCCAGCACGGGGCTGCACGCACAGGCATGGCATGTCATGGCATGGGGTGGCATGGCATCGTATGTCATGTCATGGCAGCTATAAATAGACACGTATTGCACTCAAGGGGGCACGCAGCAAGACGAGACATGCTCCAGCATGGTGCTGCGTGCACGATTGCACGTGCAGCATTTCAAGGGTCTAGGTACAAGTGGGCATATGCCATGCATGAGAATCTGCATGAGAAGTTGGATGAGTTGGACGACAGCGTCCAAGAAGGGCAACTGTGGTCAAGAACGGTGATGTACGCATGCTACGGTGATGTGGCATGCAGAAAACACATGCATGCAGGAATCAGTGCTCGGCCTGACGCACATGCGAAGAGGTTCAGACTGTACACAACGGAAAAGCAACCAACGCAAGAATAAAACGGTGTCATCACGCAATCGGCGCTCCAGCACGTTGCATGGCGGTGCGATGGGGCTCTGCGCGAATACATGGTCAAGCTACAGCATGAACTCGCACACCGGAATCCGAAGTGATGTTTCCTGCCCAGGGAAATCGGACATTAGGTTGAGGAAGCTTTGCATGTCCCTGGGTTGGACTTCGTGCACTGCACGCCAGTTCTGTGAGGGTGAGCCACCGGCACTGGGGATATGGGATGGAAAACTGCTGACGGGGATATGGGATGGAAAACCGCTAATGGGGATATGGGATGGAAAACTGCTGATGGGGACATGGGATGGAAAACTGCTGATGGGGATATGGGATGGAGAACTGCTAATGGGGATATGGGATGGAAAACCGCTCATGGGGATATGGGGTGGAAAACTGCTGATGGGGACATGGGATGGAGAACCGCTAATGGGGATATGGGATGGACAACCGCTAATGGGATATGGGATGGAAAACTGCTAATGGGGACATGGGATGGAAAACCGCTAATGGGATATGGGATGGAAAACCGCTAATGGGGATCTGGGATGGAAAACCGCTAATGGGGACATGGGATGGAAAACCGCTAATGGGGATCTGGGATGGAAAACCACTAATGGGATATGGGATGGAAAACTGCTAATGGGGACATGGGATGGAGAACTGCTAATGGGGACATGGGATGGAAAACTGCTGATGGGGATATGGGATGGAGAACTGCTGATGGGGACATGGGGTGGAGAACTGCTAATGGGGATATGGGATGGAAAACTGCTAATGGGGATATGGGATGGAAAACTGCTGATGGGATATGGGATGGAGAACTGCTAATGGGGATATGGGATGGAAAACCGCTAATGGGGACATGGGATGGAAAACTGCTGATGGGGACATGGGATGGAAAACCGCTAATGGGATATGGGATGGAAAACCGCTAATGGGGATCTGGGATGGAAAACCGCTAATGGGATATGGGATGGAAAACTGCTAATGGGATATGGGATGGAAAACTGCTGATGGGGATATGGGATGGAAAACCGCTAATGGGGATATGGGATGGAAAACCGCTAATGGGGATCTGGGATGGAAAACCGCTAATGGGATATGGGATGGAAAACTGCTGATGGGGACATGGGATGGAAAACTGCTGATGGGGATATGGGATGGAGAACTGCTGATGGGGATATGGGATGGAAAACCGCTAATGGGGACATGGGATGGAAAACTGCTGATGGGGACATGGGATGGAAAACCGCTAATGGGGATATGGGATGGAAAACTGCTGATGGGGACATGGGATGGAAAACCGCTAATGGGGATATGGGATGGAAAACCGCTAATGGGGATATGGGATGGAAAACCGCTAATGGGATATGGGATGGAAAACCGCTAATGGGGATCTGGAATGGAAAACCGCTAATGGGACATGGGATGGAAAACTGCTGATGGGGACATGGGATGGAAAACCGCTAATGGGGATATGGGATGGAAAACCGCTAATGGGATATGGGATGGAAAACCGCTAATGGGGATCTGGAATGGAAAACCGCTAATGGGACATGGGATGGAGAACTGCTAATGGGGATATGGGATGGAAAACTGCTGATGGGGATATGGGATGGAAAACCGCTAATGGGGATCTGGAATGGAAAACCGCTAATGGGATATGGGATGGAAAACTGCTTATGGGGACATGGGATGGAAAACCGCTAATGGGGATATGGGATGGAAAACCGCTAATGGGGATCTGGAATGGAAAACCGCTAATGGGATATGGGATGGAAAACTGCTTATGGGGACATGGGATGGAAAACCGCTAATGGGGATATGGGATGGAAAACCGCTAATGGGGATATGGGATGGAAAACTGCTGATGGGGATATGGGGTGGAAAACTGCTAATGGGGATATGGGATGGAAAACTGCTGATGGGGATATGGGATGGAGAACCGCTAATGGGGATATGGGATGGAAAACCGCTAATGGGGACATGGGATGGAAAACTGCTGATGGGGATCTGGAATGGAAAACCGCTAATGGGACATGGGATGGAGAACTGCTAATGGGGATATGGGATGGAAAACTGCTGATGGGGATATGGGGTGGAAAACTGCTGATGGGGACATGGGATGGAAAACTGCTGATGGGGATCTGGAATGGAAAACCGCTAATGGGATATGGGATGGAGAACTGCTAATGGGGATATGGGATGGAAAACTGCTGATGGGGATATGGGATGGAAAACTGCTGATGGGGATATGGGATGGAAAACTGCTGATGGGGATATGGGGTGGAAAACTGCTAATGGGGACATGGGATGGAGAACTGCTAATGGGGATATGGGATGGAAAACTGCTGATGGGGATATGGGATGGAAAACCGCTAATGGGGATCTGGAATGGAAAACCGCTAATGGGACATGGGATGGAAAACTGCTGATGGGGATATGGGATGGAAAACCGCTAATGGGGATCTGGAATGGAAAACCGCTAATGGGACATGGGATGGAAAACTGCTGATGGGGATATGGGATGGAGAACCGCTAATGGGGATATGGGATGGAAAACCGCTAATGGGGACATGGGATGGAAAACTGCTGATAGGGATCTGGAATGGAAAACCGCTAATGGGACATGGGATGGAGAACTGCTAATGGGGATATGGGATGGAAAACTGCTGATGGGGATATGGGGTGGAAAACTGCTGATGGGGACATGGGATGGAAAACTGCTGATGGGGATCTGGAATGGAAAACCGCTAATGGGATATGGGATGGAGAACTGCTAATGGGGATATGGGATGGAAAACTGCTAATGGGGATATGGGATGGAAAACTGCTGATGGGGATATGGGATGGAAAACTGCTGATGGGGATATGGGGTGGAAAACTGCTAATGGGGACATGGGATGGAAAACTGCTAATGGGGACATGGGGTGGAAAACTGCTCATGGGATATGGGATGGAAAACTGCTTATGGGGACATGGGATGGAAAACCGCTAATGGGGATATGGGATGGAAAACCGCTAATGGGGATATGGGATGGAAAACCGCTAATGGGATATGGGATGGAAAACTGCTAATGGGGACATGGGATGGAAAACTGCTAATGGGGATCTGGGATGGAAAACCGCTAATGGGATATGGGATGGAAAACTGCTAATGGGGATATGGGATGGAAAACTGCTGATGGGGATATGGGATGGAAAACCGCTAATGGGGACATGGGATGGAGAACTGCTAATGGGGATATGGGATGGAAAACCGCTAATGGGGATCTGGGATGGAAAACCACTAATGGGATATGGGATGGAAAACTGCTTATGGGGACATGGGATGGAAAACCGCTAATGGGATATGGGATGGAAAACTGCTAATGGGGATATGGGATGGAAAACTGCTGATGGGGATATGGGATGGAAAACCGCTAATGGGATATGGGATGGAAAACTGCTAATGGGGACATGGGGTGGAAAACTGCTCATGGGATATGGGATGGAAAACTGCTTATGGGGATATGGGATGGAAAACTGCTGATGGGGATATGGGATGGAAAACCGCTAATGGGGACATGGGATGGAAAACTGCTTATGGGGACATGGGATGGAAAACCGCTAATGGGGATATGGGATGGAAAACCGCTAATGGGGATATGGGATGGAAAACCGCTAATGGGATATGGGATGGAAAACTGCTAATGGGGACATGGGATGGAAAACCGCTAATGGGGATCTGGGATGGAAAACCGCTAATGGGATATGGGATGGAAAACCGCTAATGGGGATATGGGATGGAAAACTGCTGATGGGGATATGGGATGGAAAACTGCTGATGGGGACATGGGATGGAAAACCGCTAATGGGGATATGGGATGGAGAACTGCTGATGGGGACATGGGATGGAGAACTGCTAATGGGGATATGGGGTGGAGAGCCGCAAAGGTGCGCCATAACGAGAGGCCTATCAGGAGGCCCATGAAATTTAAGGATACATGGATGATAGGACGACCCTGCGGCACCAAACATGCACCATGCCTGGAATCATGACAGGGATCATGTTATGGAAAGACGGATAGCAGCTGCCTATCCCGAGTAAACTTAGGTGCAGTATGATGGTAAACACCAGATAAGGAGCTGCAGCACAGAAGACAGGTTGCACATGTTAGCCGCCTGCTCCGTACCAAATCACCGTCCTCGACCAAATGGCCGCTTATTGGTACTTTATGGCCACGTCGACGGCGGCAGCCTTCAAGCCACTAGACACTTCACATGAATGCTGGTACCATAATG
Source organism: Mesostigma viride (assembly GCA_009746045.1). Taxonomy (NCBI): domain Eukaryota; kingdom Viridiplantae; phylum Streptophyta; class Mesostigmatophyceae; order Mesostigmatales; family Mesostigmataceae; genus Mesostigma; species Mesostigma viride. The sequence continues at coordinate 4,058,170 of RPFO01000050.1, read as the reverse complement.
TTTACTCAAACCGCCACATGGCAAGAACGGCCAGGAACGCAGAGCAGGCTGGCACGGTAAGATATCTGCTGTTCGTCCTTGTCAATTACGGGTTGTCACCTACAAACTGCACAGATATGGCACGGGTGAACATCAATATGACCTGTATTCGTTACAGACGGAATTCAACTTTGTATGCATTTACGATGGTTGACTCTACTCGGGCTTACATGCTGCCACGATCCGCTGCCAGGGCACATGTCTGCACAGGTGTGCCCGCACGATGAGCGCGTCGCGAATGCACCAAGGTGCCGTTGCCGGGACTGCGTTGCAAAAGCCGGCCAGATTTCGTAATTCTGGAGGCGCGGAGACTGCAGAAGCTCGTTCGTAAACGTCCAAGGTTGGCTTCCGTCTTGGAAAGCATCCTGGGTGGCAGGCTTGCCGCTGCTATGGTTAAAGTCGGATGGCCGAGTTGTGAATTAGGCACAGCACCAAGTTTAGAGGTGCAGAAAGCCATATTTAAAGAAATCTGCCCACAGAAGAGGTCAATTGTCTAGAATACCGCGCAGAAGCTAAGATGCAGCACGCGCGTCGTGAGCAGCATTGTTATTTCCTGCACTTAGTTCATGTCTCTCACCGTCTCCGCAAAGCCGTGCCAGCTAATGACGCAGCCATTCCGCCATGTCTGGTGCGTGCCACCGTGGCATACATAACGTCCAGCTTGGCAGCTTCCCGGCTCGTGCACGTTTCGTGGCGTTTGTCCAAGTACATGTGAATGCCGAGCCGTTCGTGGTTCTGGGCAACGTGCACATGATCCGTTTCGTCCTGTAGTCTTGCAGTGTCCGTACGAAGCCGCTACGAAACCGGATGCAGACAGGATTGACGGGGCGTGGCCGCGTGGCATGCGACAGGGACGTCAGCATCAAGGTGAGTCAGTGGACCGGGCGTGGAAGCGCCAGGTGTCCTTCTCGCGGGCTGCCAGTCAGGGCAATGAGGCCACAATCCAAGTCCTTCAATGGCCACGAAACACAAGGCAGAAGATCTCGGACGGCCTTCTCATTTCCCATGTGGGTTGGCCAGGCTTCATCCAATTAGGTTCCCAGTCCTGCTCCCCGCTTCTGCCTGCATTCATTTGAGTCCCGGGTTCATAACAGCTCATATACCCCGTGCAATAGGTCGCAGGCCTCTGGATTGCACAATGGAGGCCGGACATAAACACGATAGCTCTTCAGGGCAGCAAAACGTGATATTGATCGTTGGTGTAACTGGAATTATTGGCTCAGCAGTCGCTCAGAAGTTTATAGGCGAAGGATTCGTGGTGTATGGCCTGTCGAGGAGAAAAGCATCCCACCTGCCTGCTGAGGTGAAACACATCTCTGCGAATCTGCTGGATGGTCCTTCCTGCAAAAAGGCTGTGGCCGAGCACAGCGACGTCCCATTCACACACGTCTTCTATGCGACGTGGGCCATGGGAGAAGATGAGAAGGAGAACATCAGCCTGAACACCAGCATGGTGAGCATCACTGTGCCTGAAGTCGGTCCAACGCTCGCCCGTACTGGCCCATGCACTCCACGGCATCCTTCAAATAGGATGCAATTGTTGAAGTAGCAGCACTGAGCCTGTATTTTAACCCTCTTAGTTTGATGGATAAGGGGTCGCATTTGCAACTTCCTTTGCGCTTTGAAAGGAAGCTAGCAATGATGGTAGTAACGTGCCGGATGCTGCTTTCTTGTCCATCGCTCCAAGGCCACCATTTGTTCGGTTCCTGCAAGGGCGGCCCGCCTTCCAAAAAAAGAGAAAAGACTACAAACACGCTCGCTGTCCACCCTCGATGTCTACCCACAAACTTTTCCCTGAGGTATCTTAGGGGAAAATATTAAAAAATGCACCCTGTGTAAGCAAGCCAGAGGTTCTCATAGCAGCCCTGCCTTTTGGCAGCTCATGGATGCACTGGAATCTTGCCGTCTATCTCCTGCGCTCTTGAATATGTTGAATTCTGCCGTCTATCTCCTGCCAATTACTCTACAAGATGACCGTACTAATAAACCTCCAAGTATTCCACTCCATGTTACTGGACCTCCCTCCCCGGACAGCTCACCAACGCGCTGGAGGCAGCGATCGCCCAGTCGGGCCCCGTGCTGAAGCAGGTCATGCTGGTGACCGGCACAAAGCATTACATGGGGAGGTGAGACACGCAGCACGCACACACAGTCCATACTTGAGTGACCGGATTCACACACACACACATGCAGGGGCGAGGCGCGCACACGGCAGTACATGGGGAGGTGGGGCACACTAAAAACTGATACACACACATGAGGGGCTGGCAGACGCACCACACACACATGGGGGGGTGGCACCACAGACACACACAAACACATGGGGGGGGATGGCACTAGGTTGGCATCTGCCATGTACCCTTGCCTCCCGTACCCTATTCAAATACCTTTTCCCCTTGCCCCCCTCTCCTCACCTGTCTTCTTGCGAACTAACTGAACGTTCTCATCGGCGATCGTCCGTCTGCCCGTCCGTCACGTCTGCCCACCTCTGCCGTCCATCACATCTGCCCGTCTCAGCCATCCGTCACATCTGCCCGCCTCTGCCGTCCGTCACGTCTGCCCCCCACTGCACTGCTCCATCCGCCCGCCTCCGTTTGTGCCCCCTGTGTGTATCTTTCCCCACGCCTCTGCCTGCATGGCGCCTATTGCCAGTCATCTGCTAGCGAATGGCCATGCCCTCATTTTTATGTGTGCTAAAGCGGGGTTCCAGCGACCTTGCTCAGTCTTGGTTGTGGCAGCACCTAACGCACGATGCTTGTTTGCGGCCACCAAAAGATATTAGGCCTCTGGCGTTCTTGGCGCAGCAAGCCAACAACAGCATCCTGACATGTTACTTGCGTCAATCGAGTAGCAGCGGCCATCGAGTATCAGGTATTACGTATTGTCGGGATGAGGTAGTATCGGGAGTATCAGGTATTTGCTTCCATGCACCAGCACGGGGGCGTCGTCTGCAATGGCTCTCGTATCAGACATCAGCTGGCAGTCCTTGGACACCAACATGGGAAACAGCACCACATCTGTTGAAAGCTGTGCTGAAACTCCACAGTTCGAAAGCTCTCCACATGAGAACATATAAGCAACTTTTTTTTCATTCTCTTTCACCCTCAGTGCTCAGGATGCTCATTACCTGTACCTGCGACCACGCCCAGATTGCTTCGTCGCAGCTGCAATAGTGATAAGAAAATCTCTTGCCAAGTGTGCTAAGAAAATCTCGCTGTTCACTATCCGGCTCAACTACCCGCCCGGACCCCCTGTCCGCCGCAGCTTTGAGGAGTTTGGCAAGCCTGGGTTCGGCGGCAGCAGCGGCTGGGTGGATCCCTTCAAGGAGTCCCTGCCACGCACACGGGGGCCCAACTTCTACTACGACCAGGAGGACATTTTGTTCGCCCTGGCAAAGGAGCACAACTTCGCGTGGACGGTGCTGCGGCCGCACACCATCATCGGCTTTGCGTGGGTTGTAGGAGTATAGTGTGGTGGTGGTGCTTATATGAGTGTGGCAGTTGTACCAGCGTGGAAAGTGCTGCGGCCACCTAGGCACACCCTCATCGACTTCGCATGCAGAAGCTGCCGCTAGCGTGCCCCCACTGTTCCCAATCACATCCCAGCAAGGGAAGGGCCGTAGCCTATTTGTAACTAGTTGCGACCGTAGTGCACATTGCTGCCGCTAGCATGGCCTCACTGCTCCCCTCACATCCTAGCAAGGGAAGGGCTCCGTAGCATGGTAGTTGATTATGACCTTAGTGTGTCTCACAAGCATTGCCGGCTCCGCATGCATTTGGGACTATGGTTAAATAGGTTTAAGCTGCCACTGTACTAAGTCTCACTGATTATCTCTGCTGCATGTGCCCATTTTGGAAACAACCCTTCCTGTCCCCGGCTGTTCTCCGATACGCGGTTCCATCTAGCTAAGCACACACACAAAAGTCTGCCTGCCGTTTCCTCTGCTTCATCTACGTGCATAGACACACACACACACACATCTACGTACATGCACATCGCTGCCTGTCGTCTCCTCGGCTGATCCCATGCGACATTTCCCCCCCCTTAGCTCTGCTGCATATTTGGTGCTTTCTCACTTGCCAGCCCTGGCAGCCGGATGGCCATCATCGTTACTAGCCCTTGCACAACTAGTTATTGTGAAATGTTATTACATCCTTTTTTGTTAAAAACAATTTTCCATATGACGTGGTATGTCTGATGCTCTACTTGCATCGTCTGGCTGAACAGCCCGGGCAACAACCCTGCCTTTATCCTGCTGGCCCTATCAGCTCTGCCCCCTTCTCCTTACTCTGCGTGAATGGCCGCGCTGTTACCCCACCAACCAGCCCCGGCAACAATTTATTGAGTTTTACTATCGTAATCCCTTAGTGCTCTTGTTTATTGCAGTTCATTTATTTATTGCTCTTTTCTGGCGGACTGTCGCACGCCCCCAGCCCCGGCAACAAAATGACCTGATAGTAGTATTTGGCTTTACTTTAAGTCTCTCTCTGTTGAATTTTTTTCGCTCTTCTCTGGCGGACTGTCGCACGCCCCCAGCCCCGGCAACAACATGACCATCGGCGTTTCGATCGCGGTGTACGCGTCGCTCTGCAAGGCCAAGAATCTGCCCTTCATTTTCCCCGGTTCCGACTACTGGTACAACTGCCTCTGTGACCTGACGGACGCGACCCAGATCGCGTCCATGGCTCACTGGTGCACGACCGCAAAGCGCGCGGGCAACCGGGCATTCAACGTGGTCAACGGTGACGTCGTGCGGTGGAAGCACCTGTGGGCGGCCATCGCGAACTGGTTCGAGCTGGCACCTCTCCCGCCCACTGACCCGCCCACCAAGACGCAAGTCCTCATGGGGGTAAGTCACGGCATTTATTAAGGGTGGCTCACGGTCAGGGCTGAGCGTACAGGGGGTCAGGGGGTTGACGTAACTTACACGCGTAAAATGGCAAAAAGGGCGAGGTAGAACCTGAGGTAGACGTAAAAGGTGACGTGCGGAACGTTCATGGGTAACGTAAGGCGAATACGTCAAACCGCAAAAGCTTATGATTTTCCAGCTATTTCCCAACATGGACTAGATGCAATATATGCAAAACATGCTTTAAATGCAAGGTGTGCGAAATTTCTGAGCTGTCTGCTGATTTTATAGTTGTGTTGCGGCAGGCTTATAGGGGGCCGATCTGCCGCCTGTAGTGCAGCTCTACCGTACGTCACCTACACCATGTGAGGTGCTTGTGTGACGTAGGACTAGAGTAGAAGAGGACCGGCGTTGCACCGGTACTAGTGCCTACTGTCAACCGTGCCCGCCCTCTTGAGGGGGGCGCGGCGCCTTGAGAGCATGTGCTTTGTTATTCATTTTCACACGTACTTAGAGGGGTGAAGCTTAGAGAGGCCTTTTTGCAGCTCTTACCCACCCACCCTGGCTGCTGTTGGGGACAAGATTGGACCAATGGGGCATTTGCTGGGCCCCAGCATGGTGAGCTGGCCTAACTTCACAATGACTCGTACAATGATTTTGAGGGTGTGGCTAGACTCAACTGTTAAAGCCTGCTCACACTTATTGTAATAAACTTGTTTCTCTGGTAGAAAGGCACTCCCATGGACCTTCACTTTAGCACCTATCATGGAATACATGCAAAACATGGAATCTATGCTCTACATGCAAAGCATGCAAACCATGCAAAGCATGCAAACCATGCAAAGCATGCAAAGCATGCAAACCATGCAAAGCATGCAAACCATGCAAAGCATGCAAACCATGCAAAGCATGCAAGTTGTTCGAAACGTGGAAATTGGAATGAATGCAATAAATGCAGGACGTGCAAACCATGCTGTGTATGCCATATATATGCAGTGCATCAGGAAATGTTGTGCCGTGCAAACTTTGGTGTGTACTTCTATGTGCAACTTTGGTGTGTACTTCTACTGTGCAAACTTTGGTGTGTACTTGTTTGGCTTACTCGTTATCATCAAGGAGACAACTGTTCATCATCTTCATTCTTTCTGTGGTGCTTCGCAGGAAGTGTTCAACATGGAGGCCGCGTGGCAGGAGCTGGTAGAGAAGCATGGCCTGCAGAAGTACACACTGCGACAGCTGGCAGGTGGGTGATCTCCTTTACGACATTGCAATCGCCTTTACCTACTGCCATCAACATCTAAGCAAGAGCACATTCTCCAGCGTGGTATGATGGGGCAGCTGGCAGGTGTGGGTGTTCCTTCTACTCGCATCACATCATGCTCTACAGCACCTTGAACTGATCATGAAGCTCCTGTGGACTCACAGCCTGTAAACAAATGAAGTTTACTCAAGCTTAGTATGGGGTTCCTCATACACGTTGAAATGGTTTTGTTGTGTCGTAATGAATGTTTCCCTTTGGACATTGTTGTACTGGGCACATAGCTGTGACTCAATCAATCTAGCAAACAAGTGCCTTCAGCAAACATCTGGAGGGCACAATATCCTTCCTCAAACCAGTGATGTTTGCCATGCCACTGTGCAAGTCCATTCAATCTACCCCAAGAAACCGAGCCTGCAAGGATGTTCCCGCTGCACACTTAGTGCAACACAGCACTTTTGTGTCTCATTTGGTTTGACTTGGCATTTTTGGGTAGACTAGCCAGCGGCAGTTCACTAGCAAAGGCACCATCATTTCTCGACTTCGTGTGCTCTGTGAACTTCCAGTGGGGCCATGGATTCAGGTGAATGCATTTGGTAACCTGTCTATCATGTCCTGGTTTGCCGCATCCTACCACCCTCATGCAATTGCAGGTTTGTGGCACCTGAACGCAAACCTGATTCACTTATTTGTATGCCCCACCTGCCCATGATGTCCTAGTTCATTTCATCCTATCGTTAACTATCATGGCAGGTTGAAGGAGGCGGACCTTAATCACTGAATCAATGGGGTAGCCTGCCTATAGCCTGGCTCGGTTGCTATAAACCGCTTCCTTTGACCTGATGCCGTGCAGGTTGGTGGCACGTGGACCCAGACTTACTCACTTATTCCGTATACGTCACCTGCCTCTGTCGTCCTGGTTTGCTCCATCGTATGGCCGTGTGATCATGGCAGGTTGGTGGCACGTGGACGCGGACCTCGGCCGCACGCAGGAGTGCATTACGAGCATGTCGCGCGCCCGCAAGGAGGGGTTCCTCGAGTACCACGACACCGAGAAGAGCATGCTGGCACTCTTTGCGAGCCTGCGCAAGCTCCGTGTCATTCCGTGAGGCACAAGGCCACGTCATTAGTTGATTAATGAGCCACGCAGTCCCGTTGGGGAGCCACGGAGCGTTAACCCTTATGTTGGTGGTGGAGGTCATATCGGTGCTGCCCCTTGGCACAAGCTCTACAAACAGGTCGTGGACCGGCTGGATCGCATAGCATCTCCGCACATCTGAACCCTGTGATGCCAGATCTCCTTTGCGGCCGTTCCGAGCTTGGCACTGGATTCGTTGTCCACATCGTCGCGTCGCTGCCGCAACCCGATGTTTTCTGGCATCCGCGGGCTTTTGGTTCCCGCCGCACATTTGAAAGTGCTGTCCTCCGGCTTTTTGCCTTTGCACCGTGTGCAGTTTCTTGGACGTTTGGAATCATGGCATGGCTAACGTGATGACTGACTAGCTAGACCTTTTCAGTGGTTTTCCATTTGCGGGTATTTCCTCGTAAATGGTGGGAGAGCGATCGCAGCAATGGTGCTCACCACTAGACACTCCCGGCCAGTTAGGCTCGAAACACACGCCCTGATCAAGCATGCTGTTTCCGGCCCCACCGTCTAGGTCATCTAGTCGCTCCACACGTAAGCCAGCCATAATTTCAATGCACAAGGATACACATTTCCATCACCATTCATCTTCATCATCCTGAACGACTCGAAAACGCGGAAAAGATAACGGCAGGCTCGAGCTACCATGGTCCGGATTCTCCCGATTTCTGGCCTGCGCTGGTTGTCTCTTTGATATCATGAGGCACCAGATAATTCGATGAGGCACCAGGTTATATGTCAAGAGCTAGGCGGTGGGCCATGTCAAGAAGTGCTTGCATGAGCCTGAGGCGCCCTCGATCTCGACATGCATTAGCTCGGGTACAGATGGACATGATGTTGCTGTACCGTGCAATCTGCCAGAATTTGTGGGTGCCTTACAGAATGTGACCAGCAAGCCAGCTAGCCATTTCGAACGAGCCAAGCCGGATTTGGCGTGGCCAATCTGTGAAAAAAATCCGCGGAACCTAGGGCTGCGTGCCGCACCACGAGGAATTGGGTGCACGGTGCAAGCGCGCCGGCCTTTCGGAAGTGACCATGGTGACATGGTGGCGAAACTTGACAAATGTTGTTGCATTAATTAATGAACACGTGCGAATGTGTCTCATGAAATAATACAATGAAATATAGGAATGTGGTATGTGGCATGCACATGAGCCAGATCGAGATGGTGCTAAGTCATTCAGGGCGGCTAGGATTAATCAATTAATTAATTCATCAATAAATTTACTCGTGACTGCGTCAAACAATGCAGAGTGCATGGCTAGGATGATTGACGTGATAGGAGGCGGACGTCACAGCAAAATTGCCCACTCCAAGTTTTCTCCGACGGGGCTCTAGCTAACATACGTGAAGCCAGCTCTGGCCAAAATCGCCCCGGCGCCAAAATTATTAAAAGGTGTGCGCTCAAGTTGGCTTTTTGAGGACGCGAGGAAAATAGAACCGGAGTGCGCTCGGCAAACACACCCGGCGCCGCCTGGTTTTCAGGAAAGGTGCGCGCTCACCGTGAGACTAGGTATTCTGATCAGACACTAGGTCATATTGGTCTGGTGCTTTGGCCTACATCCCGGAGTGAGGTACTTGTGCATGGACGTACTAATGCATATATTCCATGGCGAGCTATGGATGCCGAGAATGCTCATAACTTTTACATCCGGGCATGAAATTTGGTCGGGTAAATTGCAGTAGAAGCGTCTTTTGATGACGAACACGATGATATAATTTTCAGCCGCCATCGCCCAAGATTTAGCGCAATATCAAAAAACGCAGCACAGGCAGGGTTCGTATTTTCCCGGAACCAGCTATGGCAGAAACTCCGTCAACCGCCTCCCATACTCTCTCCGAGGGGGAGGCTTCAGCGCCCAACACGATTACGCAACTAATTGCAGATGCGGAAACCATTGCGACGCAGCCCCGGGCCAGCGAGGCCGCCATTACCGCCTCCTCCAAGCGGATTTGCGTCAACCCGCCCGACGAGATGGATCGCCAGGTCCCTTTGCCATCGTCTTCTCAACCCAGCGAGGCCAACCCCATTGACGAGGACGACGACGACGCCGTCGACGACAACGCTGAGTTCGACCCAGCATCCTTCATGCCTGGCAAGGTTGTCGCCGAGCACCGGTTCTTTTCGCTTACCGCCGAGGAGGCGCAGGCTATCCTGCACCACCTGAAAGCCAACGACATTCCACTCTATTTTCCCACGTCTGGCGATACCATTTCTACGGACGAGCTTGCCGAAATGGACGAGCCAGAGCTTCGACTTTCTGTTTTCCTGAGCCACGCGCAGGCCCCCTGCCTCCGGGCACTCTTTGCCGCTTTCGAGGACGCCGACCACGGCACCGCCAACACCCCTGATGCTGCTTCCCCGGAAGCAGACCTGCACAAGCTCAATAAGGAAGTCGCAGACATGGCTGCCCAACTCGGCGCCTTGTCCAATGCTATCCGTCAAGACACTGCTGCTCTCCAGTCCAGCATTGCCGAGGTCAAGGCCGCCCTGGCCACACCTCCCCAGCCCGCAGCCCCTGCACTCACCAGCTATGCTAACGTGGTAAAACAGACGGACATTGCCAACCTGATGGAAGATGCAGCACGCAGGGGGGCTGCAGCCCACAAGACTGCGGTCGAGGAGGACCTGCGCTCACGCAGTATAGTGGTCCGGTATTTCCAGGTCGCACAGCAGCCTGAAACGGACCTGATGCTAGCGCAACGCCTGTACCACAGCCTCATCGTGGGCAGGCTGCAACTGGGCAACGAACGCATCCGCATTGAGTCGGCAGCCTGGATGGCGGGCCAGCCTGGCCCCATCCGGGTGACCTTTGCGAATGTGGCCAGCAAGGTGAAGGTACTCCAGGCCCGCAAGCTCCTAGGCGGAAGGAACGCGCCGAGCCTCGACGACCTCCTCTCACCGGCCCAGCTATAGTCATCAAGAATGGTCTGCTGGGCAGCGACGTGGCGACCAAGGCCAAGCAGCTAGGAGGGCAAGAAGGTCTACGTCCGCCTCGTCCACGACACCCCAGTGCTATTCATCAACGGCCAGCGCACGGAGGCGCAGGCGCCGAACAAGCGGCACAAGTCGGGCCGTCCCAGGCCCGCCCCAGCTGCGTCATCATCGTCTAGGCACGTCCCGGGTATGGATGGCGCCCGGTAAGGGCACACCCTCGCGGCCTCGCGGTACAATAGGCTTTGGGCACAGCCTTTATAAACAAGCCCCTTTCCATCCTCATGTCGCACCGTGCGAGCATGATCAGGATGCAAGGTCGCCAGGCACGCCACAGTCAACCTTCCCGCCAATTTACCAGCCTTACACGCCTCCTAGCCCGCCTTGAGCGGGATGAGGCCCAGTCGACACGCCGGCGACCCCAGCCAGGACGGAGACGACGCATATCCGTCCTAAAAGAAAGCCTCCATGCGTTGACAAGCATTAACCCCAATCGCCACCCTCCCCCTCCCCCCCCACCCCCACCCCCACCCCCACCTCCAGCACTACCCTTCTCCACCCCCACCCCCACCCCCACCCCCCCGCTAATAGGGCAACGGCCCATTCTTGGTATTGCTAGTTTTAACGTGCGCACCCTCCCTGCAGATCCTTCTACGAGCGGCGGCACCCCAGCACGCCAACGCGTCGACGAGCTGATCGCCCTGTGCGCCGACAACAAGATCGCTGTTCTTGGAGTCCAGGAGCACCGACGCACCGTTGACCCTCAGCACGCGGTCAACGGTCTGCTGGTCGACGACCTGCGTGCAGGCTGGCGGTTCCACTATGGTGGCGGCGACGCGCCGGGCCAAGGTGGTGTGGGCCTCTTGTGCTCGCCGGCAGCATCAGAGCAGCTCCAGTCCATCGTGCTGCGGTCCCCGCGTGTGCTAGTGGCCACTTTTTCGGCCACTGAGGGCCATTCACACCACACGCTAACCGTTATCGTGGGATATGCACCACATGCGGGTCGAGCTCAGGCGGAACGTGAGGCCTTCTTCGACGCCCTCAAGGAGGAGGAGGCCAACATCCCAGCTCGGCACTTCCTGGTTATGCTGCTCGACGCCAACGCCACGCTGCCAGTTGGCACTGGGGGCGCTCAGTATTCCCCAACCAACACGACAGCCAACGGTAACACGCCTTTATTTGCGAATCTGCTGGCAGAATCTGCGCTGGTTGCATGCAATGCTTCTTTCGCACGCCCCGCTGAGCAGCTGGCCACCTTTTTTGGGCCGTCGGATCGGGTGGTGTGCCTTGATTATGTCTGCGTACGTCGGGCTCAGCGCCCCTCAGTTGTCGATGCTCGCGTCCTGCAAGATTCTGTCAGCACGGTGGAATCTGATCATCGTCTTGTGCTCGCTCGCATCAGATTGCGGTTTCCTGGGGTGACACCGTCGCGACAGCTGGCACCTCAGCCAGATCTGAAAGTGCTCCGGATTGTGCTGAAGGATGCCGACAAGATGTCAGCAGCAGAGCAGGCCGCTATGTCGCACAGGGATGATTTCCTGGCCGTATTCGACGCCGGGGGCAGCCGACAGCAGTTACACGCCATTCCGCCGCCGGGGGATATTTCAGTGATCCTCCGTGGTGTCGCCGCCAAGTATCGCCTGGCTGCCCGCACCCTCCCCACCTTGCCTCCGCGTCGGCAGCTTGCTGTCCACCGTCACGCACCGACAGTGGTAGCCGCCAGGCAGATGCTCCGCCGCAACAGAGATCCGATCGCCAAACCTGGGCTGCAAGCAGCTCTGAGGGCCGCCTACGAGCAGGCTGAGAAGGCAGATGCTCAGCAGATGGTCAAGGACCTGCGCAGCTGCCAGCAGAAGCACGACGGCAAGGGGGCCTGGTTCTGGTACAAGCGCCTCGGGCACCCGGACGGCCTCGGCCGGCCCCACCGCCACGACGTCCCCGGCGCCCCAGCCAAGCGGCTTCGTACCTGGGCCACGGCCACGGCCGAGGTCGTGGGGACAGCTGCGCCCAGCCGCCGCCGCCCGCCCGGCCGCCCTGGCCGGCCCCGCAGGGCCCCCGGCCCCGCCTAGGTCAGCGGCGGACTACCTAGTCCCCCCGCTGGTCGGCCCACTTGGCGACCCGTCTGACATGCCTCCTTTCACCTCTCGCGAGGTCACGGAGGCGGTCCAGCGCCTGCGTTATGACGCAGCCACCGGCTCTGACGAGATTCCGGCCGCAGTTGTAAAACTTGCAGCCGAATTCGAGGACACAGGTGTTATGCTGCTCTTCCGGGACATCTGCAACCGCCTTCTGCTGTCGTCGCAACCACCTCCAGCGGCCTGGCAACACAGTTTTCACACGATGCTGTACAAGAACAAGGGGTCGCCTGCCGACCCCGGCAACTACAGAGGGGTGTGCATTCAAAGTGCCCCCCTCAAGCTTCTTATGCGGCTCATCCTGAACCGCCTGCGCACGGCCCTGGACGGTCACCTCAGCGAGACTCAGCACGGCTTCCGTTCAGGTCGCAACACAGTACAGGCGCTCTTCGCTACTCGCCGACTGGTGGAGGAACTGCAACGCCTTCAGCCTGGTGAGTCCCCTTTGCACCTTGTGCTGGTGGACTTCATCAAAGGGCCGGGCCCACTTCAAATGTTCCGAAAAGTGTGACACTTTTGGTCGTTTTTTTGACTTTTTCGACGATCGTCACTCTGCAGAGTGATTCGTCGTGCGAAATCGTGCGAAATTGTGCGAAATTTGCTGAAATCGTGTGAAATTTGCTGAAATCGTGCGAATTTGTGCGAAATTTGCTGAAATTGTGCGAAATTTCATGTGAAAAATGTCGACGGTAAAAAATTTTGATGTGCACAACGTGTGTGAATTCATGCGAAATTTTGTCAAACGTCACTCCCCAAAACGACCCTTGGTTGAAATCCATGCGAAATTGTGCGAAATCGTGCAAAATTGTGCGAAATCGTGCGAAATCGTGCGAAAATGTGTGAAAATTTTGCGAAAATCACGCGAAAATCACGCGAACTCGTGCGAAATTTTATTTTTTTTTTGCGAAAATAGCGAAAAAGTGTCACACACTTGGCTTGGACGGCGGAACATTTGAAGTGGGCCCGGCCAAAGCCTTCGATTCGGTTTTCTGGCCTGCGCTTTGGGACATCCTCGAGTTGTTCCGGATCCCCCGCCCCCTGATTGCTGTCATCCGCAACCTGTATGAAGGGTCCACCACTTCGGTGCGCACTTCTTACGGGACCACGCCCCCATGCCCTTTACAGAAGGGTGTGTGGCAGGGCTGCGTGCTGTCGCCCTACCTGTTCATTATTGTTGTCGAATACGTAATGATTCAGGCACGCAAGCGATTTGCCCGCATCGTGGGCAGGGAACCAGGAGTGCAGGTTGCTAACAAATTCTGGCATGGCGGTGCGGACACGGAGATTCGGCTAGCAGACATCATTTACGCAGACGACACCACCCTCTTTGAGGACACTGAGCACGTGCAGACATGGCTTGACTGCCTGGCTCTCGAGGCCCGTGCAGTGGGGCTTGAGGTCAGCAAGAAGACAGAGGCCCTGGCGGTTGGGCTCACCACCTCAGCGCCGCCCCTCTATCTCCTAGACGGCTCTCGAGTCCTGTATCGCGGGACCGCGTTAAGCTGCTGGGCAGCCTGCTCCCTAGCTGTGAGGTGGATGTGGACCACCGCATCTCCCTCGCCTGGCACGCTTTACGCCAGTACCGGGCCCTATGGCGCAAGCCCCTGGGTAAGATCGAGAAACAGGACCTGTTCAAGGTCCTCGTCCTTCCTGTTCTCACGTATGGCGCCGAGACGTGGACCCTCACCGCCGACCTGGCCCGCAAGCTGGACGGCGCGGTCACCAGCATGCTGCGTTCCATTTTCCGAGTAGGATATGCTGCTCATGTCCGCAATGAGGACCTGTACCAGGGCATGCCCTGTATCACCAGCACCATTAAGCAACGCCGCCTGCAGCTAGTAGGGCACCTAGCTCGCACCAACCAGGTAGACACCTCACGTGGCCCCCCCGCAGGACTGCGACCAGCCCAGCCTGGCCGGCACCTCCTGACGTGGGCTGGGCCCAGTGATGTTAGACGCCGCAAGGCCCGCACCTTCAAAGAACAGCTAGTAGAGGACACGGGGGGCCTAGGCCTCTCCGTGATTTGGAAGAAGATGATGGACAAGGCCAAGTGGGCCCAGGTCATAGAGGACAACGAGCCCCCCCCAGTGGGGAAGCGCCCGCGTGTGCAATCCCGCGGGAGGCACGCTAGATAGCTCCCCCTAGGGCAGCGTGCGGCTGCCTAGATAGATGATGTAGTTAGAATGTTGTTAGATAGACGTAGTATGTAGCCAATGTAGATAGATTAGACCGGTAGGAATGTGTGCACCCATCCATCCATTCATCGGGGTTAATGCTCCGTGACTCCCCAACGGGAGCACGAGTCTAATTAATTAATTAATTAATTAATGCATATATACGCGCTGGTTGTCTCCTTGATATACGCACTTCCTTGATTATGCTGTCATGCATAATTTACAGGACACGTGGCGAAACTACGAGTGATCTTGCATGGTGGCGTTAGAAGTCCTGACTGTGCCGACTACCTCCGGCCCTGCGTATGCATGCCACATGTCACACATGCACGTCCAACGTGCACTCCGTTTCGCCCCGACGGACCCATTTCGGCAATTAAGGTGCATGTACGCGCCACCATTTTTCACTTTGGCTGGTGACGGACGGCGCGCTGGACGGCAAAAAAAGTGTACATGTGGGCTCAAGCAGGAAAACGAGGGGGTATATGTCCCCACTCCTATTGTGATATACAGAATTACTGTCTCAATTTGTACCAGTGACGTAGGCAGTAATCATTATATAGAGCTAGATTGGTCTGTGGCGCATATGCAACTAATGTCAACCAAGAGCTAAATGGACAGTGGATGAGATCAACTCGTCCACGAAGACTGCAGTAAGTAAAATTAAAATAAATAGGGACCCCATGTGTAATCACACATCCCTTGTAAAGCCTGCATTGCTATGCCCTGCCGGCACCACTCGCTGCGCATCGCTACCTACACTGTCCACTGGAGTGAGGATGACCTAGCAAAATAGGAGAATCTGGGGATGATCTCTCACATCTCCCCTTTTAGCTTCGCATGGTGCCTAGCCAGGGCAGCCGTTGACCTTGGCAGCCGTGTCAAAACACCCTAGAACATGGTCACAGATCCACAATGTCACCCAGCCAAAATATGCTGGAGCGCTAATATAACATTTCTATGATATATGCGTTGTCCCATGACCTGCTAATCGATCCGCCCGAGCAGGGTGGTTGGATTCCAACTCTCAGGCCACATTTGTCACAGGGCCGCTACGTGGCATCCGACACGGTCGCGCGGGATGAGGCGCAGCTCGGAGCCATGCTTCAGGAACACGTTGCCCGCGCTCTGCTGCGGGTTGATGCCCACACCGTCTGGAGCACCGAGCACACGAGTGGCGCCAGCACACGGGCACGGCCAGCACAACCCCAGAGCAGGAACGAGGACGCATTGTGATTCTCGAGACTAGCAGCAAAAGCACAGCAGCAATGGGAGCAACAAATAGGGTTGCCGGCTTAGGTATCGTGTTGTCTACACAGTAACATAGTGTAATCTCCGTGCTTGCGTGGAAAACTTTTCGTAACTTTTGAGTGGTTTAAAGTAAGAAAAAACGCTATAAATCGACGAGCAAATCCCTTGTGGGAAACCAGTACAAGCAAGTCAGCTGATGGCAGTGGACACGTTCCACAAGGGCAACCCCAGATGCCTTTGGGGTCAGCATCCCATGACAGAAGGGTCAACCATCGCCTGCTACAGTCGCTCATCAGCGTCAAAAGGGCAGCAAGCGTTGTTAATGAGTGTAACGGCGTAGCCAAGCAGTATTTCAGTGGAAAGGTAGGCAACAAACTCCAACAAAGGTAGGCAATAAGACATGTTGTCCAAAAACCAACTCAAACAAGGTAGGCCACGAGTCATATTGTCCAGATAGGAAACAACAGACCCCTTCTGCTACCTCCGAACAACTAGTTTTTCGGGTACTTATTTAGGTAGACAGTTTAGGTGGGGAAAAAGTCGAGTTAAGACTTTTGCCTTGAGTTAGCAGTTTAAGTCGGTCATTAAGGTCGGAACCGGGTGAAGTCGGATAGAGCAGAAGATGCTTAATGCACGCATGCTTGGAGACTACGGAAAAAAAAGGAGCAGTACGTGGCATGGGTATGGGCTCTACAGCAGTTTAATTTCATCATGCCAAGTTCATCATGCCTAGCTACGAGGCTTTTCATGCTGCCTTCCTTCAACACCCACCCTTGTTCACCACATGCACTTTAGTCCTGCCACATGCCCACTTATCTTTGATGCTATAACCCGAACACTGGTCTCCGGCACATAAACACGCATCTTCATCTTCATTTTCCCTCGCTCCTATTCCTTGGTTTTCCATATGCCCAGCACACTTAGTACACTCGATCCAACCTCATGCATACACAATTGTACCCGCACACACGCATATTTATCCTAACGCACCCATTCAGAATCGTACCAAGCGCACAAACTTATACTAGCGCACGTACCATTGGTGATGATTGCACTCGTCTGGGCGGGGACCTTGAACTGTGAGGAACGACAGTAGCAAACACGGGCATGATGCCGACATTTTCCGCAAACAAAGAGTTAGAGCGCGGCGCGGGGGCGAAGAGCTTCTCTTTAAGCTACCGAGATGACAAGTATCCGCCCGACAAGCACTCATTCTCGATTCCTAACATGGCTGCGATGTAGTTAGGAATCGAGGATGAGTGCTTGGGATGTTGTTAGGAATCGAGGATGAGTGCTTGGGATGTTGTTAGGAATCGAGGATGGGTGCTTGGGATGTTGTTAGGAATCGAGGATGAGTGCTTGGGATGTTGTTAGGAATCGAGGATGAGTGCTTGGGATGTCGTCAGGAATCGAGGATGAGTGCTTGGGATGTTGTTAGGAATCGAGGATGAGTGCTTGGGATGTTGTTAGGAATCGAGGATGAGTGCTTGTCTCAATCCCCCCCCCCCCCTCCCCCCCCCCCCCCTCCCAAGAAAATTTCCTTCAAGCATACATCCTTCATGACTTGCAGCTTGGTGTCTGAGGTGGCCCACACAAGGCCAAGATATACTGTACAAGAAAAAATCATCGTGTTCCTGCCACCGTGTCACACCATCGCGCGCACGACCGTTCCTGCCACCGTGTCAAACCATCGTGTACAAGACCGCTCCTGCCACCGTGCCAAACCATCGTGGACACGACCGTTCCTGCCACCGTGCCATTTTACTATTAACGTGCCACATTCCTGCTAAGGCACCGGGTTCCTATCAAAGTGCCAGGTTCCTATCACACATACAGGGATGTAAAGCACTACACGTGCTCTGCGTGTCCCCAGCGGGTCCGCGCATAATCAATCAATCAAGCTGCCAGGTTCCTATCAAAGTGCCAGCTTCCTATCAAAGTGCCAGGCTCCCTCACACTCCCTACCTGCTCTGCCGCGAACCGCAGCACTTGCGTGAAGGGCGTCTCCTCCAGAACATTGACGCTGAACCGTGCCGACGGTGTGACGTGCACCAGCAACAGCATGAGCACCAGCAGGAGCCCCCACTTGAGCACAGCACGTTAGACCCTAACAGAATTCTTAGTACTATGTAGCACGTGAGGCCCTAAAAGAATTCTTAGTACTATCCATACGTTTCTTCTTTTTGAATGTATCAAATAAAACAAACGCTGGGCATGCAGCCGCGCAAGGGTGTACCGAGGGAGCAACCATTGACGGTTTTTTTTTTTTTTTTTTTTTTTTTTTAACGCTTCCGATAGTGCGATCACAATCAATGTTCACCATGTCTCTCCGCATTCAACCGAGTCCATGGAACAGCCTAGGTCAACTTTTCTACGGCGTACCCAGCGCCCCAAGCCAGCCTGGCCCATAACCACACTCACGCACACCATGCGCGAGAGAGGCATCCCACACATGTACTAGGCATGGGAAGGTACAAGGCTGGCCACCCTGAGACGGAGGCAAGCGCGCCATGGCCTATAAAAAGCACACACACAAAAAAGTCTACAAGGCAGCACGCCGATATAGCGGGCATGGGAAGGTACATGAGTGGTCCTCTTGAGACGGAGGCAATCATGTCAAGAAGCATCCCATTGGTGGGGGTGAATGGAGCAGTAAAATGATGATAGTGGGGCGCAACGAGTGGCGCGAGAACCACGTTTAAAAAGCATTAAGTAGATGCAAAGGACAGATAAGGAAGTAAGGCTGGTGTGCTGTGAGCAGGAGGGAAAACCGCTGCATTAGAGAGCAGCCATAACATTAGAATGGTGTGGAGCAGGAGGGAATAACAGACTATTTCAGCAGAGAGCAGGAGAGAAACAGAGAAAGAAAAACTACAACAACAACAAGGACAAACCATACCTGAATGTTTCGATTTCACAATACGACAAGCTCTTGACACAACTAAGCTTGTCCTGCACAACTAAGCTTGTCCTGCACATCTAAGCTTGTCCTGCACAACTAAGCTTGTCCTGCACAACTAAGCTTGTCCTGCACAACTAAGCTTGTCCTGCACAACTAAGCTTGTCCTGCACAACTAAGCTTGTCCTGCACAACTAAGCTTGTCCTACACAACTAAGCTTGTCCTACACAACTAAGCTTGTCCTACACAACTAAGCTTGTCCTGCACAACTAAGCTTGTCCTGCACAACTAAGCTTGTCCTACACAACTAAGCTTGTCCTGCACAACTAAGCTTGTCCTGCACAACTAAGCTTGTCCTGCACAACTAAGCTTGTCCTGCACAACTAAGCTTGTCCTACACAACTAAGCTTGTCCTACACAACTAAGCTTGTCCTACACACGTCGCGCAGTACCAGAAAGCCAAGGAAAGACAAGGCTATAGCGGCATGGCCTGCAGAGGAGCACCGCCATGCTACAGTGACCTGTTCGTGGTGCCGAGGCAACTCACACAATGTAAGGCAGCTTGGGATCGGACGTGAGGGTGACCTTGAACGTGACTTTCGACCTGGAGCCATGACCACACATGCGAGTTCGCGTAGGATTCACCGGCAACAGCGGGGACACATAAGGGCACTAGGCGAGCAGAAACTTGGAATGTACACCAGCACGGATCAAATCATGAAAGCAAATTCCAAGCTGATGTTGGGCTATACCAAGCATAATCTCATTCGACAGGCTATCACTGCATTTTTCAGGGGATGCAAGATTCTGCAGTGGTAAGGTGAATGAATCCAAAGTCAACGTGGCATGATAAACGAAGGCAATAGAATACAACGCAGGCATCTAGGCTCATCATGTCAAGCCGCTGGCTGGAGGATGCGCTGCCAACCACGAAAGCGTGCAGGTAATCGAGGCTACCAATAAAAAATTAAATCCCTCGAGGTCCGTCCTTGGCGAATGACAGAATAAGATACTTGGCAGACGATGTCGATTGAAGAAATCATCTCCATTTCTAAGAAAGCAACCGCTGCTGTCGTGCGAATCGGCAGTAGCCCATTAGTACGCGAAATACGCAACAATACTGTCGCGTATACGCCGCACGTGACCACCCGTACAGAAATTGTGGTGGAAAGGCAGTGATGATGCAGCACGCAGAAATTTTGAAAGGAGGATCTCTGGAAACACAAAAAGCTTTCCATGGCGCTGCTTTTCGAGCCGACATTTACGAACACATAAACAACAAAGGACATGACCGAGATATATGGTCGTCAAAGGGTATCGGCGCATTTCTAAGGTTTAAATGACAATGGAGTGCCCACGTCGAGTGTTTATGTTTCACTTCCGCTAGACCTAGGATCTCTGGAAACGAGACAGTGTGCAAGAATGCTACATCTTCAAAACTGGTAATATCACCGTACATTTTCGCCCAAATCCAACTTTAGACGTTCGCCAGGAAATGCTCAACTTTGGACGCCAGGCTGCGGGATATTATCATGTAAACCTGCCAAGCCACGCCCGTGTCAAGGCTTCGACCTAGTGCCGGAGACACGAGAGGAAATTCGGTATCAAAATCGCCTTGTTCCCCGTAGGCGAGACTGAGTTGCGTGATAAAGCTGCTCCTCCTGAGAAGCCCTCAGGTTAGACAACCATCGCCAAAACGCTTTTGCCTCAAGCTTTATAACTCAAAACTGAGCAGTGAGCAAACCGCGCATGGATGTCGGGCGGTAAGTACGCAGACGGCCAGCTGTCACGGAAGGACAACCGGTTCCAACTTCTGGCGGCCTTTTCCTGGTTTTCTTCGTCTGTCTGGCAGCAAGCAACAATCACGGCATGCGCGCGACCGGCGACGTACGAGTGATAGCGAGTGATACTGTGATACGACGTGGCACGTGGTGGCATAACAAACCCGCAGCCCGCACCCCTCTTTGTTTTTTCCCTAAGCGCCTATCTAATTACAGGTCTAGCTGTAGGGCTGGCACATCCGGGTATTTTCTCGACCCGGACACGAACACGAACACCTGGGGAGAGTACCCGAACCCGAACCCGAACATGTTCGGTACATTCCCAGGTGACCCGAACACGAACACGAACATGTACTGTTAGGATTAAGTGACCCGAACCCGAACCCGAACATACCCGAACATTTTACCGAACACGAACAATTCACTAAATAAATTAAAATAAGTGAGAAACTATACATAGTTTGTTGTCACTTTTCATAATACGCAATAAATTAATAATGATTACGTAATCATTACCTAAACTAGTCCGGTCGTGCTTAGACAATTCTACTACCGTACAACAGCTTTGCTCTTGCCAGCGTGTCGGCGGACTAATCTAGGCCGCTTTTTCATCAGAGAAGCGTTGCCTAGTCGGATCACTGGATGGTACTACAGGGATTCCGCCAGAAAATGTTCGGTACCGGGTCAGAGGCGAACATGTTCGCCCGGTTCCCAGGGTGACCCGAATACGGACACGAACATGTTCTGAAGTTTCCAGGTGACCCGAACCCGAACAGCACATGTTCGGCCGAACATTTTTGCCGACCCGAACACCGCACATGTTCGGTACACCGTCCGCATTGGAAGTTTGTTATTATGGGTCAATTTTTGCCGTATTTGCATTACGAATAACCCTGGATTGTTTGTTGGGGAGCCAGTTAGAGTCCCGGGTTTTTATTATTTAATTAAAACCTTTTGTTTGTTTGTTTGTCCTGCAGCCGTTCAAGGCACGTGGGTACTTATTTAATTAAATTTCTTTTGTTTGTTTGGTAGATATGGTACACGCCGTCCCCAACCCGGCCCGGCGGCCCCCCTTTCGGCGGCCACAGGCTATAGTCAGTGAGTGGAGGTCTCAGGTCAGTGATACCCTATTTAATTGCTCAAGGCCCATAAGTATCGCACATCATGAGTAGTACATCTTACATGTACATCTGTAGACACGCTCAGGCCTCAGCCTCTACTGAGTACCGACCGACGTGCCCTGCCGAGGCAGTACTGTAGAGCGTGGATTGCTGGATGCAAAAGCGGTTCACTTGGTTCGCGCCTCACCCCGCGCTCGGCCTGCGTCTCGCGGGTTTTTTTCGATTTTCACGATATTTCATGTTTCCCGCCTGTCCAAGGTATTTTCGAAGGTTTTATGTACTTTATATTATATAATATAAAGTGTTTGTTTGTTTTCTCACAGGGCGACGACCCCGTGCCCACATGAGTTAATTAATTAATTTTGTTTGTTTGTTTGTTGAGTCCAGTCCTCAGCCCCCGGAGTTAATTAATTAATTTTCTTTTGTTTTTTTTATGGTTTTCAGCCAGAACATTTTCCAGAAGCTAATTATTTAGTTAGAACTTCCAATGCGGACGGTGTATTCGCCCGAACATGTCCGTGTTCGGTATGCGGCGGATGTGCCAGTCACAGCCTATCTGCACAGGTACAAGTTAAAAGGGTAAAAGGAACAATATAGCCAGCACTTTCACCCGAGCTGACAGGACTGGTGGCTGGCTAAGGTCCACGTGGCCAACCGGTCTATCTATGCAGCGCGGCGCAACGCTTTCGTGCGAGCCATGGCCACGCGGCGCGTCCTGAAAACGCTTTTTTGACGTGAGCTCGCATAAACGTGAGACTTCGCGCGGCTGACGTGTCCCTGTCCGTCCTGCCGACGGTATACAACGCTGTGATCCGGTCATCCGAGTCACGATAAAAAATGATCGCTGAAAGCCGGTGAGCGAATTGTGCGCAGAATAAATCATCAATCCTGCGCACGCCTTTCTTACCGTGCCAAAAGCGTGGATGAGTCCACTACTCGCCTGAAATTCTTAATGTGACAAAGTGTATCCGAAATCGCGCGGAGCGTACAATATTTTATCAGCACCGATCATTAGAAAGGGATAGTTCCCTGCTTGTGCAGAGGAGAAGGAATTGCATCCGCCGTGGTTGATTTGGCCTCTCGCATTTTGCTGCGGAGAACGCTTGGTACTCTGATTCTGGAGGGCGGTTGCCCTTCGACAAAAATCTTTTCTGCAGGATCATGTCAGCCGCTAAAACATCATTGGTGCCGACGGATTTACATAGCAAACATCGTGAAGAAACAGTGCGGTCGTCCCGGCCAAATCTGTCGGCGAGGTCTTCCGTGGCCTTAGTCACGGCTCCCACGGAACGCGAGAAAGCTACCAATGGCGGGCGCCTTGAAAGCGGCGCCCGTCTTCAATACTCAGCCGTTGACAATAGTCTAGCGACAGTTGTCAAGTTCTCCACGCCTGGCGTCTCGCATGCCTTGGGAAGACACAGACGCCGGTATGCCGTCGCCTGCAGCGTTGGAGGCATCCACGGGCAGGCTCCTGGAGGAGGATGGGCATCTCGACAGATATTTAACATGGTTACGGGATGCGTCGGCAAGTTTCCTCCATTGGCATCCGTCTCAGCATCAGCCACATTGGGCGGCGCGCTCACTCGCTACACGGGTCCAGGTGACCTGTCTGGCGCCACTGCGACATCGGCGAAAACCACGAAGGATGTCCTAATTATCATGAGCGACACAGGAGGGGGCCACCGGGCAAGCGCTGAGGCGTTAAAGGCAGTTTTTGCGGCACTTTACGGCGACAGTTACAAGGTAGGCATTATCCGGAAGTGGACACATCGGAAATCCTGCAATATTCTTGTCTTTTGTCTGTAAAAATCGATTCTGAGTGCATCATCGGCTTATGAATTGCGATGCCAGAAATTTTCGTCCTGCTTGAAAGAAAATCATGTTTGATATATATATATATATAAGTTGGGGCAAAGGATATCAATGGAATGCAAGTAGAAACTTTTGTTTGAACCCTCATTGATCCTGCATTTCCCCCCCCCCCCTCCCCATGTCCTTGAACGGTCCTTTTCCCTCATCACCATCAATGCAGGTCCATATAGTTGATTTGTGGAAGCATCACACGCCACCTCCGTTCGATGGGATGCCGGACTGGTACAATTTCATGGTGAAACATGAGTTCCTCTGGCGGCTTGCCTTCCACGCATCTCGCCCGAAGGTCGTCCAGTTTGTCCAGTTCCGGCTAACATCCATGTTCGCTCACCAGTAAGTGCTCCCCTGAGCTGGATGTGTCATAGCACAACTGACGGGCTGTGATTTGGATTTCATCTGAAGAAAACTACTTAAGTTTACCTGCTGCAGGCTTTTCTCCTCTTCTTGTTTTCCTTTCTAGTTCCTGACTTGCTATTTGCGAAACGCCCAATTTTGCGCACAGGATGTATCCTGGAACTACTAGAGTTAATGTGGCATACCTTCCTGGACGTACTAAACTTAACATGGGGAGTCTATCTGGAATTTCTAAGTTTTATATGGATCTGCTAGATGCGATGAAAACTTTGAAGACTATGCCAGCTGTTCGCGTCAACTCCAGCAGTTTAGTTTATGGGCATTGAACAGAAATGAAAGCTTTTAGGAAACTTGGAAGCTTGTAGGAACACGAAAGCTTTTAGTTTTTTAGGAAATATTGCAACCCAGATATCCATGGTAGATACTTTTTCAATAACTGTACCTGACAATACCTTGACCTGTGGTACCTGTTAAACAGGCACCAGGATTCGCCTTGCTTCTATGTCACCTTTGTTGCTGCCTATGTACCACCTACGTCCTGCCTACATCCTGCCTAGGAAAATGCCC
Source organism: Mesostigma viride (assembly GCA_009746045.1). Lineage (NCBI taxonomy): Eukaryota > Viridiplantae > Streptophyta > Mesostigmatophyceae > Mesostigmatales > Mesostigmataceae > Mesostigma > Mesostigma viride. The sequence goes on along the minus strand of RPFO01000050.1, from coordinate 4,033,790 downwards.
CTCAAACTCCCCCACACTGCCGCGTGGCGCACCCCCATGTCTCACGAGATGCCCCATCGTGTCCTGCACGTTATTCTGCTCTGTCTCACAAATTGTCCTATGGCTGTGACCCAGGTCCATCCTGGCGGCGTTCCAGCAGTACAAGCCGGACGTGATTGTGAGCGTGCACCCGCTGCTGCAGGAGGTGCCGCTGCGCGTGCTCAAGAAGGCGCGCATGCGCACGCCCTTCGCCACCGTCATCACTGACCTCGATTCGTGCCACCCGACGTGGTAAGGCGCTGGTGCTTTCAGTTACTTGAGACTAGCAGGGTTTGCCTTCGTTGCGACAGTGTCCAATCGCAGGGATTCGTCTCTTTTGTTATCTTTTGTCCCTTGAGGAGTCCTTTTACCTTCTGTTGTTCTTAAGTTTTTGTTTTCCCCTTCTTTCTTTTGTTATTTTGGCATTGTAGATGTCCAATCATACTTACCACAAATCCCAAAGCAAAAGAGTCCAAGCTTGCACAGAGACCGTGCATTTGGCCGCTTCATTGTTGTGAACAGGTTTAGAAGCAAAGTTCGAGCTGCTTCTAGTCATTTATGCCCATGCATCTTTTACCAGCTACTTGTGCTGCGGCATGCTGAGTTGGAGCTTCCCACCTGTCTCCCCTGGACATGTTTTTACAATATTGTTGTCCTCATCTACTCAAGTTAATTACTGTTTGGGCGGTCATTTCTCGCGCGTGTGCTCCAGCTACGACAAAGCATCAAGTGTCAACACATAAAATTTTGAACAACCACAACAATGCTGACATCTGCCTTCCTCCCTTCCCTCTGGCACTGTGGCCTAGATTCCAAGAGACATGCGGCTCACACTGAACCCTTCCTGTATTATCCTGACATATCTGCCATGATTTTCTCGCTGCCACCTGCCACCTGCCCCCTTCCCCCCTCCCCCCTCCCCCTCCCCCTCCCCCCTCCCCCCTCCCCCCTTCCCCCCCCCCTCCCCCCCACGAATCCATGGCCCAGGTTCCACAAGGGGGTCGACCTGTGCTTTGTACCCACCCACACGGTCTACCGCCGCGCGATCAAGGCCGGCCTCAGGCCTGCGCAGCTGCGCCAGCATGGCCTGCCTATCCGGCCGGTGTTCTCCAAGCCAGTGGCCAGCAAGGTGAGGGGCGCTAACGTGACGTCTTTCTCAAATGCTCAGGTACTGCAATGGAAGCTGACGTTTTTAGCTAGCAAAAAATGCCTTGCTGGTCTATTCTTAGCTGTACTATTCTGTAGCGTCTTTTCCATGCACAGTTATTTAAAAGATACTTCTTACTAAACATTTTCATCGTTTGATGTTATCCCTTGCTTGCATTAATGCCATCCACTCCCCCTGGTCTCCCGGCTCCGCGCCACCAGGTGGCCATGCGCAAGGCCCTGGGCGTCGCGCCCGACCTGCCGCTCGTCATGCTGGCGGGCGGCGGCGAGGGCATGGGCCCAGTTGAGGTGATCGCGCGCACGGTGGCCAGTCAGCTGGCGGCAACACCTGGCGTCGCGCCGGCGGGCCAGCTGGTCATCATCTGCGGCCGCAACGAGAAGCTGTTCAAGACGCTCTCAGCCGTGAGCTGGCCGGTCCCCGTCACGGTGGGTATTTCGCCTGCCTGCCTGCCTGCGTGCATGCATGTGATGTTTTGTTGGTCAGAATTATAAAGATTGCTTATTCTGTAAGATTGCTTCTTCCTTAAGATCGCTTCTTCTATAAGGTTGCTTATTCTATTCACGTGGTCCGAGCGAGGGACTTTACCTTGGTCGAAAAACCAGGTGCTTTGGTGCTAGACCGGGTTAAGGGGTTGTTGAGTGTGGGAAGTATGTTTGTGGGAGGCTGTCTGTTTGAAAAGTACTGTCTCTACAAGCTGATGTTCCAAGGCCTCATTGTATGAACCGTCCGGCAATCGTCTCTTTAGTCAGGGTAGTCAAGCAGTTGTAATATGAGGGCCATGGAGTGCGCGTGTTGTACTTATCTTTTCTTTTGCATCTGCCATCCCTGCTTATACAGCTGGTTGGCTCGGACATGCGGCCCACTAGTGCCCCAACGAGTCTTCTTCTTTTTTTTTGTTGTTATATATATATATATTGTTATATGGTTTTCCTTTCTCTAGCTACTGTTATCAACTAAGCTGTCTACGTTTTCCTTTCGCTGGCTACTGTTGTGATCCTTAGCTCATTGCTAGTGCGTTGCGGTGCTCCGTGTGTTCGCTGCCTCGCCATTGGTCTCCTTGATCGCGCGACAGGTCAAGGGCTTCACGAACAACATGGACGAGTGGATGGGCGCGGCCGACATCCTCATCACCAAGGTAGGCACGCCCTCTTCCTTCCACGGTGGCGCCATAATTACCACCATACTGACCACCATAGTTATCGACCACACATCTACCACATCTTTATGAGATGTTATAGCAGCCACGATGTCGTTAGCAGTGGCACCATGACATGGCTGATTATCAAAGCAAAGTCCCTGGCAGTGTGATTGGAGAAGTTGGTGGTTGGCTAGAGCCGGCAGAGTCAGCAAAGTTGGCCAGCTCATCCAAATATCCCAAGTTGGCAGCGCGTTTGTGGTGGAGCACCCCCCTGCACAGAAGCTTAACAGTAGATAATTTAAACCTCGCTAGCATGGTTGGTTTCAGAAGATTATACTAGTATATATAATCTTATACTAGTATATAAAATCTTCTCTTGCTGCGGACAGATGGCAAGAACCCATATCGGTTTTCTTCAGATCATCGACCGCTGTTGTTGGCTAGTGGTCCTGCTATGTTAGTGACGGTCGCAAGCATAACCCGCGCATAATGCTCCGCTCATGCTCCCTCGCGGGGAATGTTTGTGGACCCTCCGCTTTGCGGATGTGCGCATCAGCGGAAGGTTGACATTTGTTATCTTCAAGAGCTTTATAATATAAAGTGCATTCTCTCCATGCCATGTCTGTCTGTCCCGGCGTTGTCATTGTTGGCTTGTGTATCCAGGCGGGGCCGGGGACCATTATGGAGGCTCTCATCCGCGGGCTCCCGCTCATCCTGAACTCCTTCATCCCAGGGCAGGTAAGGACGCACACCCTAGGATGGATAATGGCGCAGACTTGCAGTGTTTCATTCCTGTTGTGGATTAATGTTGTGCAAGAAAGGTCAGGTATCTACTTGCAGTGTTTCATTTCACTTGTGGATTAATGTTGCGCAAGAAAGGTCAGGTATCTACTTGCAGTGTTTCATTCCTGTTGTGGATTAATGTTGCGCAAGAAAGGTCAGGTATCTACTTGCAGTGTTTCATTCCTGTTGTGGATTAATGTTGTGCAAGAAAGGTCAGGTATCTACTTGCAGTGTTTCATTCCTGTTGTGGATTAATGTTGTGCAAGAAAGGTCAGGTATCTACTTGCAGTGTTTCATTCCTGTTGTGGATTAATGTTGTGCAAGAAAGGTCAGGTATCTACTTGCAGTGTTTCATTCCTGTTGTGGATTAATGTTGTGCAAGAAAGGTCAGGTATCTACTTGCAGTGTTTCATTCCTGTTGTGGATTAATGTTGTGCAAGAAAGGTCAGGTATCTACTTGCAGTGTTTCATTCCACTTGTGGATTAATGTTGCGCAAGAAAGGTCAGGTATCTACTTGCAGTGTTTCATTCCTGTTGTGGATTAATGTTGCGCAAGAAAGGTCAGGTATCTACTTGCAGTGTTTCATTCCTGTTGTGGATTAATGTTGTGCAAGAAAGGTCAGGTATCTACTTGCAGTGTTTCATTCCTGTTGTGGATTAATGTTGTGCAAGAAAGGTCAGGTATCTACTTGCAGTGTTTCATTCCTGTTGTGGATTAATGTTGCGCAAGAAAGGTCAGGTATCTACTTGCAGTGTTTCATTCCTGTTGTGGATTAATGTTGTGCAAGAAAGGTCAGGTATCTTGGTTCTGCGGGACGGCATAGCGCACCTCCCACGTTGGCTCATGTTCTTGCCATGCTGATGCTGGCGTGGATGGTTGACCGGAGCTCAACTTATTTGTTTGCTTTGTTGTGATGTGTGGTTCTCCGTGTACAGGGTAGGTACCCTGCACGATAGTTTGATGATCATGATGCTGCCACGTTCAGCTTGCTTACAAGTTACAACCCTTCAATTCACCCTTCTGCTCGCGTCAGCCCTGCTTGGCATTCCCACTTCGCTAAGATTTCATGTTGGCTCTCAACCTCCCTCCCATGCTCGACAAGTCCTCCTTCACCCCCCTCCTCCTGGCCCTTCACCCCCGGCCCTTCCCCTTCCATTCAGTCCCCCCCCCCCCCCCCCCCCTCCCCCCATGATCCAACACCTCCACAACAGATACACATATACATGCGCGGCAACACCTCTTTCCACCAACTTCATCGGGCTTACATTCCTGCCAACTTCCCTATCTGGTTTGCACCCCTCCCCTCCTCCCCCGCTTATATCACCACAACACAAACCACGAACACCAACACCAACGCCAACACCAACACCAACACCAACACCAACACCAACACCAACACCAACACCAACACCAACACCAACACCAACACCAACACCAACACCAACACCAACACCAACACCAACACCAACACCAACACCAATGCCAATGCCAATGCCAATGCCAATGCCAATGCCAATGCCAACGCCAACGCCAACGCCAACGCCAACGCCAACGCCAACGCCAACGCCAACGCCAACGCCAACGCCAATGCCAACGCCAACGCCAACGCCAATGCCAACGCCAACGCCAACGCCAACGCCCAACATTAAACAACATCCCCACCCCAGGAGCGCGGCAACGTGTCCTTTGTGGAGGACAACGGCGCGGGCAAGTTCTGCTCCGACCCGAAGAAGATCGCGGCGCTCGTGCGCGGGTGGTTTGGCGAGCGGCGAGAGGAGCTGGAGACCATGGCCGCCAACGCACGCAAGATGGGGCGCCCCAACGCCGTGTTTGACATTGTGCGCGACATCGCGGCGCTCGTGCCGGCCAAGGCCGTCAACCTGGTGCCGGCATGAGGAGGAAGGCATGCATGGGTACTGGGGGCCGTCAACCTGGTGCCAGCATTACGGGGAAAAGACCTGGAGCCTGCTGCCTGTGCTCGGGGCGGCAACCTGATGCCGTAGCTGCGCTTGAAGCACATGTAGGGGGGGGCTAGATGGGGTGAGCCGTCAAGCTAATGCCAGCATATGGGGTGAAGGGGGGCGGGGGGGGGGGCACTGCAAATGGTCAATCTCCTGCCAGCATCACTGGGATGGCACTGCGAGCTGTCCAACTGCTGCCAGCATACTAATTGAGCTAGACTGGGCACTGAGCACTGGGCAGTCGCGAATGGTCAAGCTGCTGCCAGCAGTGGAATGGCTCCATTTTTGCACCTGCGAATGGGTGAGCTCTGGGGCCTAGGACCAGTAGAAGGGCTGGACCTATGTGGCCATGGGAGACCCACCTGCTGGAAAGCAAAACTGTTGGGCATTGGTTGCCTTGCAAAGCTCCAGGCACGGTTGCTTAAGACTTGGTGTCGTTCTCACGGGTGTTGGCCAATCCGACCCCTGTTCCCAGTATGAGTGCTGAGACCTGATCTCGTGCATGAGGGGGTGACCGGTCGGCCGGCATCTCCCTCGCGGTAGTCCGGCTATGGGTGGCACGACCAGGCTCTTCTGCCAAACCTGCCCATCTTTGTGGAAAGGTCATTTCTTCTGGAACGATTTTCCGGGGCCATTGTGGAGGGTGTTACTTCTCTTGTGGAGGTGTAATCGGAGCATGCCTGTTGTCGCTGGAACCGGGTAACTCATGGACCCCGGGGTCATCTGCAAGGTGGATTCTGGCATGAATTACCTGACTCCACTGGGTGCACACGCCCGGCTTGTGCCACCAAGGGATTGCAGCTGGTGCCAGTAATTAGTATTGATGGGGCAAGTTCTGCTGACGGTGCCACCGTGCATCTGCACCACCCTACGGTTGTCTGGCTTGGGGAGGGAAAATATGTTTTTTCGAAAGAGCGGCAACTGGGCACTTTGCTCACTGTGCTTTTTGCAAGGATTATCAAGCTAATCCTGACCGACTCGAGGGCAGGCTTTAAAGTCTGCCTGCCACTGGCAGGGTGCAGCCAGGGTTATTGTGAGCTGAAAAGTTGCCCGCTGTCATCTGATATGATGACAAGATATCCAGAGCAGCGGCAAAGCTGGGGCCGATGGCAACGGCGGGTGCACGCTGGTGGTGGGCATGCTCCCAGCATGGCAAGTTGGAGCCTGGCTGAACAGTAGACAAGACAGCGGACAGCCTGCTAATAGATGGCCATGGTGCTGATGGGCGTTTTGATGAAGACCTGGAAAATGGTGGCATAAGGTCTGCCTGGGCCTGTACTGAGTATGACCAGAGAAAATTTTCACTGGAAGGGATGGTGGGACTGGCGGGACTGGCGGTAGCAAGAGGCGGGTCCACGCCCGAAACAAACAAGTGCTTGATATCGTTTCAAGTTTTGGGTTGCAGCATAGGTATTCTGGAGTACCCAGGCGTTGTGTACGAAATGGGCGTGTAGCCTGCGTTTCCCCGTTAAGACGGGAACTACCAATCTACCTTGTGCCTTCCATTTTTTAGCATCGAGGGTGCGCTTGGTTTGGTTGTTGCAGGCTGGGCTAGTTCTCCTTGCCTTTGGATAGCTACAAGTCTGTTGGCTCGAGCAATACCAATTTCTTTTGTGTACTGGGTCAGGGTGTTTTCTGTTTTGTGTTAGGATGTGATGATAGTTGTCTCAGTTAATAGTCACCTGATAGCATTATACTTTCTGGTTCTAAAACACGAAATTTAATTTTATACTCATCCTTTTTGAAAATAGATCAAGTATCACACAAGCTTGGGTGGTCGATCTCACAATTCGGCAACCGCGCCGCGGGCACATCCTCATGCAGCCTATCCCAAGCAATGCGTGCATGCAGCCTAGCTATGCGGGGCATGTGCATAGGCCATTCAGCAGGGCTTGTGATGCCCAGGATCATGAACACCGTGGACCGAGTTCTCACGATGGAATCGGCTTGATTCAATATTAATTAATTACACGCGCAGGGGTAAGCGAAAGAAAGTTGCTTGGCATATATTGCAAATAGAGTAAAGCAGGAGCTGCCATTATATACTGCATAACAAGTGATAAGTACTCATGATCGAGCTCAATAATGATTGTTCTTTCCTCTCCGGCTCCAAGAGCGCCTCGACAAGGGACTTGGCAAATTCATCCATGGGTTATATCATGCACGTGCATGTTCGCAACGTACCAATCAACATGCCTGAGTGACATGATTAGGTTCTGTAGGCACGTGCTAGTTGTCTCATGGACATTGTGCAAAAGACACCAACACGAGTGCCAGGGACTTTCCCACTCCCTGGCGGCATCCATGGAGACTTGAGCTGTTCTAGTTGCCGGCAGGCTGAAGCATAGGTGGGCTGTAATTGGCCAAACTGTTTGTTTGCTCAAAAGCATGCGCGATGGTCAGCAGCTGCTGCTCATCGAACGCCCGGCCAATCAGCTGCATGCCGATGGGCATGCCATCCTCGCCTACGCCGCATGGGATGGAGATCGCCGGCAGGCCAGCCAGGTTGACGTTCACGGTCATCAGGTCACCAAGGTACATGGCCAGTGGGTCCGATGACTTCTCGCCCAGACGATAGGCACTCGTGGGCGCCACGGGGCACAGGAGGGCCGACGTGGAGGACAGCGCGTTGGTAAAGTCTCGCTGTATCAGCGTGCGGACCTGGAAGGGGGAAGGTATAGATATCAACCATGGCAGTGCAAAGGAGGTTATAGCAAAGTACCTCTCGCACAGTACTCTTAGCAAAAGTCAGGGAGACAATTTCTATAAAGCCAAACCCAAAGGAGCACGCAAGCTCCGTGGAATCCTAATTGGAGATCATACTAACAGTGTAGTATATAGTAATTGACGGAACCGGAGGCATCGTCATACCCCCCCTGCTGCGGCCGCCTGCAGAAGGCATCCTAGTGCCAACCTGTTGAGAGCGCATGTAGAAGGCATCATGTAGAAAGTTTGTATCTGATCGTGGCACTCTCTTCACCAACGTGGCATCCCCCGGCCCTGCCACACACGGGTTGCCACAATTTAATGTGGAAAGCCACGTCCGACCTGTTCAGAGGCGACTTTCTGCTATGCCCACCTGCTGCGACCGCTTGTAGTAGGCGTCGTAGTACCCAGCGGAGAGCGCGTAGGTGCCCATGAGAATGCGGCGCTTGACCTCGGGGCCAAAGCCATTGTCGCGGGTGGCCCCGTACATGCCGACGATGTCCGCGTTGGGGTCGCCCGCTCGCAGGCCGTACCGCAGCCCGTCATACCTGAGTCAACGCAGCGGGTTTGAATAGTGTTGGATTCTTAAGTAAGTATTGGTTTCTTCCCTATCGGTCGGCGGGATATAACAGTTTCTTACCTACTGGTCAATAAATCATGTCAACATGTGTCCTTGTTGGAAGGTGATGGAAGACCATCTGTGCTTCCACAGACAATAATGAGCAGTCAACTACCTATCAGCAATCTACTACCTGTCAGCAGTCTTGTTCATCGCCAACGCAAGTTTGATGGGTAACGTACCCACAGTGCTATCATATGAGGTTACAAGTGCACCCTTGAGGGAGAACCCCAGGACGACGGTGCAGACGTGCGAATGCAAGGTGTTAGCGGGCAGCGATCCCGGCATTGCGCGTCTGAGGACTTGCAGACGTGCGGCCCATGCGCAGGACTTGCGCTGGGCTTTAAGTGGCCCAGCGCTGCGATTTGGCGGCCCAGTGCTGCCTTCCACGAGGCACTTGGCTGCAGCAGGAGCAAAGGTGGCAATGGCGGCAAGAGAAAAGTGTGCAGCTGTAGCGTAGCGCTGCGCTTTGATCTTAGTGTCTGCCTGGGCATTGAGCTGAGTCCAGTCCACGTGCTTTTAACCGCTGACTATGCTTGGTCCAAAATTGATGCATGGCACCTTAATTGCCCGGTACCCCGTGACGCAGTCACAATATTTACTTTGTCTTCATGCACCGTGCTGTGTCTAAGGACAAGCTCCTTTGGGCCTGAGGGCGCGCCAGGCGGTGCCCATGCGCCGGGCTGTGATCAGAGGATATATATTCATTGAGAATGATAGAATGATGATCAGAGGATATATGGGGCATGGAGGAACCTTTGCGCTGGTACCTCCGTGTTCCAACGCTTTTGGGCGCGCGTGCGTTGCTGTCACCAGCGCCGCAGCGGCACAGGGCAGGCTCTTCATGCCTTCATTGCATGCTCGTCATCACCCCAGAAGGACCACCACACACCATGCCCCTTCCCAACCCGGAAGCACCATGCACCGAGCACCACACACCACACACCTTACACCGTGCGCAGTGCACTGTGCGCCACACACCTGGCCAGGTTGGACGACGCCTCACAGGGCGCGATCACGTAGTACGCCGGCAAGCCGTACTCGAACGAGGGCAGAGACGCGTCCACGATGACGGCGCCCAGGGACTCCAGGTGGGCCGCCGCCGCCTTGATGGCGCGGGCGACAGGTTCCGACAGGCCTGCGCCCATTGTCTCCTTGACAAGGCCCAGCCGGACGCTGCGGGGTTACGGGGAACAGAATGTGGTTCAGTAGGGCAGCATGCAAGAAAAGGATGCAGGGGCCAGGTAAGCGGGATATCACCGTGGAAATCCCATCATGTAGCCACTGCAGGTGAGCAACCCGACTCTCCAAAATCCACGCATCGCCGCCAAGAATTGCTGCCTGTCTCTTGTCTGGGGAGAAGGGGGCGGGGGGAGCACAACATCATTAAGCTACATGGTTATTAATTATGTGGTAGGTGCCCATATCCACACAGCTCTGTCCACTTCATCCCAGCCCCTGCGCCCACGCCCCCCTGTTTCAGTACACAACAATAATGCATTTCGCAGGGAGGTGAAGCCCCGAAAAGCCTTCCAGGCGCATGAGGTCAGAAACTTGTCATGGCATAGTGACAGCCGATTTAAATCATTTCGCTGTGAAGGTCCACGTCAATCAAACAAATATCACCCCGAGGGAATGGACGGAAGGCAAAGATTGTTCCTGGCCGCAGCGTAACCAAGCGCGAGCTGGCGTACGCATAAACCATGCACCACACACAAACGGTAGACCAGCAGAGTACCAAGCTCTGGTTCAACCCACCCACCAGTCAACCAAGCGCATGCCTCCGTATGGATACAGGAGCACTATCTCAAAAATAGCGGGTATCTATTCCGGCTCCAGGTCAACCCTGGTGCTCGGACCGCCAAGCACGGACTCACCCTGCCCACCACTGCCCAGCCCAGAGTTGCCCCGCCCAGCACTGCCCAGCCCACTGGCAACTAGTGTTCGTCCCACTCGCCCTTCCAGTGGCTCATCCTTGCTTCGTATCACAACCGATTATTGCGGCGGGCAGGGGTTCCAATTTTACAGGCTGCCATATTTGTTTCTCTTTTTTACTTTTAAAAAAAACGCACCTTTATACATCCCACAACTAGCCTCACGTGACGCAGGTACGTGCTAATCAATCAATTGATTAATTCATCGATTAATTAATTACTTTGTTAGTTAATTAATTAATTAATTAAGAAGACTCACCCTCCCAGCGGCTTGTCCTTGCTTTGTAAGTGTTTGGACATCCAACTATTCTGGGGGGGGTAGCTTTCAATTCTACAGGCTACGACACACATTGACATGTAAAGGCTACGTCCTCTAGGTTTGTACGTCACACTACAACCAGATTCCAGCCGTGGTCAACCCGCCTACTTCGATACTAGAATGTCGCGTAGGTCCGTGCGTAGTACTCCTGCGCACATAGGTCTAGTGGTGGGTCATCTTCTATAGATTCAGCAATATCGGACATATTGGCACCCCTCTCCGGTAAAGAGGTTTTTCGCAGTTAAGCTGTTTTAAAACGTTAAGTGAGATGCCTTCGGATCAGGAGACTCACACAGCCGCAAAATCATGCGAAAGGTCCTATGTTCGATTCCTTGCTGGTGGCTTCTGGGCTTTCTTACTTTCTGTGTTCCGCGGAATCTCATATTTGAGCCGCTAGCGTTTTCACGTTTGTTGCTTTCTGATATGAAGATAATGTATAGACCCCACGACTCTACTCACCCATCCAGCGGCTTGTCCTTGGACAACTGTCCTAACCCCGCCGCGTACGGCCCCACCGGGCGCGCGTCGGACGTCGGGTCGCGCGCGTCCCGCCCCGCGATCGCCTCCATCATGACCGCTGCGTCCGTAACCGTGCACGCCATGGGGCCGACTGCGTCCAGCGAGCTGGCGTACGCCACCAGGCCGTAGCGCGACACTCGGCCATAGGTGGGCTTGAGGCCCACCACCCCGCAGAAGGAGGCAGGCAGACGGATGCTGCCGCCCGTGTCGGTGCCCAGCGCCGCCGCCACCTGGCAAACAGCGCGCGGGGGGGAAGGGGGGGGGGGGGGGGGGGGGGGGAAGAGAGGGATATTAAAAGTAATGGTGGGTAGTAAGTTCATATGGGGAAATAAGACATACAACATGTTATACGGGGTGTATAAGTAATAACAGGGATCATAAAATCATCGTACTAGTGTCAGACATCCAGAAAAGATAAGAAGGTGGTAAGTCAAGGACTTAACCGGCACCCACTGGTTGGCGCGCATTAACATCTGTTGGCTGGTCGGTGGGTGGGTGGGTGGGTGGGTGGGTGGGTGGGTGGGTGGGTGGGTGGGTGGGTGGGTGGGTGGGTGGGTGGGTGGGTGGGTGGGTGGGTGGGTGGGTGGGTGGGTGGGTGGGTGGGTGGGTGGGTGGGTGGGTGGGTGGGTGGGTGGGTGGGTGGGTGGGTGGGTGGGTCGGTGGGTTGGCTGGTTGGTTGGTTGGTTGGTGGGGTGGGTGGGGTGGGCGGGCCCCCATGCAACAAGCACGCCACCTTCCCTCGCACAGAAGCACATGAACACACCATGTGTACACCTTGGGCCAGCGTGGCTGTGGCATCACACACACACATGCACACACACATGCACACACACAAACACACACACACACACACACACTCTCTCTCTCTCTCTCTCTCTCTCTCTCTCTCTCTCTCTCTCTCTCTCTCTCTCTCTCTCTCTCTCTCTCTCTCTCTCTCTCTCTCTCTCTCTCTCTCTCTCTCTCTCTCTCTCTCTCTCTCTCTCCGGCCACCCCGCACGCGTGCACCTGTGCCGCATCGCACATACACACACGGGACATGGTGGGCCACCCTCTAGCGCATGTGCGCTGCTGATGATGATTTCGGTGGTGGCACTGCTGCAGCAGGATGGGTGGGGTGGTAGCCATGCAACAGATCCCACGCCACCCATGCCACCTGTGGGCAATATGTGCCCAAAGAACTTTCCATTCGTGCCATCCGGTTTTATCAACGAGAAGATGTGGTTGCTACAGTGTCATCCTGCCTCGTTGATTGGTAACTGTACTGCCGCGGCGACTTGAAATGTGCGGCCTGCGCCTGCAAACAGGACGCCATGCATGCGAGGCAGCAAAGGGGAAGCAACCTGCGTGGTCCCTGTCACCCACCTGGCGCGCTGCCACGGCGGCTGCGGATCCGCCCGAGGAGCCCCCAGGGACATGGTGGCAACTCCAGGGGTTTGTGGTGGCCTGAAGGGAGGACCGGGGAGGTAGTGTGCCATTACAAGCCATGAGGGGCAGGGGGAGAGGGGCGGGGGGGGAGAGGGGTAGTATGGGGAGGGCATCAATCAGATGAAGCCCCTGACCAATTGTCACATCAAGGCATGGGCGGGGTAAAGGAATCTGATTATTTGCCCTAATGTAAGGAGAAGCCAAGTGCAAGGCCTTTCGTAGTTGAGCTCTTCCCTTTCTTTAGTGTGCACAGGTGTCAAGGGGAAGACAGGCTGCACTTTGGGTAGCTCGTCCCACTGCCCCAAACAGCTAAAAAGGTGCCTGCCCCAATCAACTAACAAGGGGGCTGCCTTGCCAAGCCTTAGATTGCAAAACATGTCAAACACAACGTCAAACATTCGAAACATGTCAAGCAAAATGTCAAAAAGACGAAACAAGCCAAACAAAATGTGGAGAACAAGACGTGCACGCTGACGCCCCCTTGGATGGAAAGGCCATTCAACACCGTCAGCCCTATTCTACGCAGTGTGTGGCCACATCATGCCACAACCCCTACTTGCAAGCCCCTCTTGGGCCCATGGATGCATGGGCAGGCATGGGAACAGCCCCACCAGGCGTGAGGTCAGCGACAGGACTTCCAGAGCGTGATGAATATGCCATGACTTGCACCAATCGAATGTGCCAAGCGGATTGCCCCATTCTCCCCTATAGGCAGTGCCCAATTCTACCGCACGGCCGCCTGAACTACCAGTCTACCACGAGTACCGCGAGTGATCTCCATCACATGAAGAAAACACACGATCCGCGTGGCAGCACCGCAGGCAACGCAGGTAGTGCAAAAGGAGTGCAGCAAGGAGGGCGGGAAGGAGTGCAGGAAGGAGTGCAGGAAGGAGTGCAGGAACGAGGGCGGAAAGGAGGGCGGTAAGAAGTGCAGGAGGGAGTGCAGGAGGGAGTCCAGGAAGGAGTGCAGGAGGGAGCGCAGGAAGGAGGGCGGGAAGTACAGTAGTACAGAAATCGCAGTACCTGATACGCCGAGTTCTCGGTCGTGCTGCCCATGCCAAACTCATCCATGTTGGTCTTGCCCATGATGAGGGCCCCCGCGGCACGCAGCTTTGCTACCGCATGCGCATCGTACGGCGGGCGGTAGCCCTCCAGGATCTTGGAGCCGCACGTGGTGGCGACGCCCGTCGTGCACAGGTTGTCCTTTACGCCCACAGGGACCCCCAGCATCGGGTGCCGGGCCAGCACGGCGTCCGCGCCCTCGTCCGCGATCATCTTGTCCAATATCCGGGCCTGGGATAGAAGGTCCTTCTCGTCGATTATGGTCAGGAAGCTCTTCACCGTCGGCTCCCAAGCAAGCAGGTTCTTCCTCCATTCGGTCGCTATCTCGACGCAGCTGCGTCGTTTGGTCCTGAGGTCCTCCCTAATATGCAGGACTTCCGACTTGGGAGCGCTGGTGACGCCCAACGCGGCCACGGTGACACCCCGGCGCCGACCATGTGTAGCGAAGAAACGCTGCGAAAGGCTCGATGCTTGTAAGCATCGCTGTGGGTCCACTGCCTGCCTGTTGCCCAGGAACCTTGTATGCCCATCTCGAGTGACAATGCTGCTTGGCAATGCGCAGGTGGCCATGGAACAAAAGCAGCAGCTATGCTTTCTGGCTTCTGACCTGTGAAGCGACTCAAGCGGAGCTTGGGCTTCTTTTTCACAAGCTGGATTCCTGACTTTTCCTTCTCAGATTAACATCTAGGCCCTGGCCTTTTGCAATCAATGAGTGTTCTACACCCGAAGTGCGCTTCGCGCGTCGTCCACTGTGGCTGCTACGTCAACAAAAAAATGGCGCAAGCAGTCTCCCAATAATGACTCGTAGACGGCGTATTCTAAGAAAGACTGTCCTCTTGAAGAACGGTCCCCGGTGCCGCTTACAGCACAGCCATTGGGTGCGAAATGTGCTGGTCACGTGGCCGCCATAGTCGATAATGTGATTGGAAAGTGGATTAATTTGCCGGTTGACACAATCCTAGCATCCCAACTGCCAGGGCACGTGTCGCACGGATGCGCCTCTCGGTGGTGTTAGATAGCAGCAGCGGTACTACCTACTACGTTGTCCATGCCGTTCAGAGACAGAACGGGTATGGACGGTAACACAGGGCACTTGGCAGCGTAAATTCGCAGTTATGCATGGCTCGAATGTTTGCTCGCAGGCTGCTGGGTTTTTTTATCACTCGACTGCTTTGCAGAACCGACGTTGCCACCCATGCCGGTTTTGTGAGGCATTTCCCCGCTTTGTCCTTGTAAATAACTTTCACTTGATTCAAAGCTCTATTGGGAGACCTTCTAGAACCTGGTGCTGTTGGAATTTTTCTATGGCACCGTTTCGGATTCTTGTGGTGCTCGCAATGTGGGCAACGTTACTGCCAATCGTCCATTTGGATGCCACTAGCCCGCGGCGGATGCTATCTGCGAGGGCTGTGATCAACCCAGGCAGCGGCAGTGATGGAGGCCTGAATTTGACTGGAAGTTTTGATCACGTAAAGCAGGCAACAGACCATCCTCTCATAGGCATTCTCTCACAGCCAATATTTACTCAGCGGGAGATACCTGGTGGTCATAACCAAAGCTTCATTTCAGCTTCGTATGTGAAATTGATAGAAGCTGCTGGCGCCCGCCCGGTACCCATCTCCTTCGATGCACCACGTGACGAAATCAAGAGAATAATGCGCCAGATAAATGGCGTAATTTTTCCGGGCGGGAGCTCCAGCCTCGACCCAGATTCCCAATTCTTCGAAACGGCAACATACATCTGGGAGCTGGCAGTGCAATTCAACCGGCAGGGTGTATACTTCCCTATCCTTGGCGTCTGCTTGGGGTTTGAGGCCTTTCTGCGCATTGTCAGCGACGTAAGTTGGCCCTTACTTTTGCCTTGCTGTCAACTTCCATTGCATCGATAAAGACGGCTCTCAAAGCACAGCATGGCCCGCGTCCCCTGCACGGAAAGATAACCTACGTTTAAAAGTGAACGTTAAGGTTTTCTTGAAAAATGCTTTTACTGCGTGCTGACAATAACCCAGCTCAACCGCGTCAGCAGAATCCACTTTGATCCTTGCACTCATGCTCTGATTCTACTCATGCTCTGTTTTGTCTGGGTAGTCTTACCATGGCCCTGCAGTGCATCGCTTTAACCCGCAGCCTGTCCAGGCAAGGGCGAGAAACGTTTCTACCTGTATCAGCCAAGACCGTGTGATTCCTGTTCCCCCACCTACAAGATGCGATTGGTTGCATTTGCTGCAGAGACTCCTGGCTTTCTGTGGTGACAGCTGTCAGGCCGAGGACAACCCTGGATACATTGAACCATTATGTAGGCCCTTTGATCTGGGGGCCACTGTGCAGGGCTTGTGTTCGTGCTTACATCACAACTACCTCAGGACGTGGACATCTTGTAGGGTCACTGTGTGACAAACCTTGCTCTCGCTTTCGTCACAACCACAGCAGGACGTGGACACCTTGCAAGGTCACTGTTTGGAAAACCTCGTTCTCCCTTCCGTCACAAAATTACCACAGGACGTGGACATCCTGGAAGACTTTGTCGCCGGGGTCCCGTCAACGCTCGAGTTCACGGGGGACGTGCTAAACAGCCGCATCTTTGGGAGCATGGGGGTTCAGCTGCTGCGCAAACTGGAGAAGCAACAGCTGGCGATGGAAGCCCATCGTGTAAGTGCTCACGGTGGTACTTCAGTGCTCATGTGAGTACAGTAACACCATGTGAGTGCAGTAACACCATGTGAGTGCAGTAACACCATGTGAGTACAGTAACACCACGTGAGTGCAGTAACACCATGTGAGTGCAGTAACACCATGTGAGTGCAGTAACACCATGTGAGTGCAGTAACACCATGTGAGTGCAGTAACACCATGTGAGTGCAGTAACACGATGTGAGTACAGTAACACCATGTGAGTACAGTAACACCACGTGCATGCTCTCCAATCGGTGATGGCAGATGGTTATGGGAAGTGATAGATAGGACGGGCAGGGGATATACTACTAGACGCGGTGGCGGCGCACCATGTGAGTACACCGCAGCATCACCATGTGATTGGACGTCACCTATTCTATGAGTACCCACGCTGCCCTCCATGTGAGTTCACTGTCGCAGTTGTCAGTGAGTGTGAGTGGATGACACCTTCCACACAAGGGAATGGTGGCGTAGGCTGGCGTGTTGTCAGCATATGTTTGCAGGTTTGTAGTCTTATGATTTGTGCAGTGTAGTTGAAGCTTATGGGCTGAGCCTATCAGCCTGCATTCGGATTCCGTTTGTGTCATCCTCAAACTGGGTGCTGGTTGTTTTAGGAGTCGGCTCGTTGTGCCGGTCCCCATGGCCTCCCGTCTGTTTGGAAATCTTCATGACAAACTTGGGTGAGTCATCTGCTGGGAGCCTAGCATTGGCGCAGTGAAGTCTTCTAGTTCTGGATGTCTTCTCGTTATGACTTCCTATGCATGGTGATGAGAAGGCACACAGCCTTCTGGCTTAGCACTCGCCCCGGTGATGTGGCAGCCACGCTTGTGGACCAGGCTCGCTCTGCAGTTCAGCTCTTGCAAGTCTTGCTACTCTATTGAGATAATTATCCTCCTCCTCCTCCTCCTCCTCCTCCTCCTCCTCCTCCTCCTCCTCCTCCTCCTCCTCCTCCTCCTCCTCCTCCTCCTCCTCCTCCTCCTCCTCCTCCTCCTCCTCCTCCTCCTCCTCCTCCTCCTCCTCCTCCTCCTCCTCCTCCTCCTCCTCCTCCTCCTCCTCCTCCTCCTCGTCATCATCATCATCATCATCATCATCATCATCATCATCATCATCATCATCATCATCATCATCATCATCATCATCATCATCATCATCATCATCATCATCATCATCATCATCATCATCATCATCATCATCATCATCATCATCATCATCATCATCATCATCATCATCATCATCATCATCATCATCATCATCATCATCATCATCATGATAGAGCGATACCCGCTTGGAACAAGCCTGCCTATGTGGAAAGTGCTGCAAGATGCCTCCCAAGCCTCCCTCCCTCCCCCGGCCGTGTGCCCCCCACACCAGTCCTGATTTTGGCCAATGTCCCGTGTTGTTTCCACATTTCTGAGTGTACGTGCTTCGGACACTTTCACCCCCTGCTGCTGTTTCCCCCGCTCATCTCCACCAACCTGCTCCTTCACCCCGTCTCTTCCAACCTCGGGACTACCTGGCACTGTTTCACCTGTTGAACGGCAGAAAGGGATCTCTCCAGCCAAGTTTCATGCGGACAAGAACTTGACCACCTTTTTCCGGGTGCTGTCCTACAGCCACGACGAAAACGGAAAGGTGGGCGATGCACTGTCACCCTTACACCCTAAGCCGTTGCAACCAGAATGGCCCCTTACACCCTAAGCCGTTGCAACCAGAATGGCCCCTTACACCCTAAGCCGTTGCAACCAGAATGGCCCCTTACACCCTAAGCCGTTGCAACCAGAATGGCCCCTTACACCCTTAGCCGTTGCAACCAGAATGGCCCCTTACACCCCAAGCCGTTGCAACCAGAATGGCCCCTTGCACCCTAAGCCGTTGCAACCAGAGCGCGCCCGTATACCCTTCGCAGTTGCAACCAGAATGGCAAGGTAGGGGGTAGACCTCAACTCCCCACCCGAAACGGTCAGAACCTCAATGGCAAGGTAGGGGATACGCGGCGCCCGCTTGGCCTTAATCTTCGCTATCAAGAAAGGGGCCTTAATCTTCGCTATCAAGACAGCAAGGTGGCGGGATCCATCCGTTGGGACCGGACTGCGCCTAGGGTTGACATCCAGGCTGGTTGGTTACTCTCCGTAAATCATGTCACACAGCCTTGGCTCGAGTCCTTCTTGAGGGGCAACTCAACCCCGCCACAGTCCTTTGAGCCTCTTTCACTTACAGATTTTGTTCCAAAAGTAGCCCCCCCCGATTCGCCATCCTTCGCAGAAGTATGTGTCGACCATGGAGGCAAAGCACTTTCCCTTCTCTGCCACGCAGTGGCACCCCGAAAAGAACGCGTTCGAGTGGATCTGGTCGACGACGCCCCACAGCCGGGATGCGGTCGAGATCACGCAAGGGGTGGCCAACTTCATTGCCGAGTGAGTCAGAGCGAGAGTATACCATACTAGAGTATTATACTACTAGAGTACCATATTAGAGTATTATACTACTAGAGTACCATACTAGAGTATTGTTCTACTAGAGTACCATGTTAGAGTATTATACTACTAGAGTACCATATTAGAGTATTATACTACTTTGTTGGGATGGTGATCCCTACCATAGCGAAAGTATGCGGGCATGTGGCTCATCGGCAGGCTTCCTTTGGTGCCTGTCCAGAATGGGAATAGTTGATCAAGGATCCATGAAAGCCAAGGCCAGGTCCTGAGCCTAGGAGACTAGGTCCTTGTTGTGATTAGGAGTGGGCTTGGCGTGCCCCTTTAAACCCTTGACTCATGTGCTCGATGTTTATGAATGATGGGTTCCAGATAGGGTGTTGAGGGCAGTTGATGTGCCTGCTGTGCTTGTATCCTAGCAACGCACGTGCTTGCTGATTATATACTTGCCGGCTGATTATAGTAGTAATGGGCATTAATTAGGCACCCATCCAATCGCTCGTACTCATTATGTGTATGGCTTACGAGCAACGCTAGTGCTTGTAGCCGGTCAACGTGCCCAGCTTGGCGCGGATCGGCTAAGATTTCCCCTTCGATTCCAGGGTGGCTACAGGCACCTGGTGCTCCACGGACTTGGTTTGGATGCATTGCTGTAGATGTACTACTAGACGGGCATTTTCTGCATTGTGTGTGGGTTAAGAAGCTTGGTAGGGACAGGATATCTTCAGCATCGTGCTTAAGAAGCTGGTTAACTACCACCACCCACTCTTTCCCTTGAGGATGTGTGCTCTGTGACGTAATGTCAGTATTCTGGATGGTCACAGCTACCAGGTTTCAGTACGTTCCATGGTGCGGGACTGCCAGTGGCAATAAGTACATGGCGTACATCGTGGCGTATGTCCATGTAAATAGTGTCCCCCCCCCCCCCCCCCCAATAGTTTCCTAGAAAGAGCGCTTACCTCAAGTTCCTAGGTAAGTTCATCCTGGCGTCAGCATTCATGATGGTGCAGACTTCCTCGGTCTTTTGTAATTCCGGCGTCTACAAGCATTTCCCCGCTTATTAAGTGAGACAGCTATTCCTGAACTATTGTATACGAAGCAAAGGATTTGACATGTATGCCACCCTTGCCTCATCCAATCTGGCTAATGCCACCAAACTTATTTGTTTTTCTGTTCCCTCTCTCTCGACCCCATTCCTGCACGGGCTATTTCCACACGAAAATGTGCCAAATGCAGCGAGTCTCGCAAGTGCCCCCACAAGCCTGACACCCTGCAGTCCGAGATGGACCTCTTGATCTATAATTATCCTCCCTGGTTTAGCGAGAAGGCTGACCGAGCGATCGGCTCTGTTCAGCTCTACCTCTTCCCACTACGGTCTCCTGGGAATCAGTCAGTAAGCAGTCATGCCCATGTGAGATTGCGCACCATGCAATTAATTAATTAATACATTAATGATCACATGTGACTGCGTCACATGGGTGCCTTGATACAAAGTAAAGGAACCGTCTTGACCCCTATACACAATGATCGAGAAGGAGGCCGGCCGGCCGGGCCGGAGGGCGCCCTAGCTTCTTGCACTGCCACAAGTGGCCGGGCAGGCCACAGAGCGCTCGATCTATCCACAGCATGGTGCCCCGGGCGCAACGTAACATATACTGTGGGTGCAATATACCATGCATGCATGTAAGTATAATTGAATTGAATTGAATTGTACCATAACTCCGTTGGGAGTATATGTAGCACATAGCCCTTGAGAGGGGGGCATATGGCCTATCATACATCCTAAGCTACTTCCTGCAAGGGTGGGGATGTAAAGGACCCTTGCTCTAGGTGCACCAGGGCACTTGCATCCCCATGATCTTCAAGCTATGCCCAGCGAAGGGGGAGCCTGTCATGGGGGGGAAGATCAGCATAGCTATACAAAAGCTAGGGCATGGCGTCTCAGCAGAGAGTTACTCCCTGCATGGGCACTGCATAATTAAATAAAGCTAGGCATCATCTGGAGGGTGGCTCAGCATAGGCACACATGTACATGACTAAAAAGGCTAGGCCTAAGCTGGTGTAGTGCCTGTAGTAGGCGGGCATGTACAAGGCCACTGTCTAACTATTCTACACTACTGCTGTATTCCCCTAGGCTGGGGCTGGAGTTGCTGGGGCCGCGGTGGTCGAGGGGGTCGCTTGCCAGGGCTTGTGGCCGACGTAGATGGCCGCCCCCTTCCAGTACACCGGCTGGCCCGCCTTGGTCTGCCGGAGCTGGAGGTAGGTCGGCCATAGCTCCCGTCGCCGTTGTTGTTGTGCCAGGGTCAAGTCGTCGTCCACGGTGAAGTGAGTATTCTCGAGCCGCTTGCGGCGTCTGAGAAACGAAATCTTGTCCGCTGGGCTATCAAAGATGAGAAGAAGCGGAGGCGCCCCTGCCTTACCCCGCGCGCGGGGGAGGCGGTGGGCCGGGCGGTCAGCTTGATCTCACCAAGAAGGCCCATGCGTGCAAGGATTTTGTTCTCAAACGCACGTGCAAGCTTCTCGGAATTCTCACCTTCTTCCATGTCGAAGTTCTTGAGGATGGCGTTGAGGCTGCGTTTGGCGAGCTCGGCCTCCTCGCGGAGGTCAAGCGTCTGCCGCTGGAGCTGGGCTGCGACGGCGGAGGTGGTGGAGGTGGTGTGTTGCTTAAGCATGTCCGCCCAGGTCGTGATGGGAGGAGCATCGCCGGCCAGGCCAGCCGTGGCTAGCTGGCTTGGCGGCAATGTCCTTCACTGCCTGGGCGGTGAGGCCGGCTGTGTTCTGCAAGACCTCGATAGCGATTGCATTATCCTTGAGGCCGCGCTGGTCGATGTCACGGAGCTGGGCGGTGATGGAGTCGGTGGAGGCGGAGGGGGGGGGGGGGGGAGGCGAGGAGGGTGGCGGTGGAGGTGGGGATGGTGGGAAGCTCAGCAGCCAGCGTGCCGCCAATTGCCGCCACATCTGCGGCAAGAGGGGTCACGTGCTGCTCGAAAGCCTCCTTGAGGAGGGTGCGGATGGTGGCTTCCGTGGGGAAGGTGGCCGGGGGGGCGGTGGGGAAGCCCAGATCGCTGATTCGGAGCGTCCAACAAGGGAGCAGAGGGCGAAGCGTTGAAGCTTGGGGCGATTCATGCGGTGAATGATTGGGAGAGCCTCGGCGGGGTCGACGAGCGTGCCATCATGCACCAGGCCAGCGGCCGCGGTTGTGGGACGTGAGGTACACGCACAGGTCTAGAAGCGAGGCGTGTGCATGACCCGTAAAACACGTCTTCCATGAACCAACTTGGGCGGCGTTGGCACCAGTAGCCGGAGCTGTTGACGTCAAAGGAGATCTCTTCCCAGGGCGGCTCAGCAGAGCGACTGCGCTTGGGTTCAGGCGAGGCAGATGGCGAGGCAAGCCCGGGAGGCCTGCTAGGCGAGCACCAGTGCACGACTAGTGTCACCGTGGCCATCTGGGCCGGTGTGCGAAGCTGCAGCCGAAGCTGCAGACGTATTTTCATTGCCGAGCGCAGCCGCCAGGCTGCGTTGCGTCGAGAGGCGTTTGCTCATCGTATATTGCGTAATAGCTTCGGAAAATTACATCAGCATGTGCATCGTAGAAAGACGCATCGATTGTGATATTCACGGCTAAATTCGGGGCTCTTGAAAACGTGAAAGTTATGAGCTCCGCCGTCAGCCATGGCTACCTCGTGGCTCGTGGTTCGTGGCTCGTAAGTATAATACAATTGTCTTATTTCACCCACAGACCTTGCCGGATCGTTTATCGTGTCCGATTGCTGCTGTGGCATTCCTTAGTCATGAAGGAGAAAGGGGCCTCTGCCCTTATTTCTTCCTGTTGTGCACACATACAGGGATTAAAAGCACTTCGGTGCTCCGTGACTCCGTCCGGCAACGGCAGCACGCGTTTTATTAATAAAATACTACTCGAACACGCGGACAAGATAACGGCAGGCTCGAGCTACCATGGTCCGGATTCTCCCGATTTCTGGCCTGCGCGCTGGTTGTCTCCTTGATATATTACTAGACTACACCGTTATAGTAGGTAGGCGCATGACGCATATAGCCAGCATATGTAAAATATTAACAGGTAGGCTGCATGGCGCACCATGCTTGCAAATTAACGATCGTTATATAGCAATCGATGCACTATTCCTAGCTAAACAAGCTCGCAGGATGATTCTGAAGTGAGACAACTATGCCTGGACGCATATGGCGATCTGCACAAAGCCGTGGAAGGACTAGCTAGGTTGTTGTCTGAGCTAGGAAAGACGCGAAGGCCGCGCGGGAGCCGCGTGGCTATCTCTAGGTACTAGGTAGACCTGCGTGGAGGGAGACGGAGGGTAAAAAGAAAGGTTGATAGGGAAAACATGCACACACACATGCACACGCACACACACACACATGCACCACCACTACCAACAAAAACAACCAAAACTAAGAAGGAAAAGAGGGAACACACACAAATATGCACGCCGGTTGTCCGATCCTTGATGCACAAAGGGGCGAAAAGTTCATAAGTAATTTTTAATACATTACAAAGGGAAAAAGAAAAAAGAGAAAGAGAGAAAGAAAAATGAAAAGAAAATGTAAATGGTAATAATACGAACAGTAAAAGTTAACTTACTTCATAATTAATAAATAAATAAGCACGTGACTGCGCCACGTGGGTGCCAATCACTTCATAAATAAAGACAAAGTAAAGAGTGAGTCATGTACATGTGTGCCTATGATGTGCCATGCACACCGGCCAGATGATGCATAGCTTTATTTAGTTATGCTGTGCCCAATGCAGAGAGCCACTCTCTGCTGAGAAGCTATGCCCTAGCCTTTGTATAATAGCACCATGCATGATGATCTTCCCCCCCGGGCCTCTGTCTGCGCCTTTAGGTAGGTGCTGGAATACATAGTGGTGTGCAGGCGCACTTTGGGCATGCCCAGAGCATGTGTAGTTTACACCCTACCCTTGCAGGAAGTACGTATACGTAGCCCAGAGTGTATTAATAGCCATATGCCCCTTCTCAGGGATATGTGCTACATGTAATCCCAACAGAGTTATGTTCCAATTCCATGGATTCAATTCCATTCCATTCCATTCAATTCAAATTAGTAAAGAGTAATAATAATCACAAAAACAAAAAAAGGAATAAAGGAAAGGTCATTGCTCAGATGTGGTGAGGCACAGGCGATGTTGGAAGTATGGGTCAGGAGTTCAAATTTTCAGTGCCCATGGTGCCCGGCCGTGGGTCTCCTATCCAACAGGGTCTAAAGCCTCGTGCCCAGCTCATGCTCCAATCATTAAAAAGTGTATCAAGTCGAGACAACCAAGCGCATGCCAGAAATCGGGAGAATCCGGACCATGGTAGCTCAAGCCTGCCGTTATCTTGTCTGCGTGTTTGAGTCGTTCAGGATGATGAATATGAATGGTGATGAAAATGTGTAGCCTTGTTGTGTGCACATTCTTTCTTCGCTTGCTGAATTTGCCCCGAAAGCCCGGGGGCACTTTCCCCGCTGAAAACTGGGTGTCGGCGGAAGCGTATTGTAGTCAGTTGGAATTATGGCTGGCTTACGTGTAGAGCGACTAGATGACCTAGACGGTGGGGCCGGAATTAACAGCTTGCTTGATCAGGGCGTGTGTTTCGAGCCTAACTGGCCGGGAGTGTCTATGATGCTGTACATTTTACGATGGAATCAGTACACGTACGTCCCCAAGAAAACCTGAACTTCCCTTACCAAATGGGATGTCCGCCGCTTCGGCGCCGGCCAGCGGGATTTTTGCATCTTGGAAATCTTTACGCTCACGAAGGAACAATCTGACGATGTTATCAAGTTCCTGGCCCGCCATTAATTAATTAATTAATTAATTATCAACATCACTCCGTTGGGAGTAGATGTAGCACATAGCCCTGAGAAGGGGCATATGGCTTTTAATACATTCTAGGCTACTTCATGCAAGGGTGGGAATGTAAGCTACCCCTGCTCTAGGTGCACCAGGGCACCAGCACCCTCATGGTCTATCACGCTATGCCCGGGTAAGGCCCGCCATGACGAGCTTTTTTTGCCTACCCCTGGCAACAAGGTCACCACTTGAGCCCAATAGGGAATGGCTCCTTCAAGAACCGGAGGCGTACTTGAATCCAGTACGTCATCATGTGCATCGAGCTCTACGTACCTTCGCTGCGACGCCCAGGACATCACCCAGATTGGCTACGCTGGCCTCAGGAGCCTCCTGCATGAGCGCAGACGGGCAGCCAAAGCAGCTGTACCATCCTCGCAGAGCGGCACCTCCCCCAGCACGGACTCCATCCGAGCTGCAGTGGCGGAGCAGTTGGCGCCGATGGCTGCTCAGCTCGCCGCCCTGAACGCGCCTGACGGCCCACTCAACACTCTCTCGGCCAAGGTCAACAACATTGAACTCCAGAGTCGCACTCCAGCCTCAGTTTACCAGGCTACGCAAGAGCACCTTGCCACCAAAGTTTCCGAGGCCACAGCCACTGTGACCACCCCGGCCTTAACCAGGTGGAAGGCCGACTCGGCCAAGGCACCGTGAAACTTGAGGCCTGAGTTGCTTCGAAGGTAGACGCCCTCACTGGCCACGCAGGTCCCCGAGATCGCCGAGCGAACGGCCACCGGCATCGCCGCCCAACCTGCTGGTAGGGCTAGCGATGCCCGGCCCCTCGACTCGCGCCTCCTGGGCTCAGTGACCTGCTCAAGAGCCAGGCATCCTCTAGCACGACCGCCATCACCACCAAGCTCCAGGAGCTGGAAGACACACGCCGCGAGGCCGCTGACCACGACGTACCGTCGCGCTGCTGCCGGGTCATCCTCAGGCGCTTCGACATGCAGCCGGAGGAGACCCCAGACTCTCTTCTCGACGAGCTGAAGAAACAACTCTTGGCGTGCATGGAGCTGCCAGGTGCGACACTGCAGGGCGCCTACCGCCTGCCTCATCCACGGGCCAAGGCTGGGCCCCCTCCAGTGGTCCTCACCTTCAGCGACGTACATCACAGCCCGAGTTCGGTTCCTCGAGATCTCGCCTCAAGAGCTGGTGAACACCTCCTGGTCGCTTGACGACGACCTGACGCCAGCCCAGCAGCAGCAGCGCCGCGATCAGTGGCCCGACTACATCCGCCACAAGACCAACCCCGAGAAGCCCCGGCCAAGTGTACTGGCGGGGCGGGGACCTTTATGTCAACAAGAAACTGTGGAAGCCTCTCCGGGCTCCCCCAGGATAGAGCACTCAAGATAGTTGTCTAGATGGGGGCAATCGATTATGGGATAGCTTAGGCATTACAGCACTTGAAATGATATTAGCGCACAGCGTTATAGTACCTTCAATTAGCTCTGGCACCTTGTGGTCATCAGCTTGCGCCTTAGCCGACGTCTTGAGCCCACCTCACCTTTGTAGCATAAGCTATGCGTCAGCCTACCTATGGTATTGCACTGGTTGTATTGCACCCTCAGTGTTGCGCCCCGGCATGCACCATGCTGTGGAGAGAGCGCTCTGTGGCGCCTGCCCACTTGCGGCAGTGAGAGAAGCTAGGGCGCCCTCCCTCCTTCTCGCTAGCTGTGTATATAGGGTTGAAGGTTGGACTTTACTCTGTATTGGCACCCACGTGACGCAGTCACGTGCTTATTAATTAATTAACTAATTACGTACATCGTACGAGATGGCCGGTATAGCACTTTGCACAGTATAATATTCATGTCGAAGGCGTGAAATAGAGGCATGCTTTAGGGAACCTGTACTCACTCGATCTAGATGCTGCAATTGGATTTGTCGAGTATACACCTACACAGTTGTGGGGCATAAGGAGTTTCAATAAAAAGAGAGTTCGGCAAAAGAAAAAATGTTGCATGATTAGTGCGTTGATGAGGCATACCTTGTCTGGAATACTGAATTGTTTTTTCAGTACTTATTAACCCCGAGACAACTATTCACTTATGCATCCATGTAATAGTCTTGGCGCCCCAGGCGAGGTAGTTGATGCAATCAATTCCAACGGTTCCCTCAAAATAAATAAGGTTGCTGCCCAGCAATTTGGTGCTCTGTGACTCTGGAAAAGGCGATAGTGCAATTTGCAACCATGACA
>RPFO01000050.1:3801948-4001948 GCA_009746045.1 Mesostigma viride | reverse complement strand
CAAGGCAAACACAGGCTAAGCCCTAACTAGTCCAATGCCATACTAGCCATATTCCCTGGATTAAGTTACTGCAATTAAGAACACCAGGGAGTCCACCATGTCGGTATGCTAGCATCCAATACGCTAGCAATCGCAGTGAACCTGTGCCTATGTCAAGTGCCCAGATGAACATATGCAAACGGTGGCCGCAACAATGCTGGGACAGGCCACTACTCTAGTGGGAATCACACTCACCTACACTACGCTAGTGGGGCTGGCCACTACGCCAGGAAGTTAGTCACGACTACGCACCTCCCCCCCACCAAATCGTGGCACCCCACACGTGGCACGGCCCCAGCGGAAGGATCGGCATACCGGGATGGGGACCAGGGGTGCCACGATCGCACTGCTAGGCCTCACGAGGGCAACCCCTCTGCATAAAGAGGTCGCTGCCCAGTTCTAATGTGCCAGGATGGTAGACGGCGTGCCACGATCCAACACAGACACCCTGGTGGGGAGAATAGGTTGGGCCAGTGGGAGCTACTCTCATGGGCGTGAATGGCCTCGTGCGATTACCTGGGACATGGTGCGGCTGGTGGGCTCCACTGCCATGCGCAGCCGCATCGTGTCGAGCGGGTAGGTGAGCAGCGTGGACACCATGCCCGCGCACGCGCCCGCCGCCAACCGCTTGGGCACGCTGATGTCCTCCGCGTCGCCCTTGAACGCGCGCTGGGGGAGTGGGAGTAGGGAGAAAACAAGCGTCGAGGATGATGGGTGGGTGGGTGGGTGGGTGGGTGGGTGGGTGGGTGGGTGGGTGGGTGGGTGGGTGGGTGGGTGGGTGGGTGGGTGGGTGGGTGGGTGGGTGGGTGGGTGGGTGGGTGGGTGGGTGGGTGGGTGGGTGGATGGATGGGTGGGTGGGTGGGTGGGTGGGTGGATGGGTGGGTGGGCCGGTGCGTGGATGGATGGATGAATCAAGTGCAGAGAAAGAGCAGGGAAACGGGCGTGAGATGGAGACCAAGCGGGGGGACGTTATTATAGAGGTGAACTGGCAATGATACTAGACAAGGTCCACAAGACGTACGCCAGGTCTAGGAGGTTTTTAGCGCGACGTAGCACACCTTGACACTAAAAAAACGTTGGTGTGCTTCGATAACTTGGTAACACTGGTGCTTCAGTGATTGCCATGGGCAGGATTGCCTGTAAGAGATGGGAACTGATTGCCAGTAAGAAGGCTATGGAGATGCATTAGCAATGAGTGGGCTACTTCTCAACCGTGATGACTGATGATGAGATCCCATGCACAAGTTTGCATGCACAAGTCTTAAAATCAAGAAGCGAACCGTTCATTTGTTCGCCAAGAAGGCAACCATTCATTTGTTCGCCAAGAAGGCAACCATTCATTTCTTAGTCAAGAAGGCAACCATTCATTTCTTAGTCAAGAAGGCAACCATTCATTTCTTAGTCAAGAAGGCAACCATTCATTTGTTCGCCAAGAAGCCAACCATTCATTTCTTAGTCAAGAAGCCAACCATTCATTTCTTAGTCAAGAAGCCAACCATTCATTTCTTAGTCAAGAAGCCAACCATTCATTTCTTAGTCAAGAAGCCAACCATTCATTTCTTAGTCAAGAAGCCAACCATTCATTTCTTAGTCAAGAAGCCAATCATTCATTTGTTAGCCTGGCTGCTAATCAAGCGTGCCTGACTGCATGACTAGCCAAGCCAATCTCATCAGCTCTTGTTCTTCTAATAATCCTTGTCATTACTATAATTATAATTCATTCTGTAGCATGATGAACCCATCACAACAAGCCCCAAAACCAAGCGAGGGCGTTGTGTTCCGCAGAGAAGGGAGCCTACCTTGAAGTACTCATACGAGTACAGCTGGGCGGCCGCGTAAGGGATTGTGCGCACCACCTGGGAACCCACCAAGCATGAGGGAGGGCAAGAACCGAATACCAAGTCAAACAAGCCCGTGACACACACAAAAAAAGCCACATCAGCAGATATGGCACCTCACAGACGTCAAGTCTCGACAATGCTCAAAAGTTCAGTGTGACACCATGGTCATCAAGTTTTGGTTATATGTTAGCCCGGAAACCTGCTGCAATTTTCCATCAGCAATGAGGAAATGGCCAGGGAACTGAAGCTATTTGGGTGCCCAGCATCTCTCCTCGAAAAACAAGCTTGAGATGAAAACAGTACTATCAAGCCAGCCTAAGCAGCTGAAATGGTTCACAAATGGCGACATGCTTTGTAATGCACGCGCGGCACACCATGACAGTGTAAAAAAACGAGCAGATGATAACGCTGTAGTAGAAATATCATGCCCCACTATAGCAGGTATTTTATCTAGCATGTCAAACACAAAAAAGAAAAAGATATCAAGCTCTTCAAGGTATGACAAGAAAAGAAGCAGGTGAAGTGATAGGTGTTGAAAACCAGGAATGTAACAGTAAATTCGCTCTTATAGTCATTATGGCACGCAGGTACTCACCTGTGGCAGGTTCCCCTTCCAGTAGCCCATGATTCCCTCTTCCTGAGCAATGGTCATGAATGCCTGGGAAATGAGGGAAAATGGACGCATGCAAGGCACCCAAATTTCCACAGTAGGAAAGATGGCCATTATTGATGTCTGATTTCAAAGCACTCTCAGAAAGGTTTGCACATGAACGGGAAGTCAAACCCAGGCGCTGCTTGCAAGGAAAGCAAAAAATGGCTGGTCTGTATAGTCAAAGCGATAGGATACAAAGGTCGGCATGTTCCATGAGCATCGCATTATCATGCCTTAAAAGATGCTATCATGCTAGCAGCATTTGCATGTTTCGGCATGCAACCAAATCGCGAATGCTAACCCCCAGGAAATAACATCGTAGTAGTCCATAACACTCGACATTCTGTATAACACAATAAAACCGAGGATATGTGGGCCTGCCAGACATCCATACCTTCATAAATCCACCTGAAGCCGAACGGCCCACGGCATTTCCGATGTTCAGTGACTTGACCTGTGGACATAATTACGATAGAGAATTGGAAAAGATAATTTATAAATGTCATGTTGACATTTCGACCAACCAAATTGACAGAATTTCAGGATAAGAAACCGGCAAAGACAAGTTAGCGCGTAGACAATTCGGCACACCTGAAGCAAAATTTTTATTCGGTCAAATGGAGCGGTCAAAGTCTTGGCCAGTCCACCAGCAATAGCACCCGATATAAACAGGGCCAGCGATTCTGGGACCAGGGTCAGCAATGCGATGGGGCGCTGCGACAGTTGAACAAGAGTGGGGCGCCTACACGTCGCTGTGACTAATTCCACGCAGCCTCTTCTACGAATTCTACTAGTCCGTTGGGTTTCCATCTCGTTAGCTGTGGCTTCCGAGCGCAACGGGGCAAACGTTGCCAGGTTTTTGCATCCCGGCATTACGCAGGATGAATACAGTTCCGACGCTTCCTCGCCCCCGTCGGGACCTCGCTCCCGGGCATTGACCCGCGAGGCACTGGCGTCAATTGCCCACCTAAACGACATTGCTGAAAATTTGGTAGAAATGAACGAAGCAACACCGCCGTGCAAGTCCGCGCATGGCCGTTTTGCCGGCAGGCGCGCGAGGTGACAAATGTTTTTCGAGCCAACGGCGGCGACCAGTTGATGTGGCGACTGCCAGTTCGCCACGTTGGCGTTCGAAAAGCTCTTTGCGTCCAAGGCTGGCGTGATGTTGCATCTTGCGCGGTGATGCCTTTGGGAGTTGGGGTGATGCCTTTGGGAGTTGGCGTGATGCCTTTTGCGCTTTCCTCTCACCTTTGGATTGGATCCTCTGCTTTTTGATACTTTTTGGATCCTCTGCAACATGGTTGGATACCGTCCTCTGCTTTTGATACTTTTTGGATCTTTTGAGAAGGAGGAATTGTGCGATCGACTGAAAGTGAAAAAAAACTACAGTAGTTTCTTACTACAGCGTTTTGTAAAATAAAGTTTTGTAAAACGTTCGTAAAACTGTCTGGAAAAGCCTGGAAAACCCCTTGGAGGACAACAGCAACAACAGGGGCCAGGCCAGGGCCAGGCTGTTCATCGTCATTGCTAGTTGCTAGCATAAGGTACGAGTTTAAGTGGTAACGAGGCCAGAATAACGTTCTACATCTCAGGTCTCTGACTCCTGAGGGTTTCTCATCACGTCTTCTCGAGTTTCTCAAGGTCTTGTCACATCTTCGCACCCTAGTTACGTGCGGGGATGGTTGCCGATGGCTCGGGACAAAACGCAGTGGCCCTGCTCTACCATACTGAACTGATGCATGGTTAATAATCTATCGCGGAGCAAAAGGACGAAACGATTATGCTATCGGCAAATGGATGGTCTTGTTGAAAGGGTTTCCACGTTGCATGATGCGTTGTCGTAATCAGGGATCTCGTCGGCTACAGTCGTAATGTGCCGAACCAAGTGCTGCTTGCGTGTTCTGGTCTGATTATCACAAGTAAGTAGTGTTCTAATTATTATTATTATCCGGCAGGACGACAAGAACACTTGAACTCAGTTCATGGACCTTTAGTATCTTTTATGCAAGCCATGAGCAACATCAGCATTCCCGACCCAGTGGCGGGCAAGTCGATTGCCAGGGTAGAGCTCGAAGGCGCGGAGCTACAAGCGTTTATATCTCGCTTCAAAACCGTGGTTAACCGGTTCGTCGAGCTTCACCCTCAAGGTCTTAGGACTCCGAGTACCGTGGGGGTCTCGGTTGTGCAGCCTGCTGTGGAGACTCTCCCCAATCCTGCTCCAGCCGCACCTTCAGGGCCCGCACGTCAATTACAAACCGAGGTTGCTCCACCCAGCGCCGCCAGCGCGCCGACACAGCCCGAGAGATCGCGTAACTGGTGGCCCGGGCCCGAGACGTTCGCAGGCCCAGCAGCGGCCAATCTACCCCCGGTCCGGCCAACGGGATTCCGCGAGAAGCCCCCCCCCCAAAAGGCATCCACCCCTATCCAGTGGTATCCCTCGGCTGGGACGCCGTCCTCTGGGTGGACCCAGCCCGATGGCGGGAGCACCTCATCCTCAGCAGTGCATGGCACGGCCCCAACGGCGGCAGCAGCACCTGCACCCAGGCCGGCCCCTGCTGCTGCCGCTGCTGCAGCGGCGCCCCCCCCCGACGTTACGGTGCGCAGGCCTTTGGTGCCATCGGCCATGGTCCCCGTGGAGGTGTGGCACCGGAGCTGCATCACCCCAGCGAGCGAGCACAACAACGCGCGCGTGAACTGCATCGACTACGCCACCGAGTTCAGTGGCCTGCCCAGCATGGGGGCTGGTAGGTCAAGGGGATCAGAGACCAGCTCACTTTTAGAACTGTTCAAGGGGTCGCCTTGAAGGGGAAGCTGTAGGCGGCTGCAGGCTGCTGGTTCTTTCGCGGTCACCCTGTGGGATCCCTGGAGCTGCCTGTTGTGTGGCGCCAGGTGTTGTTTGGCGTCACATGTTTCCGTACCTTGATTTAGAAACATAAGCGTAGTTTCTCTCCCCTCCTCGATGATACGCTCCTGCAGATCCCCCCATCCGATTTCTATTTATAAAATACTTTCGAAACCTTACGAAATCTTAGCTGGTCGCGTATCTCTCTGTGGCAGTGGCCCTGTAGCTCTGTACACCCGGCCACTTGGCCAGAGTGTGCTACACGCCTAGCCACCGATGTTGTTGTTCTGCTGTTATACATTTCTGTGGGCTGCACGTTTTGACAGTGGTGTTGGTCATTGACTGCGCATCCTGACACAAGCTGCTGTGATGCATACACCTTGTTATCCGTCCGTATTTTTGGATAAGCGCTCGCTCGCGTGCGTATCTGTGCACTCTGACGCAGGCATACCCATGTCGATTACTGTTGGACACGCGCACTCGCGCATGCTGATCTGTCTGGTATAGAATCATGGACGTACATATTAGTCAGTAGTATATAATTTAGCCCAACCAACATGCAGAGTCTACCCATCTCCCTGCTAGTGGCCCACAGCCTACACACCCTAGAGGGCTACCCAACAGGGCCACGCTGGAAAGCCACCCGACAAAGCCACCCTGCAAATCCACCCTATAACGCCACCCTACAGGGTCAGGACAATCTCTCATGGCACTTTTGTGCTGGCATGCGCTTCAGGAAGGCATGCAAGCAGAGGCACGCATGCGAATTCTTCAAGGAACCTCGATTGTTTCTGTTGCGCTGATCGAAT
The DNA here is from genome assembly GCA_009746045.1 of Mesostigma viride. Lineage (NCBI taxonomy): Eukaryota > Viridiplantae > Streptophyta > Mesostigmatophyceae > Mesostigmatales > Mesostigmataceae > Mesostigma > Mesostigma viride. The sequence continues at coordinate 3,995,765 of RPFO01000050.1, read as the reverse complement.
TCGATTAAGTGATTGCGGTATATTCTTGTGCAGTGTAAATGTGCAAGTATTGCTGGATGGATGCGACACCCGCTACCTCCCCCCTTGCACTTCACCTCTTGTGTTGGCACACGTGCATGCATGACCAACTTGTGCGCTTGCACCGGCCCCACATGACTAACTTTTCTGCTTGCACCGGCCCCACATGACTAACTTTTCTGCTTGCACCGGCCCCACATGACCAACTTTTCTGCTTGCACCGGCCCCACACGACCAACTTGTCTGCTTGCGCCCGCCCAACGTGACCAACTTGTGCGCTTGCGTTCGCCCCACATGAACAACTTGTCTGCTTGCGCCGGCCACCAGGCTGGCTGCTCTCCGCCTCCAGCCGGCTAGTGAACCTGTGGGGCTGCTTGAGCGAGGGTCAGCGCAGCACCGAGCTGATGGTGAGGACGCACGAGTACCATGTACAGCATCAGCCAAGTGCTCTGCTGTACTGGTGTTGCCCTGACAAGGCAGCGCAGCACGTAGCAGAGGGCGAGGATACACCCCCCCCCCCCCCCACCCCCACCCCCACCACACCACACCACACCCACACACCCACACCCACACCCACACCCAACCCCAACCCCAACCCCAACCCCAATCCCAACCCCAACCCCAACCCCAACCCCAACCCCAACCCCAACCCCAACCCCAACCCCAACCCCAACCCCGACCCCAACCCCAACCCCAACCCCAACCCCAACCCCAACCCCAACCCCAACCCCAACCCCAACCCCAACCCCAACCCCCCCCCCACCTCTACACAAAGGGACACACTACACCGTGTGCGAGGCACTACACTGTAGCGAGGCCCAGCGCAGGGCATGCCGGAGGGTGGGCGTGCGCAGAGTTCCCGTAGTTGTAATGCTTTATAACTTCTCAACTACAATCCCATGGAGGACCCGCATGCCACACAATGTGGGGGTGGGTGTATGGCATGTGATGCGCTGCTATATAGTGGAGTGGTCCTAGTGAGGGGCCGCATCACAGGTCTCATGGACAGCGAGGGCGCAGGACGCCCCGGTCAGTAAGGTGCTTAGCTCGTGTGCAGCCAGTAACGACTTGTGGTGGCGCAGGATGCTCACAGAGGACGCATCCGCAGACAGTGGTGGTGGGGCTAACCTCGTTTGCTTCAGATAATAGGGGTCTCCATACTCCATGACAGTAATAGTAATAGTAATAATAATAATGTGGTAGACTCCGGTTCTTGGAATGTGCTGCACAGATCGGTGTGGTCCTGTTCCTGGTGAGTACAGGGCGCGTTCCAATCAAGCATATAGCAGAACGTTCCTGGAAAACGCTAAATTCAATTAGTTGATTGGGCGAAGCGGAAAAACTTTAGTGTGCCTCGTCCCAGGCAGGCTTGGGAGAGAGTATACCTGCACAGACACAGGCATGCGTTTGGGCAGGCATGTGTTTGGGCAGGCATGTGTTTGGGCAGGCATGCGTTTGGGCAGGCATGCGTTTGGGCAGGCATGCGTTTGGGCAGGCATGCGTTTGGGCAGGCATGCGTTTGGGCAGGCATGCGTTCGGGCAGGCATGAGCGAGGTTGGCTCTCCCACTCGTGGGCGTGCTGACCACTGTAGCAGAATGTGCTGGCGGTAGCAGAATGTGCTGAGCAGCATGCCAGAACCTGTCACGAAGTACTCAGTAACTAGGATATTAGTACCTTGAAAGGTATCATGTATTCGTACCTATCTATTAGTACCTTGAAAGGTATCAGGTATTCGTACCTATCTATCAGTACTTTGAAAGGTATCAGGTATTCGTACCTATCTATTAGTACTTTGAAAGGTATCAGGTATTCGTACCTATCTATTAGTACCTTGAAAGGTATCATGTATTCGCACCTATCTATTAGTACCTTGAAAGGTATCAGGTATTCGCACCTACCTATTAGTACCTTGAAAGGTATCAGGTATTCGTACCTATCTATTAGTACCTTGAAAGGTATCATGTATTCGTACCTATCTATAAGTACCTTGAAAGGTATCAGGTATTCGTAGCTATCAGCTATTTCTCGTAGTCATTGGTATCGATGAGTAGGTAAGTGCTTCCCATGCATGCCACCCATTTCTCATAGGAATCGATGAGTAGGTAAGTGCTTCCCGTGCATGCCACCCATTTCTCATAGGAATCGATGAGTAGGTAAGTGCGTCCCGTGCATGCCACCCATTTCTCATAGGAATCGATGAGTAGGTAAGTGCGTCCCGTGCATGCCACCCATTTCTCATAGGAATCGATGAGTAGGTAAGTGCTTCCCGTGCATGCCACCCATTTCTCATAGGAATCGATGAGTAGGTAAGTGCGTCCCGTGCATGCCACCCATTTCTCATAGGAATCGATGAGTAGGTAAGTGCTTCCCGTGCATGCCACCCATTTCTCATAGGAATCGATGAGTAGGTAAGTGCGTCCCGTGCATGCCACCCATTTCTCATAGGAATCGATGAGTAGGTAAGTGCTTCCCGTGCATGCCACCCATTTCTCGCGCATGGCCTCACACACGCGCATGCCCCCCCATCCATATGAATGCGAGCTGGCCCCCCCTTGCCTCCCTTGTCATCCGCCCTCCATTGCCACCCGCCCTTCCTTGCCGCTTGCCCTTCCCCTCCCCCCCCCTTCCCCCCCCAGGTCATGCACTCCCAAGTCACCGACGTGGAGCCGACCCATATGCACATGCAGCGAGCGCACCAGCTGCTGCTGCTTGCCGGCATGACGTCCGCCAGCAACAACGGGGCGGCCTCGGGCTGCGTCTGCCTCCACTCGCTCTCTGGCGACGCCTTCCTTGGACTCCGGGTGGGTGGCGGTGGCGGCAGCAGCAGCCACCTTGACAATATTGGTGGTAGCAGCAGCCACAACAGTGCTTGTAGCGGAAGCCGTCATAGTCTGAATCAAGTCATGGTGACAATGGCAGCTACCTTGAAAATTTGTCAATCTTGTACTTCGAATTTAATCAAGGTGGAGGAATTGGGGTGGTGGGGTGGTGGGTGGGTGGGGGGCAGGTGGGGGATGGGGGATGGGTTTAAAGCTGTGCCTATGCATACGCGTGGGCAGCGACGTGCGCCCCTGGAAATATTTGAGCTTGAGATTCTATCCTGGCTTTTAAGCCCCTGGGTGGTGGGGTGGGTTGCAGCGCCTGCCCTTCCAATAATTTTTTTAAAAAAAAAGGTTTTGTCGCTGAAATGGCCTGAAGCCTGGTTCCATAAGCCTTGGGCTGGTGCCTGCTCTATTTGTAAGGGTGCCTGCTCTGTTGGTTAGGGTGTGGTTAAAGACAGGGTAATAAAAAATATGTAATAATTTTTACGTTTATAATAGTATTATTGTATTTGATTGAATACGAAAATCTATTTTTAAATATTAAATAGATTTTTAAAAGTGGTTTTAAGGGTGTGTGGCTGCCTGCTCTGGTTGTAAGGGCGGATGGCTTCCATCGACTTCAAGCAAGTCTTGATTCCGTTCCTGCACGGTTCGCCCTCCTACCACCCCCCTGCCAGGGTCGCGTCCTCCTCAGCTGCCCCCCGGATGTCAAGAAAGTGCCGCAGGTGGGTGGTCACTGTATTCTAGTATGGTGCATCATGGCACACCCAGGGCTTGGGTGGGTAGATGACAAACGGGTGGTGTGCGTAGCAACCTTGCTGCTGTGGCTGTATCTGTGTCACTTGGTGTACCCCCCTATCATATATATTCCCCTATCATATATATCCCCCTATCATATATATTCCCCTATCATATTTATCCCCCTATCATATATATCCCCCTATCATATATATTCCCCTATCATATATATCCCCCTATCATATATATTTCCCTGTCATATATATTCCCCTGTCATATATATTCCCCTGTTGATGGCCTGCGCTGGCTGTCTCTTTGATATAAGTTCCCCTCAATCCCCTGTCATATATACCCCCCTGCCACACACATGCCTCCCTGCCACACATGCCCCCCTGCCACACACATGCCCCCCTGCCACGCACATGCCCCCCTGCCACACACATGCCCCCCTGCCACACACATGCCCCCCTGCCACACACATGCCCCCCTGCCACACACATGTTCCCCTGCCACACACATGTTCCCCTGCCACACACATGCCCCCCTGCCACACACATGTTCCCCTGCCACACACATGTTCCCCTGCCACGCACATGTTCCCCTGCCACACACATGTTCCCCTGCCACACACATGTTCCCCTGCCACACACATGTTCCCCTGCCACACACATGTTCCCCTGCCACACACATGTTCCCCTGCCACACATGTTCCCCTGCCACACATGTTCCCCTGCCACACACATGTTCCCCTGCCACACACATGTTCCCCTGCCACGCACATGTTCCCCTGCCACACACATGTTCCCCTGCCACACACATGTTCCCCTGCCACACACATGCCCCCCTGCCACACATGTTCCCCTGCCACACATGTTCCCCTGCCGCACACATGTTCCCCTGCCACACACATGTTCCCCTGCCACACACATGTTCCCCTGCCACACACATGTTCCCCTGCCACACACATGTTCCCCTGCCACACATGTTCCCCTGCCACACATGTTCCCCTGCCACACACATGTTCCCCTGCCGCACACATGTTCCCCTGCCACACACATGTTCCCCTGCCACACACATGTTCCCCTGCCACACACATGTTCCCCTGCCACACACATGTTCCCCTGCCACACATGTTCCCCTGCCACACATGTTCCCCTGCCACACACATGTTCCCCTGCCACACACATGTTCCCCTGCCACGCACATGTTCCCCTGCCACACACATGTTCCCCTGCCACACACATGTTCCCCTGCCACACACATGTTCCCCTGCCACACACATGTTCCCCTGCCACACACATGTTCCCCTGCCACGCACATGTTCCCCTGCCACACACATGTTCCCCTGCCACGCACATGTTCCCCTGCCACACACATGTTCCCCTGCCACACACATGTTCCCCTGCCACACACATGTTCCCCTGCCACACACATGTTCCCCTGCCACACACATGTTCCCCTGCCACACACATGTTCCCCTGCCACACACATGTTCCCCTGCCACACACATGTTCCCCTGCCACGCACATGTTCCCCTGCCGCACACATGTTCCCCTGCCGCACACATGTTCCCCTGCCACACATGTTCCCCTGCCACACATGTTCCCCTGCCACACACATGTTCCCCTGCCACACACATGTTCCCCTGCCACGCACATGTTCCCCTGCCACACACATGTTCCCCTGCCACGCACATGTTCCCCTGCCACGCACATGTTCCCCTGCCACACACATGTTCCCCTGCCACACACATGTTCCCCTGCCACACACATGTTCCCCTGCCACACACATGTTCCCCTGCCACACACATGTTCCCCTGCCACACACATGTTCCCCTGCCACACACATGTTCCCCTGCCACACACATGTTCCCCTGCCACACACATGTTCCCCTGCCACGCACATGTTCCCCTGCCACACACATGTTCCCCTGCCACACACATGTTCCCCTGCCACACACATGTTCCCCTGCCACACATGTTCCCCTGCCACACACATGTTCCCCTGCCACACACATGTTCCCCTGCCACACATGTTCCCCTGCCACACACATGTTCCCCTGCCACGCACATGTTCCCCTGCCACACACATGTTCCCCTGCCACACACATGTTCCCCTGCCACACACATGTTCCCCTGCCACGCACATGTTCCCCTGCCACACACATGTTCCCCTGCCACACACATGTTCCCCTGCCACACACATGTTCCCCTGCCACACACATGTTCCCCTGCCACACACATGTTCCCCTGCCACACATGTTCCCCTGCCACACACATGTTCCCCTGCCACACACATGTTCCCCTGCCACGCACATGTTCCCCTGCCACACACATGTTCCCCTGCCACACACATGTTCCCCTGCCACACACATGTTCCCCTGCCACGCACATGTTCCCCTGCCACACACATGTTCCCCTGCCACACACATGTTCCCCTGCCACGCACATGTTCCCCTGCCACACACATGTTCCCCTGCCGCACATGTTCCCCTGCCACGCACATGTTCCCCTGCCACGCACATGTTCCTCTGCCACACACATGTTCCCCTGCCACACACATGTTCCCCTGCCACGCACATGTTCCCCTGCCACACACATGTTCCCCTGCCACGCACATGTTCCCCTGCCACGCACATGTTCCTCTGCCACGCACATGTTCCTCTGCCACACACATGCCCCCCTGCCACGCACATGTTCCTCTGCCGCACATGTTCCCCTGCCACACACATGTTCCCCTGCCACGCACATGTTCCCCTGCCACACACATGTTCCCCTGCCACACACATGTTCCCCTGCCACACACATGTTCCCCTGCCACACACATGTTCCCCTGCCACACACATGTTCCCCTGCCACACACATGTTCCCCTGCCACACACATGTTCCCCTGCCACGCACATGTTCCCCTGCCACACACATGTTCCCCTGCCACGCACATGTTCCCCTGCCACGCACACGTTCCCCTGCCACACACATGTTCCCCTGCCACACACATGTTCCCCTGCCACGCACATGTTCCCCTGCCACACACATGTTCCCCTGCCACACACATGTTCCCCTGCCACGCACATGTTCCCCTGCCGCACACATGTTCCCCTGCCGCACACATGTTCCCCTGCCGCACACATGTTCCCCTGCCACACACATGTTCCCCTGCCACGCACATGTTCCCCTGCCGCACACATGTTCCCCTGCCACACACATGTTCCCCTGCCACACACATGTTCCCCTGCCACGCACATGTTCCCCTGCCGCACACATGTTCCCCTGCCACACACATGTTCCCCTGCCACGCACATGTTCCCCTGCCACACACATGCCCCCCTGCCACGCACATGTTCCTCTGCCGCACATGTTCCCCTGCCACACACATGTTCCCCTGCCACGCACATGTTCCCCTGCCACGCACATGTTCCCCTGCCACGCACATGTTCCCCTGCCACACACATGTTCCCCTGCCACACACATGTTCCCCTGCCACACACATGTTCCCCTGCCACACACATGTTCCCCTGCCACACACATGTTCCCCTGCCACACACATGTTCCCCTGCCGCACATGTTCCCCTGCCACACACATGTTCCCCTGCCACGCACATGTTCCCCTGCCACGCACATGTTCCCCTGCCACACACATGTTCCCCTGCCACGCACATGTTCCCCTGCCACGCACATGTTCCCCTGCCACGCACATGTTCCCCTGCCACACACATGTTCCCCTGCCACACACATGTTCCCCTGCCACACACATGTTCCCCTGCCGCACATGTTCCCCTGCCACACACATGTTCCCCTGCCACGCACATGTTCCCCTGCCACACACATGTTCCCCTGCCACGCACATGCCCCCCTGCCACACACATGTTCCCCTGCCACGCACATGTTCCCCTGCCGCACACATGTTCCCCTGCCACACACATGTTCCCCTGCCACACACATGTTCCCCTGCCACACACATGTTCCCCTGCCACACACATGTTCCCCTGCCACGCACATGTTCCCCTGCCACGCACATGTTCCCCTGCCACACACATGTTCCCCTGCCACGCACATGCCCCCCTGCCACACACATGTTCCCCTGCCACGCACATGTTCCCCTGCCACACACATGTTCCCCTGCCACACACATGTTCCCCTGCCACACACATGTTCCCCTGCCACACACATGTTCCCCTGCCACACACATGTTCCCCTGCCGCACATGTTCCCCTGCCGCACATATCCCCCTCTCCTATAGCCCCCCCTGTCATATATCTAGTCGTGGGCCTGATCACCTGGGATGCAACATTGCACTGTCCCACCAACGACCCGTGTGTCACACCCTTCTTGTTGTACCGTCATAGTAGTTTCGGTTTCACGTGAACCTGCACTTGACAACGCCAGCTTCGCTGGCTTCGCTGGCTTCGCCCTGTGCTGCTAGGACGCAACGCAGCTGACGATACCAGGGAGACCGCTGGAGGCACCTAATGCCATCCTCCCACTTGATATCCCCTTAATAACAACAACCCCACTTGATACACCCTTAATAACAATAGTCCCACTTGATATCCCCTTAATAACAACAACCCCACTTGATACACCCTTAATAACAGTAGTCCCACTTGATACCCCCTTAATAATAACAATCCCACTTGACAACCCCTTGATAACAATAATCCCACTTGACACCCCAGACAGCTTGTACCTTGCACTCATCAGTGATTGCCCTGACATTGATCAGAGGGACCGTCCCTGGTACCACCACCCGGCGTACAACCTGCGGGGGTGGGGAGGGACACACACACACGTTCACGATAGGGACGCATACACGGGCATATTTTTTAGGGGTGGCACACAAGCAGGGGAGGGGCTAAGGGGCAGGTATGTGGCACGCACACGCCACGTTGTAAGGGGCGCACAGACTCACGCATAAACTTGCTCACAAATAGGGGTGAAGGTGCTCCGCGTGGTTCTAGCCCCCATGGTCTGTGGCACCCCCCCATCTGGCGCGTGGGCGTGCGGACACGAACCGCCCTGAGGTAGACATGGCACTGCCCGCGTTCCCACCCCCCCACCACCCCACCCCACCCGGGCTTTGGAAGCTATATATTTGGGTTTGCAGTGCCTTAATTTTTTAAAAAATATATACATTTTTTAGCGCTTTGGTCATGCGCTATTTTTAGCGCTGTTTTCATGGTCGAAATCCTGTCATCACGTCGGGGTGTACATCGTCCATGTGGCTGTTGCTCTGCTCCTGGTGGGCGTGCACCATCCCCTGACCTTGTTCCTGACCCTGTGGGCACGCGCCATCCCTGAACCCTTCCCCCCCCCCCCCCCCCACCTTGTGGGCGCGCAGGCCGTGTCGCTGCAGTACTTTGGGGGCCCCCTCAAGGAGTGGTTCGTGGCCTCCCTGGGGAACGACCTGGTACGAGGCAGGATCCCTCTTGCAATGTCCCGCGTGTTCCGTCGACAGTGGATAGCACCTGGTTCCCGACGTAGGGTCCCGCTTAGGACAGTCTGTCGTTGGTTGACGATGGATGGATTGATGGATTCCCAGAGTTCAGGATGGGCGAATGCATGCCCACGCTGAATATCTTTTCTGCACTACTTGATTATATAATTTATGTATATCCATGCTGCATATCTAGGTCTATGGGAGAGATCTTTCTGGAGCAGACCTGGTAGGTATGCAGCTCTTTGCTGTTGTAAGGTGTGCAGCTCATAGATGTTATGAGGCATGTAGCTCGTAGTTGTTGTAAGGTGTGCAGCTCGTAGTTGTACGCATCGGGGTTATGGACGTTGTGCAAACGGCCTGACTTTGGGAGGATGGCATAACTGCAGAATGGCACAATGGACAAATGACAGAACGGCAATGGCAGAACGGCAGCCTATGCACTTTCGAGGTCACCATCTGCTCGGTGGCAGCACCGGTGAGCTTGAGTGAAGCGCTTGTCTCTCCCTTGTGGCAGAGGCTACGCACGCCATGCCTGCCCGCCAATCCCGACTTTTCCCTCCCATCATGATGTAACTTAGTATCATGTAAACTTGTTCATGCCTATCACCCTCAATACTGGCTGACCTTACATGATGTAACTTATTGTCATGTAAACTTGTTCATGCCTATCACCCTCAATACTGGCTGACCTTACATGATGTAACTTATTGTCATGTAAACTTGTTCATGCCTATCACCCTCAATACTGGCTGACCTTACATGATGTAACTTATTGTCATGTAAACTTGTTCATGCCTATCACCCTCAATACTGGCTGACCTTACATGATGTAACTTATTTTTGTGCAAACTTGTTCATGCCTATCACTCTGTCATAGTGGCTCACTAGATGTGCAACAGAGTCTTGAGCCATGGTGTGTGGTAGGTTTTGCTGGGAGCGCAGCGGTGGTGTATGTGCTCTGGTGAAGTTCTGTTTGTGTATGTGCCCTGGTCAAGTGGTAGTGGTGTATGGCGCAGCACGCACAAGGTTTTGTCATTTTGGTGGCATACACTCTCTCTTCTCCTAGCCATGTCTCCACAGCGCGCTCATGGCCCAGCCAGCCATGTCTCCACAGCGCGCTTATGGCCCTGCTTTCAGTATCATATGCACCAGCCTCGCAAGTTGTCACAATCTACCATACATAGATCCTCATTTCCTAAGAAGGCATGTTTATTTTGAAGACGTTAAGTGCGTTAGAAGTGCGAGAACAATACGTTAACTATCGGGGGCCCACTATGTGAGGTACCCATGGTTTCCCTAATTGGCATACTATACGACGTGTACTACGGCTTCACCATGTGATAATGTCGCATGGACTTGAACATCCTCAGTGCGGCGAACGTGCATGCGCGGCTCCTATTTGTCTAAATTGCGGGCACGCATACAAAATACGTTGCCACATGGCCCCCCCCTCTCCCCCCAAATCGTGGTTGCTTGCACCAGAGCGTGTACGAGCTGCCGCACTGCACGCAGGTGGATGGTGCGGACGCCAGCCGCGGGGTCACCAAGCCACGTGCCAGGTGGCGCGGCCACGACACGGCCATCACGTGCGTGCAGGCGTCGGAGGCGAGCGCCATGTCGCTGTTCTCGGGGGACATCGGTGGCAACGTCCACGTGTACGTGCCTTGCTGCATGTCTGGGAGAAGTATAGTGGTTTATTATTTATGATGTACAACGGTCGTTGTTGTTCGGGGGACGTCGGCGGCAACGTTCACGTGTAAGAGCCATTTTAGTTTATGATACTACATTTATTTAGTATGTTTATTCCGTGACGTGCGCTGGGTCGCTGTTCTCACGAGACATGGGCGGCAACGTCCACGTGGCCCCATCATTCTGTTTGTGCCACTGTTATTTACGACATACAGCGGTCGCTGCACCTGCTGGGGTGAGATCAGGGGCAACCGCCAGGTGTCCGTGACTTGCACTGGCATCCGCCATGTATAGAGTTGCGGCATTCCTCACATATAGTGGTCGCCGCTCTGAGGCAACGTTGACTTGTCCTTGGAGCCCTCATTATTTACGACGTGACCTGGGCGATAATCTGCGGCGACGACATCCCTGTGTGGGTGATCTGCTCCGAGCTTTGGTCATGTGTGGGTGCCTCTGCTCAATCCGACAGTGCTCCCCTTCGAGGCTCTTTCGTTCGTGTCCCCTCTGGTTCATCCTTATGTGATTCACATTGAAGTGATCAAAGCTTGCGGTGGGGAACCCACGCGCTCGCCTTAGTACGCTTTCCCTGTTGCCACTCTCCCGTCTGCATGCCCTCTTGCCACTCTCGCGTCTGCTTGCCCTCTTGCCACTCTCGCGTCTGCTTTCCCTGTTGCCACTCTCGCGTCTGCTTTCCCTGTTGCCACTCTCGCGTCTGCTTGCCCTCTTGCCACTCTCGCGTCTGCTTGCCCTCGTGCCACTCTCGCATCTGCATGCCCTCTTGCCACTCTCGCGTCTGCTTGCCCTCTTGCCACTCTCGCGTCTGCTTTCCCTGTTGCCACTCTCGCGTCTGCTTTCCCTGTTGCCACTCTCGCGTCTGCTTGCCCTCTTGCCACTCTCGCGTCTGCTTGCCCTCTTGCCACTCTCGCGTCTGCTTGCCCTCTTGCCACTCTCGCGTCTGCATGCCCTCTTGCCACTCTCGCGTCTGCTTGCCCTCTTGCCACTCTCGCGTCTGCTTGCCCTCTTGCCACTCTCGCGTCTTCTTGCCCTCGTGCCACTCTCGCATCTGCATGCCCTCTTGCCACTCTCGCGTCTGCTTGCCCTCTTGCCACTCGTGTTGTTGGGGCGGGATTCACGAATGTGCTTGCGCCCATGCTGCGCTTGTGTCTGTGGCATGGGCATGGCTGATCCATGATCCATGCACGTGAGGGTACACCAGGTGGGACTTGCGGACGCAGCCGACCGCGCCCCGGCTGCAGTACGCGCAGGGCAGCGGGATGGTCTCGTCTATACAGACGGTGGACGCCTACACACTGGTGGGTGCGAGCAGCTGTGGTGGTCGGTTGTGGCAGCTGTGGGTAGGTTGCAACCGGCGCACGGAGGGGAGGGAGGGTAAAGAAGTTGAACCCCTTGCCCGTTGGTAAAAAAGTTTAACCCCTTGCCAGTTCCCAACACCACTTTTCTCCCCCCTCTTCTCCTGCCCCCCCCCCCCTCCCCCCCCCAGTCTCGCCCTCCCTTTCTTTCTGTTGCCCTCACCCTCTAATCCCTTTTCAACCCCCCCCCCCCTCCCCCCCCCCGAAATCTCCTCAAGCACACATGCAGAAAGGAATTCACCCACCTACACCTGTCCATGCGTTTATGTTTGTTGCATTCTCTAGACTCTCTGAGCTAGTCTGGGCCCTCTCTTTCTCGTTTCCCATCAAACCCAACTCCAACCGCATCGCATTCCACTCAACTTGCCTCCACGCCCCTCACACTCACACACACCTGAACCACGGTCTTTCCTCACTTCCCCTGAATGCATGTTCACCCACAAAAGCTACTGGTTACTGCACTGCACCGGCCCACAGCCAACTCTACCGGCTACTCTATTCTACCTACTGGCCCACCGCTCACAGCCGCGCACACCATTCTCACCTTCATCCCACCCCACTTGATACCCCACTCCACCCACCTCACCCCATGGCCCCACCCCCTACTGTATGTGACTATCCTCCTCACCGGTCCGTGTCCTGGTTCCTGCCCTGGTCATTGTCGCGGCGACTGTTGTGGCTATCCTCCTCACCGGTCCGTGTCCTGGTTCCTGTCCTGGTCATTGTCGCGGCGACTGTTGTGGCTATCCTCCTCACCGGTCCGTGTCCTGGTTCCTGTCCTGGTCATTGTCGTGGCGACTGTTGTGGCTATCCTCCTCACCGGTCCGTGTCCTGGTTACTGTCCTGGTCATTGTCGTGGCGACTGTTGTGGCTATCCTCCTCACCGGTCCGTGTCCTGGTTCCTGTCCTGGTCATTGTCGTGGCGACTGTTGTGGCTATCCTCCTCACCGGTCCGTGTCCTGGTTCCTGTCCTGGTCATTGTCGTGGCGACTGTTGTGGCTATCCTCCTCACCGGTCCGTGTCCTGGTTCCTGTCCTGGTCATTGTCTCGGCGACTGTTGTGGCTATCCTCCTCACCGGTCCGTGTCCTGGTTCCTGTCCTGGTCATTGTCGTGGCGACTGTTGTGGCTATCCTCCTCACCGGTCCGTGTCCTGGTTCCTGTCCTGGTCATTGTCGTGGCGACTGTTGTGGCTATCCTCCTACCGGTTAATGTCCTGGTTACTGTCCTGGCGACTCCCCTGGCAATGGTCTTGCATGGCCCACAGCTCACGGCCGGCGGCACGGACGGCGCACTCCACCTATGGGACGTGCGCAAGGGCTCAGGTGCCAGCGGCCGGGTCGAACAAGCGGTGCTGGACGGGAAGGCGGTGGTGCGCATGGCGCTGGGGCCGGGCAGGAACCACCTGGTGGTGTCCACCCTGCAGGTGGGCAGTAGGGACCATGGCATTTGACCCAATTGGCATGCAGGTTGGAACCCTACAACACTGTAAACTTTGAACCCTACACCCTAAACGTCTTACACCCTGCACCCTAACAGTACAAGCCCTCCTAAAACCCACACCCCTCGTGAAGCCTAGCAGCACGCATACCACTTCGACATTTGTGCAATCCAGGGTGTGACTGGGTTGGCCTCCTTATCTTTTGTTTCTTCTCCCCAAGGGAAATTGCACTTTGTAGTAGTATATTTGTCGTCTTTCGGAAAGGAGAGCAAGAGTGGCATTATGGGGGTAAGGGTGGCATGTTGTAGCCCCGTTTTTTGTAGGGGTTAAGCGCGGCGCATGATGTGTGCATGCTTGCTGGTATGAATCGGTGCGTGTTTGGGGGGAGGGAGGGGGATGGGGAGGGGAGGGGGAGGGGGGGGAGGGGAGGGGAGGGGGAGGGGGAGGGGGAGGGGGGGGAGGGGAGGGGAGGGGGAGGGGAGGGGAGGGGAGGAGGGGAGGGGGAGGGGAGGGGAGGGAGGGGGAGGGGGAGGGGAGGGGAGGGGGGGGGGGGAGGGGGAGGGGGGCTGCCGGGGGTATCGGAGGAACAAATTGGTCATTAGGGTTCCCAGTTACTTGTTCTCTGCAATATGTAACTTGCACGACTTGTAGAATGTTAGGATGATCTTTTCCTTAAAAGCTGGACGGCACTCCTGTGTTGGCCTTGTGCTTTTGTTTGGTGGGAGCTTGTGGCAGTGTATGTGTACAGTGTACAGTGTACAGTGTACAGTGTACAGTGTACAGTGTACAGTGTACAGTGTACAGTGTACAGTGTACAGTGTACAGTGTACAGTGTACAGTGTACAGTGTACAGTGTACAGTGTACAGTGTACAGTGTACAGTGTACAGTGTACAGTGTACAGTGTACAGTGTACAGTGTACAGTGTACAGTGTACAGTGTACAGTGTACAGTGTACAGTGTACAGTGTACAGTGTACAGTGTACAGTGTACAGTGTACAGTGTACAGTGTACAGTGTACAGTGTACAGTGTACAGTGTACAGTGTACAGTGTACAGTGTACAGTGTACAGTGTACAGTGTACAGTGTACAGTGTACAGTGTACAGTGTACAGTGTACAGTGTACAGTGTACAGTGTACAGTGTACAGTGTACAGTGTACAGTGTACAGTGTACAGTGTACAGTGTACAGTGTACAGTGTACAGTGTACAGTGTACAGTGTACAGTGTACAGTGTACAGTGTACAGTGTACAGTGTACAGTGTACAGTGTACAGTGTACAGTGTACAGTGTACAGTGTACAGTGTACAGTGTACAGTGTACAGTGTACAGTGTACAGTGTACAGTGTACAGTGTACCGTGTACCGTGTACCGTGTACCGTGTACCGTGTACCGTGTACAGTGTACAGTGTACAGTGTACAGTGTACAGTGTACAGTGTACAGTGTACAGTGTACAGTGTACAGTGTACAGTGTACAGTGTACAGTGTACAGTGTACAGTGTACAGTGTACAGTGTACAGTGTACAGTGTACAGTGTACAGTGTACAGTGTACACTGTACACTGTACGGTGTACGGTGTACGGCAGTGCTTCTACTAACGGGACTATTTCGTCAGCTGGTTGACGAATTTCGAAATTAGTAGTTAAAAAGTCAACCATTTTGGGCAATTCGTCAACCACATTCGTCAACCAACTCGGCAATTCGTCAACCAATTGACGAATATGTTCTGCAATTCGTCAACCGGTTTGACGAAATGTTTATGATATTCGTCAACCACTTGAGTCAGGTTTTCCCATAGAGAGGCCAGAGCTGAGGTCCAGCGGCGCGGCGTCAGGCCGTCAGCCCGTACCTGGTACCAGCTGAATCCTAGGTACGCTGCAGTTAGAGTTGGTTTGGAAGACAGTAAGTACGGTTCAGGACAATGGTACCAAAACTGAAGACGAGGAAGGCAGGACCAGCCGACCAGGGCATGAAAAAATTATTACCGGTATTAATCATGGTATTAATTACCTCCGACCTCAGGCCGTCTGGCGACTACATGTGCGATAAAATATTGCATGCCGAATTGTTTCGATAATTGCGGCGGCCGATGTTTAGGTAGTGTTGCATGAGCTAGAGAATGTCTAAGAAAAACGGTTTGGCGGGTTTCAAGACTAGCACCTTAGATTCTCTGTTTAAGAAGCAAGCTGGAGAAACTGTAGCAACGGAAAATATCGTTGACCTAGGCCGCAGTTTAGATGAAAAGGAGGGCAGGCAGGGCCGCGACAAACGCAAGAGAGTAGAGCGTGAGGAAGAGGATGGGTCTAATGCGCAGGAAGAGGAAGATGGCGGCCAGTCAGCATCATCTGACAGCGCCTCAAATTCTGTCGAGGAGGAATCTGGCGAGGAGGGGGGCGAGACAGAAAGGAGCAAGGCCGATGATGGCGGCAGCTCTGAGCCAGGGAAGAAGAAGGGCAAGAGAAAGCCTACGGTGACGGCCTTCGGCGGGCATACCAGATGTGGCTTAACGCAGCTGGCCCCCGCCGGATGGGCGGTGGCACAGGCAACAAGTGGACAGGCGCGCGCAGCTCGCAGGGTGCAGGGCCAAGCTCGGACAAAACTGTGACAGTAGTGCCTGTTGATAGCAGCGAGGAGGATGTGATGGTTGTTTAATGGCCTCGTGCTGTGCACACTTGACTCTGGCCCAGCTGTGAAGGATACTAGTCATTATTCTGTAGTTTATGCAGTTGTCAACAACCACCAAGTGATATTGTGTTTTATCCACATGCATTACATGCGTGTGTGAGCGACCTTAAGGTAATTATAAAGAAATAAAGCTTCCCCCTCCCCTCCCCCAGGTTTGACGAAGCGCCAAGGCAAATAGTCAACCAGTTTGACGAATCGCCGAGGCAAATAGTCAACCATTTGACGAAGTGCCGAGGCAAATAGTCAACCGTTTGACGAATGACAAAAACCCTTAGTAGAAGCACTGGTGTACGGTGTACGGTGTACGGTGTACGGTGTACGGTGTACGGTGTACGGTGTACGGTGTACGGTGTACGGTGTACGGTGTACGGTGTACGGTGTACGGTGTACGGTGTACGGTGTACGGTGTACGGTGTACGGTGTACGGTGTACGGTGTACGGTGTACGGTGTACGGTGTACGGTGTACGGTGTACGGTGTACGGTGTACGGTGTACGGTGTACGGTGTGGGCATGCAATAAGCCTTTTTGACCCTTCAATAACCCTGCAATATCTACCCTTCAATAACAATAATTTACCCTTTAAAAAACACGTTGAAGGGTTGAGGTGATGCCATGGTTGAGGTGATGCCATGGTTTCAGCTTCGCTGCATTGGCATCCGTGGACAGCTTCCCTAGTCATGGATGATCAGACGTTTGCTCTGTCTGTGCTTTTACTAAGGGGTTTTGGCATTCGTCAAACGGTTGACTATTTGCCTCGGCACTTCGTCAAATGGTTGACTATTTGCCTCGGCACTTCGTCAAATGGTTGACTATTTGCCTCGGCAATTCGTCAAACTGGTTGACTATTTGCCTTGGCAATTCGTCAAACCTCGGGGGAGGCGCGGGGGGGGGGGGGGGGGGCGGGGGGGAAGATTTATTACTTAATAATAAACTTAATCATCTGCTTAAGATCGCTCACACGCATTTAATGCACGTGGATAAAACACAATATCACAAGGTGGTTGTTGACGACAGCATAAAACAATAACTAGCGTCATTCACAGCTAGGCCAGTGTGCATAGCACGATGCCATTAAACAACCATCACGTCCTCCTCGCTGCTATCAACAGGCACTACTGGCACAGTTTTCCGAGCTTGGCCCTGCGCATTAGACCCATCCTGTTCGTCAACCTCTACTCTCTTGCGTTTGTCGCGGCCCTGCCTGCCCTCCTTTTCATCTAAACTGCGACCTAGGTCGACGATATTTTCCGTTGCTTCCGGAACAGTTTCTCCAGCTTGCTTTTTAAACAGAGCATCTAAGGTACTGGTCTTGAAACCTGCCAAACCGTTTTTCTTGGACATTCTCTAGCTCAATACTAACTAAACATCGCAGGCCGCCATTATAGAAACAATGTCGCATGCAATATTTTATTACATTAATATTAGTCGCCAGACGGCCAGAGGTCGGAGGTCCTGCCTTCCTCGTCTCACAAACTGGCCGCTGCACAGTGCACTCGAGTGCTCGACAAGGTTTTTGTCCAGGTTTTTAGTTCAGTACTTCAGTTTTGGTACCCGACTGAAATTGTACTGAACTGTACTGTCTTTCCAAACCAACTCTAGTATGAACTGTACTGCAGCATACCTAAGATTCGGCTGCTACGCGCCGCTGGACCTGACTCGCGTGGTTGACGAATACCCTAAACCTTGCGTCAAACCGGTTGACGAATTGCGGAAAATATTCGTCAAATGGTTGACGAATTGCCGATATGGTTGACGAATGTGGTTGACGAATTGCCCAAAATGGTTGACTTTTTAACGACTCATTTAGAAATTCGTCAACCAGCTGACGAATTCGTCCCGTTAGTAAAAGCACTGTGCTCTGTTATCATCACAGCTGGGTTGTTACCGTGAACATTTTCTGATGAACCGTGAACATGTTCTTGCCCCCGCCATCCCCATTTTTTTTCCCTACACTGCGCTCGTTTTCAGTACTTTGACGACATTCACAGTTGCTGAGCTTTCTTGTACAATGACTGTATCATATGGTTCATCAATTTCATTCACAGCTTTGGCTTCTTCTTGCTGTATGCTTGATTATCACAACTGCAGGGCCTGTATGCGCTTTCGCTGCGCCCGAGCATGTCCAACGTGATGGTTCTGGATCCCAACGTGAGCAACAAGCCGTACCTGGGGGTGGCCTGGAACACCCAGAACCAGGACATTTACGCCTGCTCATTCAGCGGCTCCATTTCCGCCTTCTGCTCGCCTGACTTCAGGAGCGCTTCGGCGACCGCGGGTGTCTATAGTTGACAAGTTTTTCTGTAGTTGCCATTGACAGAAATGTCGGCGTGTAGTGACGTTTGTGGAAATCAGCGAAAACTGTTAGCACAGGCTTGACGTTGGGAGATTGAATCTGTACGATAAGTATGCAATCCAGCCAATCTCGGGGCAGATAACTTTCGGGATGGCAGGCTGTTATGAAGGATATCAATCCCCACTCGGTGGGGGTTAACGCGGGTGACCGAATTCGGTAGACATGGTGGTTTGCGCCGGGGCACTAGACTCGGGCTGAGGCAACCCAGTCACTGAGAAGCTAGATGAAGACATCCATTCCATTCCATTACCATCTCATTGAGTATGTATGCCCATGCGACAGTCTACGTATAAATTAATGAATCAATCCGATCAAGCCTGGCAGAGTTGTGTAATCAATGTATACAGCCTCATCTGCTGCACTACTGTACAAGTCAGCTCGGATGAGGAGCACATCCCCATCTAGCTAGTGCAGCTAGGGTTGGGGCCTAGTTTTTTAGTATAGTGAGATTAATTAATTAATTAATTAAACTCGTGCTCCCGTTGGGGAGTCACGGAGCACCGAAGTGCTTTTAATCCCTGTGTGTGCACTACAGGAGAAAGGGCAGAGACCCCCAGTCTCCTTCATGCCAAAGGCATGCCACAGCTGCAATTGGGCGCGGCTAGCTAAAAGGACAGGCTAACGATCCGGCAAACTGTGGGTGCAATAAGACCCATGTGAGCATATCATAGCAAGGAGCGTGGGCAAGTAATCTGAACATAGCCAGGGCGTAGCATGGCTGTACTAGGACTAGGCTAAGGCTATGGCTGCTGGTTGTGTACCGTGCGTTGGCGGCACGTGACTAGGTGTGTTGGCACAGCTAGGCAACAGTCTAGGCATGGCTGCCTTAGCGGCAGTGACGCCAATGGTTACAAGCTAGGGCTATTCTAGCCCGCTGGGGGCGTCCACATCTTGTGGTTGATCATCAGGTCCCCGCCCCTCCAGTACACCTTGGGCTTCTGGGGGTCCTGCTTATGGCGGAGGTATTCCGGCCACAGGTCGCGTCGCTGCTGTTGCTGAGCGGGGGTGAGGTCGTCATCCAGCGTCCAGGTGAGGTCGTGCAACCGCTTGCGACGAGAGAGGAACCGCTGCTTATCCTCAGGGGAGGGGAAGGTGAGTAGGACTGGTGGGGGAGCCGCCTTGTCCCGTGAGTGGGGAAGGCGGTGGCACCCACGCAGTTCTACCTCACCTACCAGGCCCATGAGGGTAAGAAGCTGGTTCTTGAGCTCGTCAGCAAGAGAGGTTGACGTCTCACCTGGCTTCTGGGGGAAGCGACGTAGCACCACTCGGCACTCGCGGCGAGCGCGGTCGGTGACCTCCCGTTGCTGGGCCTGGCGGTGGTCCTCCAGCTCCTGGAGCTTTGTGGCGATGGCGTCGGTGGTGGAGGCGGTCGCTGACCGCAGCAGGTCCGCGTAGGAGAGCGGCGGGAGGTCGCCAGCATCCTGCCGGGGTGGCTGGGATGCAATGGTGGCCGTCTGCTCCGCTATCTTGGGGACCTGTGTGGCCAGGGCCTCGGTGTGGGCGGTGATGGCCTCAAGCTTCTTCAGGAGCACGCCACACTTGCCCTCCACCTGGTTAAGGCGAGAGACAAGTGCAGCATGCGTTTCCGAAGCCTGCATGCGCCGCGGTGTGTAGCGCCGTGAACTGTGGTTGTAGCTTGTGGACGACCTTGGTTTCCACGTTGGAGACCCGGGCCTCGACCGTGTTGAGCGTGGTGTTCAGCGAGGTCATCTTCTCGGCCAGCGGCCAGGTCACGTGCTCCTCCAGCACTGCGCGGATGTCATCCTTGCAGAGGGAGGAAGCCGATGGGGCTGCCGGCTGTGCGGGGGCTGGGGCTTTGAGTGCGTCCCAAAGTGCTCTGTGGATGTCGCCGAAGCTGCGCTGGTAGTAGCTGGTCAAGATAACCGTGCGTTGGCGGGATTCGTCACAGGTGTAGAGCCAGGACGTGTCGCGGTAGTCGATAGCCGTCCCCCCTCTCCAGGCCACAAAGAGCTTCCGCTCCTGCGTGAGGAACTGGAGAACTTCGACGACTTCCTGCGGCGACAGCTTCTGCCACTCGAGGAGGGTGAACTGTTGGTCGCCGACGGGCCCTGGCAAGAATTTGCTCCATTTGTGGCGATCGTGGCATGGTTTCTTGGGCTCAGGCGAGGCGCTTGGCGAGGGTTTGGCGGGTAAGCCTGGCGGCTGAACAATGGCGAGGGCGAGAGGGTTGGGCTGGGCGCTGGGAAGCTGTGCCAGCTCCTTTTCCAGCCCTCGTTTGGCTTTGGTAGTCGTCATAGCTGGTCACGTGCGTAACTTTGTCTATACTGCGTGGCAGCCGTAACCGTTTATACTGGCAAGTGCGTCTTAGAACTTTAGGCGCATCGAATGCAAGTGGTCTGACCGAATTTGGGGCTCAGACGCAAAAGATCTGAACTCCGCCGTCAGCCATACCGCCGTCAGCCATTTCCGTTAAGCCATTTTCGTTTTCGTTGGAGGTTATTGGTCCTGAGGATAGCCACTACACTACCGCCTCGTCTGCCAATAGTGAGATTAGAATAGTACTCCGTGGCCGGCCGGCACATGTGCCTCTCAGGATGTCGGTAAGTAAGTAAGTACTTATTAGCGTGTCGCATGTGCATGCCGGCATGCCACGCAGTACTATTAAGTGAGACAACTATCAAGGAGACAACCAGCGCAGGCCAGAAATCGGGAGAATCCGGACCATGGTAGCTCGAGCCTGCCGTTATCTTGTCCGCGTGTTCGAGTCGTTCAGGATGATGAAGATGAATGGTGATGGAAATGTGTATCCTTAAAATTAAATTAAATTAAATTATAACATGCCTCCGTTGGGAGATCATGTAGCACATATTCCATGATGGATGGGTGGGGTGGAGGAAGCCGCGTAATCGAACTATCCTAACTCTAATTTAATTTAATTTTTTTATGGATGGGTGGGTGCAAACAGTCCTACCGGTCTAAGCTATCTACATCAACTACCTACGACATCTATCTAACAGCAACTAACTACAACATCTATCAAGACAGCATCACGTGGCCCTAGGGGTAGCTCAGTATGATTTTGGTTTAGATTAGATTACCGTTGGCCTAGTTAGTTTTTGCAGCTCCGGTCACCCCCACGGCCCACCAGCGGCAATGGAGTCATGTTTTATAATTTTTTCTTTTTTACTTTTAAAACTTTTATTACATCGGCGCAAGGCACGCCGGCAAACTTACTTGAAGAATTACTGAAACCGCCGGAGCTCTAAGTTTCCCGGCGGCCAATCAACTGAATCGCCGATTCAGTTGATTGCCGTGCCGGCGGCACGGCAATCATCGGCGGGGCCCGCCCGGCCGTCATGCCAGCTTGCCGCATCATACGACGGCTAGAAAATTTGCCATGGGAGCTCATCACTATTCCGATCCTCGTCAGTAGCTAGTCCAGTAAATCTGCCGAGCTCGCTTTAGTCAGTTTGGTAAGCCGTGAGACCAAGACCTCCCTCCGGAGTCCGCACAGACGTCCGGTCCAGAATTATGACAACGCAGCCGGCCTCATGAACGCTCGGTCACTCGGAAATCCGGCCACAATGGCTGATGGAGCAAGGGGCAGCCCCTTGCTCCTGAGGTGCCCACTGCCCCTAGTTTACGGGTATTTTACGGGTACTGAAATATCATGATGTATTTTTTATTAACCAAAAAAAATATCGATAGGTTTACCACGTATCGACCAGCTGGTTACCCACTGACTGAGGGTCAGTAGTGTGATAGGTGAAAGGTTTAGAAAGGAGAATTATGTGACCAGGGGAGCCAAGTGACGCGCGTAAGGTCACCGTCATGAGGAATGCAAGTAAACACCCTGTTGCGTCCCAGGAGAGCTAGTTTACGGGTATTTCAGTATTTTTTTCGGGGAAATGGGTATTTCAGTATTTCACTGAAGGGCGAAGGGCCCGGCCGGCCACTGTCCAATTCTAAGTATCTGTTGGGTAACCGGCGTCAGAATAAACTAACGTTGGCCGACATGATTCCGGAAATCACGTGACAACAAGCGTGACCTATAACTTCCACGAGTTCACCTGTGGTATGTATTAGCCATGACGCCATTTTTGTCCATTATACCACGAGCTGGGCTCTTTCGAGAATGTTTCTACAATCCAAGTTCGAGTCGCGATGCCTAGCTAAGAAGCTGCTTCATGTACCTGCGGAAACAGCTGCTTTAAGTTACATGCTTTGTGGCATAGCGTAGCGGTCTGAGATGTGGAATTCCTTGCAGCGAAGATGGCAAGCTCCTTGAAGCAGCTGCCAAGAGTACTTGTCGTCGAGTATCCGGGGTCCGTGCGCAACGTTGACAAAGCACTGCAAACTCTCGGCGGGGAGCAAGGCATCTCTACGGCCGCTCGCTCAAAAGGCAGCTTCCTTGAATGCCGATTCCGGCCCGATGATCCCCTGTCGCGCCCTTTGTTTGCTGGGTTGACCAAAGCTCCCGGACTCCTTGTAAGAATTTCAAAGAAGCGCTGTACAGAAAATGAGGTCAACCCACCAAACCAGAGTTCTGGTGAGCCCAAGTCGGCGTCTCGTACAGAGCCGGCGAGCCAAAGAGCTCCTTCCCAGGAGATCGATGGACAAACGCCATCAAGTGATAAACCACAAGAGGAGGGATTCGACGCACGGATAGTAGGCGTGGTTCAGGAAGCTTTCAAATTCGAGGGCATGGCGGACTTCCAGATCGTGCCTGATAGCGAGTCCTTCACTGCGGCGAAGAGACTGCGCGCGGATAGTATCCTTCAACAGGAGGTATAGTGAAGCATGGCGCATGCCCCCGGGATGGAAAGTGCCTGCTAGAACAGTTTATACCCCTTGGGCGATTCTCCCAACGAGGCGCGTGGATGAATGAATGAATGACATATGAATGAATGGTGCATGTCCCAGGGTAGTCGGTGGATAGGCTCAGGAGTGCTTGCATATCTCTTTTCTCTCTGGCAGCATGGTCTCTGTAGCAGGAAGTTGTCGTGGTATGCATTTAACATGTTTCACACGGGACACGGTAAATCGCTGCTCGATGGAGCTGTGTCAGCTCAACTCTTGGTGCATGGGAATGGATGGGCCGCTGCAGGCATGAATTGACTAAATTGATAGGGCTGTTGTCTCATTGATTAAACGGTTGCCTCCTCTATCACTCCTGCTTTTACACATAGCAGCCTGCATCTAGGCTGACCTCGCTCTGTCGCTGTTGCCTTCACAAGTGGGGGCCTACACCGAGGCTGTTTCACACATCACCCCTATCGCCTCTATCTGTATGCAGCCTGCACCTAGGCTGTTTCACACATCACCCCTATCGCTTCTATCTGTATGCAGCCTGCACCTAGGCTGTTTCACACATCACCCCTATCGCTTCTATCTGTATGCAGCCTACACCGAGGCTGTTTCACACATCACCCCTATCGCTTCTATCTGTATGCAGCCTACACCGAGGCTGTTTCACACATCACCCCTATCGCTTCTATCTGTATGCAGCCTGCACCTAGGCTGTTTCACACATCACCCCTATCGCTTCTATCTGTATGCAGCCTGGACCTAGGCTGACCGCGCTCTATCAGTCCCAGTGTCTTTACACACAAAAGCACAGGTCAAGGATAGCCTCTCTTGGCTATTTGTGTCTTCACATGCAGGAACTTCACTTGAGGGCTCGCACCCACACTTCCCAGCCTCTGTCACGTTTGCCCCCCATGCTGGAGGTCATGAGCTGCCACCTGCTCTTGAGGGTGGATGGCTACCAAGCCTGCGAGCCCGCGCTTGTTGCCTTTGAGTCAAAATAGTGAATGCTTTCAGAATTGACAACCGTGGTGTTGAAGTTGCAACGTTTATGCGTGGGTGTACCAATGAGGTGGACTTCACCCGCAGATAAATCCTTTCCAGGACAGTAGTACATCATCTAATCTTCCTGTCACAAACTAGTTACCGCTATCACAACCCCTCACCCACCCTCTTCCATCCAACTCCCTGCTCCCCCCCCCCCCCCCGCCTTCGGCTCTCCCCCCTCCCCCTCCCCGGCAAAAATAGTGATCTCGGCCGAGGTGCCCGCAACCCTGCACCTAGAAGCTAGATAGCTAGATCCATCCCACTCCATCTCCATCCCACGAGGATGTATGCTCACGTGTCCCAGTCTACGTGTAATTTTATTCCCCACCCCCCACCCCCCCTACACACACCAATGCCCCTCGGCAACCCTCCTTCCGGCCCCCCAGCTGGAGGATTACTTGGCCTACGATCAGCCCATGCTGACGGTGCCGCCCATGCTCTCCCGGAACGACCTTCCAGAGTCCTATCTCTTCCGGGACAAGACGCGCCCTTGGCCGCCACCTAGCGCGAGCAGGAGGGCGTCCAAGACCCCAGCCCCCAACCCCAAAGCTCCAGCTTCCACTCCTAAAGCCTCAGGCCCCACCCCCGCATCCAAGACGCCGCAAGCCGCTCGCCCAGCTGCCGCTTATCACTCACCCCCAGCCCCAAACGGGCTGACCACCGGGGCTGCCCCCACCGCGCACCGGCCATCAACCCCACCCACGGGTACACTTGCTGCCGGGACTATGGCGTCACAACCAATGGTGGGCTTGAACAAGTCCTCTCTGGCAGGATCGAGGATAGCGTCAGTGCGGGGGTCCGAGGGAGCTGCGCCGCGAGAGGCCAGGGACCAAGCAAGCGGGCAGCCAGGTGTCCTGGGATGTGAGGGTGTTGTGGTGGACGGCGACGGTGGGGTGAGATCGGCTGCGGTGGGAGTCGGTGGCGGCCTCACAGGCGCGGATGCTAATGCTGCCAGCAGCGATGGTGGATTTTTGAAAGAGACACAGAAGGATTTGCTACCGCGAATGGGGCGCGTCGCCGGTGTCAATGACGGAATGTCAGAAGCGGGCGTGGTATGCGAGGAAAGGGACACAGCGGGCGGAAAGGGGGGCGAAAAGGGGCCCGAAAAGGGGGCAGAATTAAGGCTGGACATCGCGATGCCGGACCTAGTGGAAGCACGGGGGTCCCAGCAAGCATCGGGAATCGGGATGGGCGAAGCAAGCACCGGAGAGGCAGGGGAGAGGGAGCAAGGGGATGTGTTCGCGATGGGGATATCGGAGGAGGAGATCCGCCGGGCGGTGCGCGAGGTGGGCGTGATGCTGCCAGGTGATGATGGTGGTGCTGGTTTCATGGCTCTCCTGCGGGATGCGGCCAACGGGCAGGATTAGGGTATGCTAATGGCTCGGATTAGGGTAATAATGCAAATGGCTCGGATTAGGGGCTTCTGCCTTTCCAAGGGAAGGGGTCGCCCTTGCGAAGCCTAGGGCCAGGTGGCAGAAAACTCTACATGGGCACAGTTGTTCCAGAAAGTAAAGCGCGTGAACATGCACTGAAGGCACGCCACGGAGTACCGGATGATGTACTTTTCTAGATACGCGGATGCTGCACCCGCAAAGGGGGTGGCCCTGAGTACGTATGGTCAGCACCCTGGGGGCCTGATGAGGCGAGTGAGCCGCCTAGCTGGCCTGTGCTGGTTGCTTCATGGAAAGTACGTATAAAAAAGACAGCGATCGCAGGCCAGAAATCTGGAAGAATCCGGACCATGGTAGCTCGAGCCTGCTGTTATCGTATCCTCGTTTGTCGAGTCGTGCAGGATCAACTGGTAAGTAAGTACTTGCGTGTCGTGCGCATAGGCATGCCGCAGAGTACTATGCTAATCTCATTAGAAAAATAATTACATGCACAAAAGTTTAAACAAACAGATAAATATCGTCTGCATCATGCCCCCACCATATAGACACCAGAGCAGGTGGCAGTTTTCACCCACCAGACCTTTTGTCGCTCGATCGATCAGAATTCAATGTATTAAACAACACATATGCCCCTTCTCACGGATATATTCTGATCACGGATATATGTTCATTGAGAATGATAAATTACGGAGGTGAGATGCCAGGCATGCAACATGAGGAAAACCCCGAAAAGAAGAAGAACCCTGAAGAAATTAATAGGAATCAGGAAAAAAGTCTGACACGAACATCCAAGGATCACGCCAGCTGCATTAAGCTACAACACGGATATATATGTGTTACATATAGCCTCCGGCCCCACGGAGATTAATAAATTAAATAATTAAACTCGTGCTCCCGTTGGGGAGTCACGGAGCATTAATTCTTCCAAATCGAACGGAGAGGCCTAGGCCCCCCATGTCCTCTACTTAAGCTGTTCTTTGAAGGTGCGGGCCTTGCGGCGTCTAGCATCACGGGGCCCGGCCCACGTCAGGAGGTGGCGGCCAGGCTGGGCTGGTCGCAGTCCCGCGGGGGGGGCACGTACGGAGGTGTCTACCTGGTTGGTGCGAGCTAGGTGCCCTATACGAGCTGCAGGCGCCGCTGCCTAATGGTGCTGGTGATATATGGCATGCGAAGGTACAGGTCCTCATTGCGGACTTGCGCAGCATATCCTACTCTGAAAATGGATCGCAGCATGTTGGTGACCGCGCCGTCTAGCGCTTGCATGCGGGCCAGGTCGGCGGTAAGGGTCCACGTCTCGGCCCCACACGTAAGAACAGGAAGGACAAGGACCTTGAACAGGTCCTGTTTCTCGATCTTGCCCAGGGGCTTGCGCCACAGGGCCCGGTATTGGCGTAACGCGTGGCAGGCAAGGGAGATGCGGTACGTGGTCCACATCAGCCTCGCAGCTGGGGAGCAGGCTGCCCAGCAGCTTGACACGGTCCCGCGATACAGGACTCGAGAGCCGTCAAGGAGGAGGGGTGGCGGTGGGTGGGTGAGGCCAATCGCTGGAGAGCCTCTGTCTTCTTGCTGACCTCAAGCCCCACTGCACGGGCCTCGATAGCCAGGCAGTCAAGCCACGTCTGCACGTGCCCAGTGTCCTCGAAGAGGGTGGTGTCGTCTGCGTAGATGACGTCCGCCAGCCGAATCTCCGTTTCCGCTCCGCCATGCCAGAAGTGAGAAGTGGTTAGCAACCTGCACCCCTGGTTCCCTACCCACGATGCGGGCAAATCGCTTGCGCGCCTGAATCATTACGTATTCGACCACAATAATGAACAGGTAGGGCGATGTCCAGCACGCCGGCAGCCCTGCCACACACCCTTCTGTAAAGGGCATGGTGGTGTGGTCCCGTAAGAAGTGCGCACCGAAGTGGTGGACCCTTCATACAGGTTGCGGATGACAGCAATAAGGGGGCGGACCCCCGATAGCCCAGGAGAATATAATCAAAACCAAATGGGCAAATAATGCTCATTGATCTTGGTTGCCTCCTAGCCTGATATAATCCTCATCTAAGCTGTCCTCTACTGTAATTAATGGCATGCAGTCACGCTTAGGATGATATGGAAATTAATGAATGGAGGTGAATCGATTATGTGTAGCCGTGGATATTCTGATTTGGCACTCCGCAAAGGTGAAAACCATTTGTGTTCAGTGCCGGTCCGCGGAAAACGCGGAAAACGCGATCTGCAAATGAATCCGACCGGAATCGAACTGGGGACCTCTCGCACCAACTTTCGCTGACTATAGGACGGACGTCTCCGGATCCTAGGGCATTGCCAACTTATACACCTACGGTCATCCGCAAAAGTTCTTCTTTCCGGGGAGTGATGCAAGCTATATATAAATCATTCGAGATCTGTGTGTGTAGGAGTACTACACACGTGTCTGCACGCGAGACTTGTTCAGTCTCGCAACGTGAGACGGTCTGAACACGGCTGGAACCTTCTTTATTAGAAGGGGGCGTAGCCGGTACTATCGAGATCAGCCAAGCGTATATTCTGATTTGGCACTCCGCAAAGGTGAAAACCATTTGCGTTCAGTGCCGGTCCGCGGAAAACGCGGAAAACGCGATCTGCAAATGAATCCGACCGGGAAGCCGTGGATATGTGTAGTACGTACGATCGATCCAAGGATCGATGATGCCATGGAACCGAAAAATCGAGGTTGTGGACCAGTTCAGGAAAAAGTTTTAATCAGATCAGGTTCTCATGTACTCCCAACGGAGTTATGTTACTAATTAATTAAGGGGACGGGACATGCCCGAATTTTTTGGCGCCAAAAAATTCGCGCCGGTACCGAAGGTCATAAATTTCACGTGCACGGTGCGCGCACCCCTTGCAGAAGTGGCCATGGCGACTGCGTTCAGGCGAAACTACCACCCTAGGGCAGGCGAAATGCAAAAATTTTACTCGAATCTAAAAGACGATGAGTTTATGATGTTAGTTTGTGGCGGAAATCAGCTGGTTTACAATATCGCTGTTGTTTTTTTATGCCATCGGCATGGGGGGTAATCTGAATTTTTTGGTCGCGCGGAATAAAATAGAATTCATGATAGCGGCAGTAAAATCGCGGTTTTTAGGGTTGTTTTGACCGTGAAGCAGGCGTTAATACCCTTTGCATCGAATTCTAAACCGAGCTGGTGCTTTTTGCCAGATTTTCGGCCATTATCGGTAAGTAATTGTTCAGACCTGCGCAGTGCGTGTCTGACCTGTCCATGGAAGAACGGCGGTTGTTGCGCGCCTGGGCGAGGGATTTACGAGAGCGAGGTACAGGTTTGTCGCGAATGTTATCTGCTATCAGTGCTTTCTTCTATGAGCTCATCGTTCGAGGTTTTTTGCGTTCTTTTTGGGCCGTTTCCGCCAGCTATCTCGCCGTCGCTTGCCGTTGTGTTGTCGAATACCTGGCAGCTTTAGATTGTTTTCGTTGATGTCGTGATCAGGGCCGCTTCAGTCGCAGCCTATAGCTCTTCGGGAAGGTATAAGGCATTTCATAAAACGTGTTCCGGCAAGGATGTTGTGCGTATGGACGCTTCTTGTTGTGTGAGAGTGACGCACCCTCTCTTCGCAGCGGCATCACAGCGCTCATGCGCTGAAGGGCCGCCAATAGTTTCTTTGAATTTTATCGTGCAGGGATGGAAGTGTTTTAGTGATGATGATGTTGGAGATATTGCATTTGTGTGACTGCATGTAGATAGCTGTCACCAATGGTTGTTTGAGCTTTCCTTTGTTATGATGATGTGACAAGACTACAATGTGCTGAGCCAACCATGGTTGACATGCATGACTGCATGCAAGCTATATATACCATGTTCCTACTTGGTTCCTTGCCCTCCATAGTCCCAGTTTGTCATCCATGCCGGGGAGGACAGTTTAGGAGGTGTTGTT
The DNA here is from genome assembly GCA_009746045.1 of Mesostigma viride. Lineage (NCBI taxonomy): Eukaryota > Viridiplantae > Streptophyta > Mesostigmatophyceae > Mesostigmatales > Mesostigmataceae > Mesostigma > Mesostigma viride. The sequence continues at coordinate 3,966,090 of RPFO01000050.1, read as the reverse complement.
GAGTTGATTAGCTTGGTTGTCATCAACCTTACACTCTAACCTAGGAGAAACATAGGAAATGCTGCTTAGGCATATTAGGGCTACCATCGTCAAGGCTATGAACATATTTACAAGGCTGGCCATGCTGGAGGGATGATGAAGACATATGAGGTGCGTGGCCACCCCTTCGTACATTGTAAACATACTCAGCATGGTTTTGGTGCATGTTGGATGGCATACGAAGTGGCACTGTGGGGTTACTAACTTACTGAGTGGTCCTTAGCGCCTTGTCAGGTGGTCATATAGGAAACCCATCAACTTGAGTAGTTCTTGTCACAATGACCCCCCACGTTGAGCATGCGTTGCCGTCAGCGTGCAAGAGTTAATTATGTGTGCTTTGGTCAGTTTGCAGATGTCCTTGATGAAGAAGGAGGTGCTAGTGTGGCTGAATGGTTACTCTAATTTCCTTGTAGAGTCTACATGGGTGGCCGTCTTGGAATGGTTGTAACTTGGGCAGTTCTTGTCAGAATGGCGTCAAACCTTGAACATAGGAGGTACCGTATGTGCAGAGGTTGGCAGCATGTGGTTTGGCCAGTTTTTGCATGGTTTGGATGGATAAAGGGGTGTTTATGGTGTAAGATACACTAAGAAACCTCCCTTAGCTTCGTCACAGGTGGCTACCTAGGAAATCCATCAACTAGAGCTGCGCTCGTCAGAATGACCTGAAAATTTGGGGCTGCATGTCCCCCCACCTGTAATATTTGGGAATATATGGTGGAGCATGATATGATGTGTTTATGATTTGATTTTTTTTTTTTGGATTAAAAAAGTACCTGTTTTGCGGGAAATCCATCAACGTGAGTAAACATTCTTATTTCTTGGTCCCAATTAGGTAGAATTTCTCAAAAGTGGGGGAACTATGCGGGAATATATGATTTGGTCCCAATATGTTTGCCCATTGTCCTAGGGAAAATGTGACTAAAATAGCGTCTTTTTCTATTTTTAGCGCGTTACCGGTGTATGGTGGGGGCTAGTACCCCCCCCAAGTGGCTGGAAAATTTTTTTTTAATCATATTTATGGTCCCCAATCATCAAAGAGACAACCAGCGCAGGCCAGAAATCGGGAGAATCCGGACCATGGTAGCTCGAGCCTGCCGTTATCTTTTCCGCGTTTTCGAGTCGTTCAGGATGATGAAGATGAATGGTGATGGAAATGTGTATCCTTGTGCATTGAAATTATGGCTGGCTTACGTGTGGAGCGACTAGATGACCTAGACGGTGGGGCCGGAAACAGCATGCTTGATCAGGGCGTGTGTTTCTAGCCTAACTGGCCGGGAGTGTCTAGTGGTGAGCACCATTGCTGCGATCGCTCTCCCACCATTTACGAGGAAATACCCGCAAATGGAAAAACACCTGAAAAGGTCTAGCTAGTCAGTCATCACGTTAGCCATGCCATGATTCCAAACGTCCAAGAACTGCACACGGTGCAAAGGCAAAAAGCCGGAGGACAGCACTTTCAAATGTGCGGCGGGAACCAAAAGCCCGCGGATGCCAGAAAACATCGTGTTGCGGCAGCGACGCGACGATGTGGACAACGAATCCAGTGCCAAGCTCGGAACGGCCGCAAAGGAGATCTGGCATCACAGGGTTCAGATGTGCGGAGATACTATGCGATCCAGCCGGTCCACGACCTGTTTGTAGAGCTTGTGCCAAGGGGCAGCACCGAACAGATGTGGGTGACGTTGCAAAAAACATCGGACTTGACGGAGCATAATGGCTCGGTCATAGTCTTTGACCAATAAACGCTGCAAGAGTTCAACAAGAGTCGTGATGAAATCAACACGATAAGAACAAAGACGGGAAAAACGATGTAACTGAGAAAGAACAACACCATATTTTGCTGTGTGGGAAAGGAGACTGTGAATATCGGGGTAACGAATAAAAGGAATTTGCTGGTATTTAGGATCCTTGCGCTTATCATAGATAGCCGTACGCCAGCCCTTCTTGTTATGGGTAATGTTAAGATCGAGGTAATTGCAATGAGTATCCTCCGACGTGAGCTTTAATGTGAGGGACGCTTGCGGGTAGATGCCAGGCAGACCAGCGGTGATATACAAATGGGTTGCGAAATCAGGGTTGTCGAAAGCGATGACATCATCAATGTATCGACATGTATGGATAAAACGCCTGATGAGAACATCATCGTTTGAGGCAATGAGATTCTCCATGAATGCAAGCTCATAAGTGTATAGATAGAGGTTTGCAAGGAGCCCGGCACAGTTAGTGCCCATAGGGATGCCGATAGCTTGTTGGTATACATTGCCCGCAAAACAGATGAAGGTGTTATCAACAAGATAAGAGATCCAATGGACAAGGTCAGCCTTCGTGATAATATAATTATAACCATCCCGCACGATAGCACCTGCCGCGATCCCTGAGAGCCACGTTGCCGTGGGCTTGGTCTGAGAAACACGCACGTGCAGGTGGTTGCGCCCGTGAGGCCTACGTGCATACAGACGAGTAAGGAGGCTATCTAAACGAGCTTTCAAATCGTGCAAATCTAGTGTGGTATATAGAGTGGTGAAATCATAGGTGGCTATGGGCATAGGTATACGTTTCTCTGCTGCTGTCTTAGAACGGCTAAGGGCGGCAAGGCGTAGGCGTACTTGGGCTGAGTCTATGACGATCCAACTACCAGCGCATTCATACCCGGCATTCGACAGCACCTCCACCCATAATGCATTGGCTTCGGGGAGAAGAGCATTCAAAGCATGGCAGATGAGTTTCGAGAGAGGCATCAGTGGGGCTGAATGCGACGCAGCAATGGTGCGCAAAGCAACAGGAGTTTTGTGCAGCTTAAGAGTGAGATACAGATATGGGAACGTAGTGGTGGTGGCGCGTCGCTGCCGCTTAAGGAATGCCCGAGCAAAAATGTTTTGGCTGTGCAGAAAAGCCCGATGAGCAGCGGTGATACTGGCGGTGGACTGTGCACGCTGAACATAGGTAGGGCTGGACGCCAACTCGTGTTGCAAAGTAGCAAGGTAGTGCTTCTTGCATATGAAAGCAAAGTTGTTGGCACTCTTGTCAACACACGTGATGATAAAGTCCTGCTTGAAGTGGTCAAGAAGTGCTTTATCTGTGGTGTTGAGCCAGGTGGTGCGGTGGACCTGCTGGAGACGGTAATCAAGCCTGGTGAGACGTGCATTGCATTCGTGAATGACGGCGCGAAACCACGGTTCCATGGCAAGGGGAGCAAGCTGTAGGTCCGTGCTCATGGCATTGCAAAATTTGCGCAGTGATGTGGAGAGCAGTGCATTCACCTCTTTGGCACACGTGCGCTGGACCCACGGCCGAAACTTGGTGCCTTTGGCAAAAAGGTCTACAAGCGTGTGGCTCGGCAGGATGCTGAGGTCAGCGGTCATGACGTGCTGTGAGGTGGGATCAAGGTACTTGAAATACCGTTGTTGTTGGCAGGGGCAGGGCCCTGCCAAGATGGTGGCCAGCTCGGTGGGCGTTGTATCGCGGCTGACCTTCCCGTTGCTGAAAACCATTTGTCCCAAGGTGGGAGAGTAATGCCAGGCAGCAATGGGAGTGCCGAAAGTGTTGCGCACCACGAGCGGCATCGCAGCCTGCACTTGCGGCAAATGCAGAATGTGTGGCAAACACAGCTCATCCATCGCAGCATGAATGAAAGGTGAGATCAGCAAACGGCGCGGACGCAGTGCATCTGCATTCCCATTGACACGGTGCCGAATGATACGTGAGAGAAGGCCTCGCAGACTAGTGGCATGGGAGCGGGGGACTTGCAGATCAGCTGGGGAGCACGACCCGACGGCAATGTGTAAGCTGGTAAGCTTCTTCAAGCTGCAGGCTTCGAGATAGGATGCATGAAAGTTGCCGCGTTGCATAAGCCGAGACATGTGACGTAAGCAGCGGAGACTGGTGGAGTAAAGGGAAGGATCGGTGGACACATGTGTGGAAGGTGGAGGGGCCGGGGTGACGCTGGGGGGATAGGGGCGATATGGGTGGAGATTGTGCTTCAGACGCCAGGCACGGATGAACATAAGAGGGCGGGGACGGAGGGGAGGCGGGCGGCGGCGAGACCGAGCTTTGAAACTCTTGCCTTCAATGCAAAAACCGTGGGGCAGAAATGCATGTAACATTCGTTTCCAAAACGTTTCCCGATGCCCTGCGGCTTTGCGAAAAGCGGCGCCGGTAAAGGTGCCGGGGACATGTTCCAAGGGGACGACTCGCCAATCCCACCACCCGTATTGGGCCATGGCGCCATGTAGGGGGGTGTCGTCGTTGGCGGCAGGGCGGCCAATATGAAGGCGGCGTGCCGCTCGGACATGTTCCTGAAAACGCGTCCAGGCATCCCGTTGCGTCTGGCCAACGTAGATACGCTGAGGGTACCTGCGGTTGTAAATGGCATAAATGACGCGATGGGTGCTTACGGGGTGTGGGCGAGTGGAGTTGGTAAGCGACAAATGCGTGCGCTGTAAGCGCCGGAGGCGACGTAGAGTATGGTCATCCTTGCAGTGATGGTTATGGCGCGTGTTGATGCGACAACGCTTCCGCCATGCCTGTGAGGAGATACGATAGGGGAACTGCCGAGAAATAGCAGTGTACTTCCGGTAATCAATGCCACTGGATTGCCGTATTCTGTGGAGGGTAAGAGCATGCCAGAAAGTCATAAGGTGTTTCATGATGATTCAGATGCACTGAGAGCTAAGACATCAAACAGAACCAGAGCGGAGCATATTGAGGTAAGTCAATATTCACTGCGTAACACCCGTTACGCGATAGCGGTGGTCCATGATGCATCTCCCCGGGGCAGGATGTGGCTAACAACACAGCTGAATGGACTCGGAACATGTGGATTCCCAGTGGGGGGGCCTTCCAATTGTCATACTTGACACCTCTTTCCTGTAACGAAAAGATTTCCCTTCTTCATGTTCCAGATGAGTCACCGTGCTCCTGCCTTTGTGTTTTTTTGGCGTTTGTAAAGAGATATGGGAGGGTAAACAAAAGCAAAGGCTGATATTGCCGTGTGGGGGGCCCGATCCTTGGTTAGTCTCTCAAGTGCCCACAGAAAAACACGAGAGTAGCACACACAGCGCGCAGCCCAGCCTAGCTCCCTCAGTAAAAGTAAAAGAAAAAGGACAAGAACAGCAAAACAAACGAGAACAAGAAAAAGAACAAAACACAGACACGTAGTGCAATGTGAGCGGAATGATGGAGGAAGGTGAGAGGGGGACATCGTATTGAATGTGTAGGCATTGAGGCAGCCGAAGCGTCCCATCCCCGGGTACATTCGTGGCTTTCAAAAAAGCCACAACCTGCGTGGAAGAGGAAAATGCAGGAACGATGAGTATGATCCTGAAAACGAGGTTGAGGAAACGCGGAGAGGAAATGCCGGCCGCTGAAACGATTCCGATGGAACTATGGGTTTCGCCGACATGAGGCGGTGCAGCTGACTATCTCTATGGTGTCGTGTGTGACCGGGAGTGCCGGTTCACGTGCGCACTCGTCGGACTAGCCCGACGACATGTGTGCTTGGTTGCCCACGGCTGAAATCCTCTTGCCCGTCATGCAAAGGCCACGCCTCCTAGCCGAAAACGAACTATATTCAACCAATCTAATATCAAAGAGACAACCAGCGCAGGCCAGAAATCGGGAGAATCCGGACCATGGTAGCTCGAGCCATCATTGGATTTTTTGCACATGCATAGGTATGGTTTCCAGAAAAGTGCCCTTTAGGCATGTCCCCTCCCCTTAATTAAGATCAGGTTCTCTATTCAATAACTATTATGCAATACGTGGCTGCACACGAGATACAAAAGAATACCATGAAAGCTGGTGAATGCCATTTGTACCACAAAATACGCAGACGAAGCAAGACGCAGCCAACGATTTTCTGGAGGCAGTCTCCCAAAAGCCACCAATGTCAGGGTTTCCCAGCCAAAACAGTATGAACTGCCTCTATTATTTGCATACGGTGCACAGGGGGCGCACTGCCACGTAACATAATCCATCCTTGAATCGCACCTGGAATATCCAGGTGGGCTAGGTGTGCCGACCATCCTCCCACAATTGTCTGACGCAGTTTCCTCCTGATATGTATATTACAAGGCTCTGTGAACCTGCCAAAAATGCTTCTGCACCCAGTGTGCACTGCTGATTATCGCCCTCCCGCCTGCACTCCTATGGTCCCCTGGTGAGGCCCGTGCTACCCCCCTTGCCGCAGTACACACTCAAACCTTAGGGACTAATGAACCCATCAGCTTAGGAACGACAAGGAAGAATATTGCCAGTTTTTACTATGATGACAACCGAGTCCGTTGCTATAGGCGAGGCACCCAAGATCACCCAGCAGAGGTATTCCCTGCGTTGCAGTGAGTTTGGCAGCCCCAGGAATCAAGGGCCCATGTTGCACTGGCCAAAAAACCAAACGTGGCCCAACCTCTCGCAACCAGATAAAGATGGGCAGCCCTATCGGCCCACGGCCAGAACACAGTAGGAGACACTGACAGAAAGAGCCTAGTACTGCAGCACACTTAGAGCGTTTCGAAGGTGCCACACTGGGCCCACTTAAAGCTATGAGCGCGCCACCTCAGCAACCGACTCCCAAGCCTGTGCCAGTTGTCTCGTTGTTAGACCCCCACACCATGAATGTGGCGGTAGTTAGTGCACGCCACATATTTTCGATGGCCCCTCGTTGCCGCTGTCACAACGCAGCCTTTAAACCACAGCGGTACCATAATGTGGACCACCGTGCGCGGTAACCGCCACGAGGCGACAGCATCCTCGATTGTGGAATGGCCGCCACGAGGCGGTGGGTAATGTTCGCAGCACGCCGGCCGCGACCCACCATAATCAAACCGGCGTTTTTGACATCAGTATTCGATGCGCCACCCTTGGTACAGCGACCCTTCCGGCATCCGGTACACACGCTGCGCGTTGTAACACAATGCAACACGCTGACATGGCGGCGGCATGGTGGCGGCAACCGGTGGCTCAGGAGGGACACCGTACCGACGCCAGCATAAGGTCACCCGCGCCCGCATCACCCAACCCAACGCCTGCATGGGATTTCCCAACCACATGGGGCATCACCGCACGGGGTGCATGGGAATACCCGCAGCGCCCACCCGCCGCCAAACCCCATGCGGGACTCCTTGCATAGGCCCCCCCTCGAAGAGCCGTGGGCTGAGATGCTTCATCCCCGGCTCTCGGCACACCTTTGACGTATCATGCCAGTGACAGCGTGGTCAATCTCGTACATGGCATATCCATCATTCGTGGAATATCCATCACGTGCGGCGTTCTGGCCGGCACCAGCGGCTGATGCCGCACAAAAGATCGGACTACAACAGCTTTTGCAAGCCGCAGTCGTCATGTGACCACCTACCTGCAGCGCACACCAGTAGCAGCGCAGGGGTAGCATCGCATCTGCGGATCCGCCTCCATACATCAGAACACTCTATGTTGTACCATGCTCACCACCGTCCTGTACGACCGTCTGCAACAATGGCAACGTTGTCCGCTTGTGGTCACCACTCGAGGACTAGAAGCCATTGCCGATGACTATGGAGGGCATCCGCGGCACGGTGTTGGACGGCATGACACTGAGAAAGGACGACTAAGGATGCCGGCCACTTGCTGGCATCACTTGAAAAACGACGACTAGGGATTCTTGACCGCTGTGGGCACCAGTAGCGTGACGCTTGCCGGCATTAGTAGCTGACGCCGTAGTCCTTGCGCAGCCACGGGTGCGCGAGCGCCTCCTCGGCGCTCGGCCGCTTGTCGGGGTCCACCTGCAGCAGCTGCGACATGAAGTCGAGCAGCTCCTTGTCCGCCTGGGGCACGCGGTGGGCCAGGCTGCTCAGCTTGGGGTGGAGGATCTCATACTGGCCCGTGTCCTGGGCGTGACGAGGGAAGGGGGGGTAATTTATAACCAAAGCAGCGTAACGAGAAATCAAAGCAGAGCAGCGAGAGAGTGATCGTGGTTCAGGGGTCTCGTACTGGCCCTTGTCTTGGATGCACAAACACGGTAATGGGTACACAATCAACACTTTCATGGGTACACAATCAACACTTTCATGGGTACACAATCAACACTTTCATGGATACACAATCAACACTTTCATGGGTACACAATCAACACTTTCATGGATACACAATCAACACTTTCGCCATCCACCTCCCTGGCGAAGCCATAGAGTGTGGGAGGGACATAGAGCAAGTAAATGAATGCCCATCGTAAGCAGGGTAGCAAAATGAATCAAGGCTCCGCAGAATTGGTTCTGAGAATGGCTCATCTCCTGATAACGGCGACGTTGGGATGGGCAGGCGGAAGGAGAGCGACCATCTATATTTGGCACAGATGTAGATTTGGATGGTGGAGATATTGGTGCAGATGTATACATGGATGGAACAGATGTTGGTGCAGATGTATACATGGATGGAACAGATATTGGTGCAGATGTATACATGGATGGTAGATACAGACGTTGGAAAAGGCTGATGTAAGGAAAGCGGGGTACGAACGGACCATTCATAAACACAGCCATGAAAGGAGATCTGTGCAATAGGCCAAAAAATAATGGGTTGACTCTCTGCAGCGTGTACTTGATGATATGAAAGACTCGCATGCCCCTAGCAGAGAAAGGAGGGACGCATGTGTGCCACACCCGGAATTCCCCAGTTTATATCGTACAGCTGGTTCTCCTAGGTGAAAGACTTGTGTTCACTACTAAGGCAGGGCACATACATAGTTCAAAGACGAGATGAAACCCCATGTTCGCCCCCCCCCCCCTCACCGGGTTGACCTCGTACAGCTGGTGCGAAGAACTATTTCTGTTTGCTACTAGGGCAGGGCAGAAGGTTGTGTTGCTACTGAGGCAGGGCACATATTTAGTTCAGAGACAACCCCCCATGTGCGCCCCCCCCACTCACAGGGTTGATCTCGTACAGCTGGTACTTCTTGGTGAAAAACTTGTGGCTGTACTTCCCGCGGTCGAGCAGCGACCGGTCGATCTCGCCCAGGATGCCCACCACGCGCGCCAGCAGCGTGGACAGCGAGTCGTTCTGGAACAGGACCTGCAGGGCGGGCACACGGAGAGCGGATTGGCGGGCGGGGCGTGAGGAACATGTTGAAAGTAAGAAGAATGCAAGAAGTGTCTAAGAAGAATGCAAGAAGTATGGATGAAGGATGGATGAAGGATGGAAGAAGTGTGTCAAGGAATGGAAGAAAAATAAAACAAGTGTGTAAGAAGAATGTAAGAAGCTAAATAAGGCAAGCCATGGATACAAGAATGGAGAGTGAGTCGTTCTGGAAGAGCGCCTGCAGAGGGCGACGGGGCGTGAGGAACAAGCATGGCACGGGCTGAGATGCACCAACGAGGGCGGTGAAAAGAGGCAAGTGCTGACTAGCACGCGAGCGCCAGCAGCTAGTCATTCGAGAACAGCACCTGCAGGACACGAGGGTGGGGAGTCCATGGGGTAGGCGCAGGTAAATTACTCTATTGATTATTCTACGCACAGATGAGCAAAGTGCGCGTCACAGGCAGCACTCCTGTAGATGCTGCATGGCGAGCCATACTAAGGGCAGCAGTGGACAACGCAGCAGGCAGCACTTGAAAACGCTGCACTGCTAGGAAAGCGCCCACGTATCCACTGCATCAGCACCGGTACCTTGAATCCAAGTGACGGGGGCGGCAGGCAGGTAGCACTAGCCAAGCACCCACGCATCCGCCGCACAACTAGCCAAGCCAGGCACCCGCATGTCCACTGCAAACTTAGCAAGGCACTCGCGCATCCACCGCACAACTAGCCAAGCAAAGCACCCGCATGTCCACCGCTATGTACTATGTATGAGCACTCTACTCACGTATCCACTGCACAGCTCGGCCACGATGCACCCGAGCGACCAGATGTCGATCTTGGGCCCGTAGGGCAGCCCCAGGATGACCTCGGGCGCGCGGTACGAGCGCGACTGCACATAGCTGCTCAGGTGGTCAGTCGTGAAGCAGGAGGAGCCCAGGTCGATGACCTTGACCTGGCAGCGGGAGTAGGACTTGACCAGGATGTTCTCCGGCTTAAGGTCGCAGTGGATGAGGTCGAGCGAGTGGAGGAAGCGGAGAGCCTCAAGGCAGCTGCGCGCGATAGCCTGGGGTATTTTTGTGGGGGGGTTGGGGTGAGGTGTGGGGGGGGGGCATTGATTGTACCGTTTGTCCAAGTTGGGAGCAGGGGGGGAGCGATGAGGTAGGGGGATCGACTGGCGTTGAGGACGACTGGACGTGTTTTATCTATTTTGGGGGAGGGGAGGGGCAAGGTAAGGGGAAGACGGGAGCGTGTGAGAAAAAAGAGTTAACAAGGGACTGTTACTACAGCAAGGGACTTAGTGTAGTACTAGCAGAATTACCTCTATACTATTTGACTCCGTATTCCTTCGAGGAAGACATCAGCTGATTTTCATACACCACTGTACTATTTGCTTCAGCATTTCCCCATTCCCAAGTAAAAGATCCCTTTGAATGCTTCCTGACACTAGGCGGGCTTCCCACCAGTTCACTCCTTGGCCGTGCACCTGCTGATGCTCCGCGCGAACGGCGTATGGTCGTGTTGCCGGATAATGATCTGCTAATGCTCGTGTTGCTATCGGTTGTGTCGCCAGGCTGGCAGCAGTACTCTGCTTGCAGCGGTATCAGTCGAGCGTACCTGCAGGCGCGGCAGCGTGAAGTAGGGCTCCCCCCCGCTCTCCCGGTTGTACTTCTGGAACTCGTACAGGTTGGCGCGCAGCAGCTCGCACACGATGAACAGGTGCTCCTGGCGGGGAAATGGAGGACCAGATGGAGGCAGGGTGAACGCAGCCACCAGTGTTAGAGGCAGGAGAGCAGGGCAGAGCGACCTCCAACAAGATACCGCTCGCACACGACAAACAGGTGCTCCTGGTGGGGTGCATGTTGAAGAATGGAAAAGCATTTGGGCCATGAAAAGAAAAAGGAGACAGGTGACGGGCAGGACTTTCTCTCACACGTGGAAATTTCTTTCCGAAATTCTGAAAAGGGAAAGGGAAAAGGGACAAGGGTACCATCGAAGACAAAATAGCACACACAAGGCAGAGATATCAATCAATCAAACTACACCGTCCACATTGGTATTTTAATAAAAAAAAGAATTGCTCGGAAACTTTCCGCCTGGAAACGTTAAAACAAACAAATAAATTTTACCGAAGTCCCTGGGATGTGTTGCATGAGAGATAAACCAGCAAACAAACAAAGTATAATTAAATCTTGCCGGCCCTGGATGGTTATCCTGGGGGAAACAGGAAGCAAACAAGAGAAAAGCAGGGGATCTTATCGTAATAAATATACACCGGACTGCCTTGAACGGCTGCACGACGAAGAAACAAACTAATTTAAAGAATTTAAATTAAAGAAAGGAAAGCCGGGAACCTACTTGGCTCCAAACAAACGATCCAGGGTAGTTCAAAATGCGCCCAGAAATTGGGTATGCATGAAAACTACCGATGCGGACAGTGTATCAAGATCCAAAGCCATGCCAGGTAACCGTCACCTTCTGATAGAAGTCTACGCCAAGGTAGTCATGTTCTTAAGTCATGCCCATCATACACACCATGGGTATTATAATCATCACATGACGTCATCACATAATGCTCGAAGCAGCCTGTCTCTTCCGGCACTGCTTACCTTGTACATGCGCAGCAGGCGGGCGTCGGTAATCACCCGACTACATCACATAATATCCTAGGCCATCCCACGTCGTCCCTGCTCACCTTGTGGTAGAAGTAGTCGTACATGCGCAGCAGGCGGGCGTCGGTAATCACCCGACTACATCACATAATATCCTAGGCCATCCCACGTCGTCCCTGCTCACCTTGTGGTAGAAGTAGTCGTACATGCGCAGCAGGTGGTGGCGGTCGTCCGGGTCCTCCTTGTTGACCAGCTTGAGCAGCTTGATCTCGTCAAGTGACTGGTCCAGAAAGTCCTTGTTGTTCTTGATGATCTTGATGCACACTACCATGCCCGTGCGCAGGTCGATGCACTGGACCGCCTTGCTGAACGCGGCGCTACCCAGGAACTCCATCACCTGAAAAAATGGGGGGAAGGGGACCGGAAGAAGTTTACAAAAGGGAAGGAGGGGGGGGAGGGGGGACAGGTCAGAGTGTGAGCAGGGAAAGTTAGAGAACTCAATCACTTGAAAAAACGAGAGGGAGGGTGGGTGGGGGCGAAAGAACCCGCAAGGCAAGGCGTGAGCGGGCAAGTTTAGAGAACTCAATCACCTGCAACACGGGCAGGGGGGGAAGGGGGGGGGGGGGGGGGGGGGGGGGAGTGAGAGAGAGGAGTAAGCAATCGCGAGAGGCTGTGTGGTTTGTGGTTTGTGGTGTGTGGTGTGTGGTGTGTGGTGTGTGGCGTGGGCCAAGCATGGGCTGTGGGCGGCAAGCTCAAGCCGCCTTGCCTAGTCAACTGCGGGTGAACGCAGCAGACCTGGATTGCTGCCCGTCAAAAGGGTGAGTGTGGTGCGGGAGCGCATGACTGACGCCACGGGCTGAAGCTGAAACGAGTGGGTCTACCCTATGTTACTGACAGGCTGTACATCACCTGCTGTAGGATAGACATCCGGGTGGAGCACCTCGGTGGGCAGCCAGGTGAATGCAGATAAAAAAATAAGCTATGAGCACTTATAATATCAGCACTTATAATAATAAACAATAAGCTAGTAGCACTTTCCCGCTCGCTGTCACATGCCATGCTGCCCTATGTCAACATGTGCTTGGTTGCATCCGCAAGTGGCTCCATCTGCTGAATCCACCTGTCGCATACGCCTGTCGCTACCACCTGTCGCTACCACCTGTCGCTCGGGCGTTGCCTGCCCCAAGCTCCCCCTCTTGCTCTTCCAATCCAGCTTAAAATATTATTAGTAGGAAACCGACCCCTTTCCGTGGTCTCCCCCGCTGGCTGCCCCAATGCTCCACTTGTGCCCCCTGGCACCATCTACCCTGTACCCACTACCCATCTCACGTGCCGCTTTGGCGTATTGCCGACCTGTTCTTGTGCGCATGTTTCTGCCCTCCCCGCACCACGCACCTGGTACAACCACCCACCTGTGTCAGGCTCTCCCGTCCTCCCATGCCACGCACCTGGTACCGGCCGGCCACGACTGAGTTTATGCGAATGGGGAAGTCCTTGGTCTCCTCAAAGCCCGTCCTGCGGAGCCAAGCGCGCAAGCACACGGCCATCGCCGTGGTGCATCGACCAAGCGTTAGCGCGCACGCACGTACGCACGCATGCACGCACACACACACACACACACACACACACACACACACACACACACACACACACACACGCACGCACGCACGCACGCACGCACGCACGCACGCACGCACGCACGCACGCACGCACGCACGCACGCACGCACGCACGCACGCACGCACGCACGCACGCACGCACGCACGCACGCACGCACGCACGCACGCACGCACGCACGCACGCACTATCATCATCATGAATCTATTACGATCAAAGCCTACCTACTTTTGTGATCGTTATAGCGCACGGCTCAAACAGGCAGTTTAGGGCAGGTCCCCCCCCCTTGCGCGCGCCTGCACAGGCATGTGCCTCCCACCTAAACATGCCTGCACTGAAAATGACAATATAGATACTACTATATGAGCTCTTCAGCAATCCAACACGGCATGTGCACCGAGCCCCCCCACTTCCTTCCACCAAACAGCACAGCCGAAGCTCACTCCAGGACTCTCATTCACGGCACCCACCCCAAAACGCCTTTATTCCATATACTGAATAGGGCTCTTCCAAGGGAAAAAGCAATGTTGACCCCACAACTTGCCACCCGCCGAAATGGCCCGAAGCAAACTGCAGAACCCCCGCAACATCAGCAAACCCCATATCCCCATTCCCCGCCCCCCCCACACAACATTCCAGCCTCATTACATTTTTGCACACCCTCAGCCCAACCACTTGCAGTCCTTCACAGCATTAACACCCGGAAACAAATCCTTCAACGAGATATCCAATCATCTAGCCAGGGAAATGCCAGAAGCGGGCATTCTAACAAAACTAGATCCTCTTGAACACCAATGGATAGTTAACCCCCCCGCCCCCTGCACATGCCAACCCACACTGCCGGCCACCTGCCTGCCTCTCTGCCCGCCCACTCACCCGCCCACATCAAAAGTTGTGTCCCTAAACCTCTGTGACAGCATCGTCTTTATGCGGTAATCCAGTGGTAGCCAACCTGACTCAACAGCTCCCGCCCCTGATACACTGCCCCTTCAATCAACCATGATGTGGGCTGGCATGCTTCCTCCCCCCCACACCCCCCAGCCCCCACCCACCCCCCATCCCACCCCACCCCACCCCACCCCACCCCACCCCACCCCACCCCATCCCACCCCACCCCACCCCACCCCACCCCACCCCACCCCACCCCACCCCACCCCACCCCACCCCACCCCACCCCACCCCACCCCACCCACCCCACCCCACCCCACCCCACCCCACCCCACCCCACCCCACCCACCCCACCCCACCCCACCCCACCCCACCCCACCCCACCCCACCCCACCCCACCCCCCAAAACAGCAAACATACACAAATGGCTCTCCTTCCCCCCGCCCCCACCCCCTATCGAACACAAAATACACAGAAACCCACCAGCCCACTCCCACATTCCCACCATTCTACCACAGTTCAGGTGATTGGATTCGACTCTTCTATGGTTTCTCACATGAAGTTACATCCACTTGAACTCTAAGCACCCCCCTCTCCCCCACTTGGGCTTTTGCACGTGTGACACCTCATCTCGAGGGGTCAGATTCGTCCATACATTTCACCCATGCTTTGATACTTCCAGCCAGCGTCTTTCGCCCCCCCCCCCCCCCCCCCCCTCTCCCTCCCTCTCCCTCTCCCTCCCTCTCTCCCTCTCTCTCTCTCTCTCTCTCTCTCTCTCTCTCTCTCTCTCTCTCTCTCTCTCTCTCTCTCTCTCTCTCTCTCTCTCTCTCTCTCTCTCTCTCTCCTTCCAGTGTGTAACACTGCCCAATGTTGTCTCCCACCCACCGATTCCTGCGGTGGATGATCTTGAGCGGGAACGTCTCGTAGCGCTGCTCTGCCAGCTCGATCGAATAGTCCACTAGACCCTCCCCGTCCTCAACACCCATCTCCGCATCGTCGTCGAATATGTCGTCCCAATCCCGCGCACCGTCACCCCCGCCCCCGGCCCCCTTGTCCTCTTCACCCCCCGCCTTGTCCTCCGCAGTCTCCGTCGCAGGCGCCTCGCTCGCGACCGCCGCACGCGACACATCCTTGCCACCCTCCTTGCTATTAACAGCCTCCTTTGCGCCCGCCTCCTTGCTACTAATAGCCTCCTTGACCGCGCCGTCATCGCGGCTGACCTCCTTGATGCCGTTCTTCACACTGCCCTCCTGAGCGTCCAAGTCATCGTCATCCATCGGCCCGTCAGCCTCGGCGGGGATGTTCACCTCCGTGCGCGCAAGCAGGCTGGGGCCCAGGTGGCTCTGACGGCGGCCACTACCCACCGAGTCCTGCGGCTGGAGGGACGAGGACGAGGGCGAGAGCGGGCCCGTGCTGTGAAACATGCGCGGAGAGTCGGATGCCAACACGTCCGACTCGGCCTTGCCCAGCCGAGGGACATCCGGAAACGAGAAGCTCGGCACATCCTTGGTGACCTCCTCGGGCCCCAGGGCTTTCTCATCCAGGGACCCTCCGCTCGCGTACGCAGTCCCATCCAGCTCCTCATCGTCGCTGCCCATCAGGTCCAGGTGCTTGTTGTGGTGATGCTTCTTGTGGCCGGGCTCGGGCACGTGGACACTGCCATCCGTGCTGTGGAAGGTGATCGCCTTCTCCAGGTGCTTCTCGACGGGGGGCACGGGGTCGTTGTCCTCGGGCTCCTCAGGCTCGGGCTCCAGGTTCCCAGACAGGCTCTCAGGGGCCGCCTCGTCGTCGCTGTGCGTGTTGTCGATCTCCGTCGCCATGAACAGGTCCTTGTCCGAGACCGCGTGGCGAGTGTACCCGACGTCGTCGTCGTCCGAGTACTCGTCCGCGTCGGTCGGGGTCAGTACGTTTTTACCCCGGCGGCGCTCGGGGATGGGCGGCGGGGGCGCGCTCGGGGCTTCCAGGGGGGGAGGGAGAGGGAATGCCTCGGAAATCGAGGACACGCCTGATCGGGTCCGCTCCACGGGCTCGGCCACCTCGGATGCAGCGCTGTTGTCGTCCGAACCGTACAGTTCCCGCATTTCGGCCTCGTCTAGCGCGTGCATCATTCCTCCCATTCTGGCTTTTGAGCCCGTGGCGGCATTATCATCGACCTCCGCTTTAGGGGTGTCGCTCTGCATGTCCGCTGGACAGTTATCCAAGACGGTTTGCAGCACCTGGTTATCCTCCCCTCCCAGCCGTGACTTGACCTCGGAGAGCAGCGAGGCAGCCGCCCTGAAAAATTCTCTTTCATGCAGGAAAGATAGTACAAAAGACAGGGTCTCCCCATCGTCGGGCGTAATTGTAGCCATTTCTAGCCCGGCAAGAGCCTGATGCAATTCGTCAGCCTGACCCCGCCCTCATCCCCACCGGCTATGGAGAGCTAGCACGCTGCTACTAACGGGGCAACACTTACACTCCATGACGCCAAGCAAAACTTAACCCTTTTCTTTCCTCTTGCTGGGAAACTGAACTGAAATGGCATTCAGTGGTAAATCTTATGGGGAGGGCGACGTCATAGATAATGCCGTTGTATGCATGCACACTCCAGCGTCATGGATTCATGGCCGCCCATGCCCGACAGGTTGCCGTCCCCCACCCTCCAGGCAAAGCGAGTAGGATCGTCGCATCGCTTGCCCGCTACTCAACCGGAAAAGGCGGGCATGACGGCGACAAAATACGGCACCCGGGAGTACCCAGGCCTGTGTTCATTTCTGGCTTCCCTGAGGGACTGAAAGCCTGAAAGCTGTCCCCGTCCCACGCAAGGGTCAGCCCGCCGACGACTCGCGCGTCGCGGCGCGCCCCTCGCTTTTTCCGCCAAAAAGTGACAGCGCCAGCGGGCCCGCGCTGATCATGACTCTTCGAAAAATATCTGTTGTGCGCCTGCGTCATCCTCGGTCTGTTTGTCCCCGTAAAATACGCCTCGCCTTCCTGCACACCAGCTGGAATTGTTGCACAGTCAGTGAAACGTTGATTCTTGGCGACGCCATGGCTGCCTGCTGGTCCTCATCTGTTGTCCTGAATGCGGCCGCTCCCAGCAGCCTGATTGGGAAGAATGCGAAGCCCGCCCAAGCTCGCATTCCCACCCCAGTGGCTAGCCGGCCTGCCTTCCTTTCCGGCACTGCCCTCAGCGTGACGTCGGATCGCAGCGCAGCTCGTCGTTCGCGCGCGTCGCTGGCCGTTAAGGCTATGGCTGGGGAGGTGGCCACCCCTCCAGCCACCCCGTCTGCTGGACAAGGCCTGGAGAAAGGTGCGCCTGGTTTGCGATTCTCTTCGGTGTGACGTAGTGTTCGAGATTGCCTGTGCCCGGAGCATTCCACTGCCTGCGCACGTATTCAACGTATAACGGTCAACCCCCACACATATGTTCTGCTGTCGAATTTTTTTCTTTTGTTCTGCAGTCAAGGCCCAGGCCCCCAAAGCTCTTGAGATCAACCAGATTATGGACATCCTGCCCCACAGGTGAGCACCGAGGCTTTTTGTGCGTTCGGGCACTGTGCTGAAAAGATATCTTGCGTTTCTCGTCACTTCTGCCCTAGAATACGGCGTCCGGTGCGTTTTTCAGCTGCCTGAGAGTCGTGTGTCGTGGAATGCCATGGAATTGTGTTTTTCGCGTCCTGTGCAGGTACCCATTCCTCCTCGTGGACCGTGTGGTTGAGTACGTGCCAGGCGATTACGCCGTGGGCATTAAGAACGTGACCATGAATGACAACTTCTTCACGGGCCACTTCCCCGGCAGGCCCATCATGCCAGGTGTCCTGCAGGTCGAGGTACGTTGTTGGTCAGGTGGCTGATGTGCACAAAATTAAAGCGCCATGTTCATTCTAACCAATCGTGTAGCTGCCAATGTAGTGTAGCTGGAAACTGCGAAAATTATGCTTAGTTTTTGTTTGATTACATTGGAATTACTGTACTTTTTACCTCAAACATGTTTCAGAAGTGTATACCTATCTCACATTGGCGATTGCCATCCTTGTTCTCAAAATTCAAAATTTCGTGTCTCTTGCCAGGCCATGGCCCAGGTGGGCGGCATCGTGATGCTCAACCCTGAGATCGGCGGCTCTAAAAGCAGCTTCTTCTTCGGAGGCATCGACAAGTGCCGTTTCCGCAGGCCGGTCGTCCCAGGTGACACCCTGCGCATGAAGGTGTCCCTGGTCCTCCTCCGTAAGAAGCTGGGCATTGCCAAGATGAGGGGCGAGGCCTATGTTGATGGCGACCTAGTGTGCGAGGCCGACTTCCTGATGGTCCTCGGCTAAGCAACTCGATTTTTTTTCCCCTTGTAAATATCGGGCGTGCACTAGCTTGGGAATGTGCTCAATCCACGCACGCATCCCAATTTTTTGTTGTAAATTAACTACTTGAATTTACTGGAAGTAATCGAAAGTTTCTCTTTCCGGTTTGAAATTCAAGGTGGTAGCGTGCCTAGTCATGAAGTAACAGTGTTGGGAAAGCACACCGGTATGGCTAGTTTTTTTAACAGGACATGCTTGAAATTTGTTCCAGCCAGTATCAGTGTGCTCCTATCTCACAATCTAGCTCTCTGATGCATGTCTAGCATCTTCGGTCTGTAAATTGAATTTTCTTTTTTACATGGCACTATCTGGCCCCCTAGACCAGCCGGCCTAGGCAAGTTAGAACCTGTTAGATTAGTGAAAGTTTCTTTCCATACATCTGAGGGTTGACGCTCAATCCATACTGAACTCCGGCACAATGGGACCGTGTGACAGAAAAATCGTTCGCTACAGTTGCATACCACATTTAAAAATTAAGTTAAATTATAACATGCATCCGTTGGGAGATCATGTAGCACATATTCCATGATGGGTGGAGTGGAGGAAGCCGCGTAATCGAACTAACCTAACTCTAGCTAAGCTATCTAGTCTAGAAAAGCCTAAGTACCCTACTCATCAAAACGCCTACTCTTGGGGGGAGGTGGCTTGCCCACAGGGTCTGGCATGTGAGCTTTGACAATCTTCTGCCACCGCGTCTTGTCCTGCATGGTGGTCCAAAGAAGGGAGAGAGAGTGGATTAATTAATTAATTAATTAAACTCGTGCTCCCGTTGGGGAGTCACGGAGCACCGAAGTGCTTTTAATCCCTGTGTGTGCACTACAGGAGAAAGGGCAGAGACCCCCAGTCTCCTTCATGCCAAAGGCATGCCACAGCTGCAATCGGGCGCGGCTAGCGAAAAGGACAGGCTAACGATCCGGCAAACTGTGGGTGCAATAAGACCCATGTGAGCATATCATAGCAAGGAGCGTGGGCAAGTAATCTGAACATAGCCAGGGCGTAGCATGGCTGTACTAGGACTAGGCTAAGGCTATGGCTGGTTGTGTACCGTGCGTTGGCGGCACGTGACTAGGTGTGTTGGCACAGCTAGGCATGGCTGCCTTAGCGGCAGTGACGCCAATGGTTACAAGCTAGGGCTATTGCTATTCTAGCCCGCTGGGGGCGTCCACATCTTGTGGTTGATCATCAGGTCCCCGCCCCTCCAGTACACCTTGGGCTTCTGGGGGTCCTGCTTATGGCGGAGGTATTCCGGCCACAGGTCGCGTCGCTGCTGTTGCTGAGCGGGGGTGAGGTCGTCATCCAGCGTCCAGGTGAGGTCGTGCAACCGCTTGCGACGAGAGAGGAACCGCTGCTTATCCTCAGGGGAGGGGAAGGTGAGTAGGACTGGTGGGGGGGCCGCCTTGTCCCGTGAGTGGGGAAGGCGGTGGCACCCACGCAGTTCTACCTCACCTACCAGGCCCATGAGGGTAAGAAGCTGGTTCTTGAGCTCGTCAGCAAGAGAGGTTGACGTCTCACCTGGCTTCTGGGGGAAGCGACGTAGCACCACTCGGCACTCGCGGCGAGCGCGATCGGTGACCTCCCGTTGCTGGGCCTGGCGGTGGTCCTCCAGCTCCTGGAGCTTTGTGGCGATGGCGTCGGTGGTGGAGGCGGTCGCTGACCGCAGCAGGTCCGCGTAGGAGAGCGGCGGGAGGTCGCCAGCATCCTGCCGGGGTGGCTGGGATGCAATGGTGGCCGTCTGCTCCGCTATCTTGGGGACCTGTGTGGCCAGGGCCTCGGTGTGGGCGGTGATGGCCTCAAGCTTCTTCAGGAGCACGCCACACTTGCCCTCCACCTGGTTAAGGCGAGAGACAAGTGCAGCATGCGTTTCCGAAGCCTGCGCCGTGGTGTGTAGCGCCGTGAACTGGGGTTGTAGCTTGTGGACGACCTTGGTTTCCACGTTGGAGACCCGGGCCTCGACCGTGTTGAGCGTGGTGTTCAGCGATGTCAGCTGCTCGGCCAGCGGCCAGGTCACGTGCTCCTCCAGCACTGCGCGGATGTCATCCTTGCCGAGGGAGGAAGCCGATGGCGCTGCCGGCTGTGCGGGGGCTGGGGTGCGGAGCGTTCTGGTGATGTCGCCGAGGCGGATCTGGAATTGGCTGGTCAGGATAATCAGGCGTTGTTGTACTTCGTTCAAAGCATAGAGCCAGGACATGTCTCCATTGTAGTCGATAGCCGCCCCCTTCCTGGGCACGAAGAGCTTCCGCTCCTGTTCGAGGAACTGGAGAACCTCAATGCATTCCTGCGGCGACAACTCTTGCCACTCGGTGAGGGAGAATCGTCGGTCGCCGGGGAGGAACTCGCTCCATTTTCGATCGTGGCAGGGTTTCTTGGGCTCAGGCGAGGCGCTTGGCGAGGGTTTGGCGGGTAAGCCTGTCGGCTGAACAATGGCGAGGGCGAGAGGGTTGGGCTGGGCGCTGGGAAGCTGTGCCAGCTCCTTTTCCAGCCCTCGTTTTGCTTTGGGAGTCGTCATAGCTGGTCACGTGCGTAACTTTGTCTATACTGCGTGGCAGCCGTAACCGTTTATACTGGCAAGTGCGTCTTAGAAAGGCGCATCGAATGCAAGTGGTCTGACCGAATTTGGGGCTCAGACGCAAAAGATCTGAACTCCGCCGTCAGCCATACCGCCGTCAGCCATTTTCGTTCAACTTGTAGTGAGACAGTGAGGTGTTTGAGAGAGAGTGGATGCGGTGTTCAAACTGGGCTGGGACCACTAGGTCGTCCAGCAACATCTGGGTGTAGTTCGGGACGTACAGGTCTCATGCTTAATAGCTAGTTATTGACCGGCCCACAGAATATAGCTTTATGAAGGTCAGATTCCGTTGATATCCTACGCCACCCGCAGGACTGCGACCAGCCCAGCCTGGCCGGCACCTCCTGACGTGGGCTGGGCCCAGTGATGTTAGACGCCGCAAGGCCCGCACCTTCAAGGAACAGCTAGTGGAGGACATGGGGGGCCTAGGCCTCTCCGTGATTTGGAAGAAGATGATGGACAAGGCCAAGTGGGCCCAGGTCATAGAGGACAACGAGCCCCCCCCAGTGGGGAAGCGCCCGCGTGTGCAATCCCGCGGGAGGCACGCCAGATAGCTCCCCCTAGGGCAGCGGGCGGCTGCCTAGATCGATGTTGTAGTTAGAATGCTGTTAGATAGATGTAGTATGTAGCCAATGTAGATTAGACCGGTAGGAATGTTTGCACCCATCCATCCATCCATCCATCGGGGTTAATGCTCCGTGACTCCCCAACGGGAGCACGAGTCTAATTAATTAATTAATTAATCCTACGCCAGCATGCACGAGTCTGGTGGATGGTATCACCTAGTGAATCCCAAACAGAGGTCCCAACCATGCATTTGAGTTCGATGAGACAACCAGCGCAGGCCATAAATCGGGAGAATCCGGACCATGGTTGCTCGAGCCTGCCGTTATCCGCCAAAGTTATTCGTACCCACTTGCAAGTGTCATCTAATTACTCAAAATATCACGCAGGTTCTACTGTCCCAAGCGTGAAGGACTGTAGGTAACACTGAGGAAAACCACCACGCTAATATACTGAACGCCGTGCTGATAACCCTACATGTCAGCACAGACTGGAAGTGATTATGGACCCTAGGTACTTATTGAATAAGGGAGAGAGAGAGAGAGGTAAACAGATGCCTGGTATGCAAGCGTGAACGCTGCACAAGAGGGCAACTGGAACCCATCGCAGCTACTGGCTGAAGCTACCAAATTTGGAGCTAGCCAATCACTTGTTCAACATCTTGCGGTTGGTGTTGAAGAAATGAGCCACGTTCTCCTCGGGGGTGCCGACCAGCACACCATGGCCCAGGTTCAGGATGTGGCCCTTACGCCCGGCCTTGGTTAGGACGTCCTTGATCGCGTCCTCGATCGCCTCGGGGGTTGCAAACAGTACCGCGGGGTCCACGTTGCCTTGCAACGCGACATCATGGCCCAGCCGCGTGCGGGCATCGGCCATGTCGACCTGCGGCGTGTGCACACGGATAAAATGCAGCCGAGAGTTGCAAGAATGTGCGTGTGTCATGATACGGCATGGGCAGGCAAATAATGCAACAATTGTGTACATAGAAACACGACCTGCCTACGCGAGACAAACATGTACTGCGTGGCATGCAAATGGGAGCTCGAGCCAAACCTGCGAACTAACAAATATATACTACAGTAATATATTGTAACATCAACGAGACAACCAGCACATGCCTAATGTCTGAAAAGTAGTACCAAGGAAACAACCAGCGCAGGCAAGAAATCGGGAGAATCCGGACCATGGTAGCTCGAGCCTGCCGTTATCTTGTCCGCGTGTTCGAGTCGTTCAGGATGATGAATATGAATGGTGATGGAAATGTGTAGCCTTGTGCATTGAAATTCTGAAAAGTAGTACTATTATATTCAACAACCAGCACAACCAGCACATGCCTAATGTCTGTCTAGTAGTACTATTATATTCAACAACCAGCACAACCAGCGCATGCCTAATATCTGTATAGTAGTACAATTATATTCCCCTATACACAAGAACCCGTCACCGAGGCGCCAGGATACAAAAAGGTTGTGTGCCCCCCAACTCGCCGCCCATGAAGGAACACACTTGGTCGCTACCCATGAAGGAACACATTTGGTTGCTCCTCATGAAGGAAAACACTTGGTCGCTCCCCACTAAGGAACACACTTGGTTGCCCCCCACTCACGACCCAGTCTAGGCTCTGCCCTCGAATACGCGTGCCGTCTACCAAGGAAATACGCCACCCAATCACCGTCCATGAAGAACGCACTTGGTTGCCCCTCATTTAGAACACATCAGGTTGGTTGACCCCAAATTCCCCCCCACTCACCGTCCAGTCCACGCCGACCACGTCCGCGCCGGTGGTCTTGATGCGCTCCAGCAGGCCACCGCTGCCGTTGGCGTAGACGGTGACGGGTACGCCTGGGTGCTGCTCCCGCACCTTGCGCATCACCTGGGGCCACCCACGTTATGTGGGCATAGAAACGAGCGATAGGAGTTAGTGAACCAATGGAGTAGGTACAGTATGGGAGTCAATGAGAGCAAGAGGAGCAAGTGAGACAGTCGCAAGTACGATATAAGAGAAAGTCAGAGCAGTAGGAGAAGGCGAGACAAATATAGGAGTAAGTGAGAGCAATACGAGTAGGTGAGACACATATGAGGGTAGGTGCAAATAGGAGTACGTGAGAGCAATAGGAGTCAGCGAGACATGCCTGCCGCCCACAGAAACTCAGGAATCGTGATTCCTGTGTCAGAATAATCGAAATTCATGAGCGGAAGGAACGACCGGGGGACAACCAAAAAATGGGCGGAGGGAGGGACAGCAAGGTGGCTGGGCAGGGAGGGAGGGAAAGCAAGGGGGCAGGGCAGGGAGGGACAGGGAGGTCATGGGTTCATCAAGGACAAGCAGGATCTCATAAGCGGGGCCACCGAGGAGAGAAGGATGATTGAAGGCTACCGAGGGCGAGCAGATCACGGTACCCAATGACCCAATTACCCACCTGCATGATGTAAGGCTTGGACCACCTCTCCCACTCGCAATGATCCAATTACCCACCCGCATGATGTAAGGCTTGGACCACTTCTCCCACTCGCAATGATCCAATTACCCACCTGCATGATGTAAGGCTTGGACCACTTCTCCCACTCGCAATGACCCAATTACCCACCTGCATGATGTAAGGCTTGGACCACTTCTCCCACTCGCAATGATCCAATTACCCACCTGCATGATGTAAGGCTTGGACCACTTCTCCCACTCGCAATGATCCAATTACCCACCTGCATGATGTAAGGCTTGGACCACTTCTCCCACTCGCAATGATCCAATCACCCACCTGCATGATGTAAGGCTTGGACCACTTCTCCCACTCGCGCGGCGGCAGCTGGCCCCCCCACGAGTCGAACAGCTGGAGCACCTGCGCGCCCGAGCGGACCTGGTAGCAGCAGTACTCGCCGATCGCGTCCGCCACGTGGCTGAGCAGCTTGTGCAGCAGCTCTGGCGCCGAGTAGCACATGCGCTTGATGACCAGGTACTCGCGGCTGCTCTTGCCTTCCACGATGTACGTTGCCAGCGTCCAGGGGGAGCCGACGAAACCGATAACGGCCGCCCCGGTGCCCACCTGGCGGGCGGGGTGACAGATGGGGCAGATGGGAGGGGGGTGGGAGGTGGAGATGGGGCAATTTGGCACTTCGCACGATTCAGATTCATGTACCAGATCACGATGCGGATCATGTACCAGCTTGCGCGCTTTTCGGTGGAGGGCGCAATGTCACAGTTTGTGCCGCGACGTGATTTGCGACACCGATGACACGGATTTAAATTTGGGGTGTTGGTGGTCTGCATGTTCAGCAGCTCGCAGTCTAGGGTTCAAGGGGTTAGGAACAGATACAACTTTGGTCGGCGATCAGCGTGCTGGCTACCTCTTTTACGACCTGGGAAACACCCGCCTAGCCGCCTCCTCACCCCCTCAACCATCTCTCTCCCGGCTTGCACATTGGACCCTCACCTCCTTCCTCAGCAGCGTGAGCGAGTCGCCAACAAAGTGCAGCGGCTTGAGGTCGAGCGGGCGCAACATCTTGATGTCCTCCGCCGAACGGATGGTCTTCTCCAGGATGGGGCCCTGGCGTGTGGTCAGGAGGGGGAAGGGGGCAGGGGGGGGGGGGGGGGGGAGCAAATGCAAGGCATGTGCGCATGGCCACGCATACACACAGACAGACACAGAAACACAGGAGGCAAAAACCAAAAGTTTGGTGCGGAAGTCGTGGAAGCAGGGTGAATAGGCAGACAATATAACATAACTCACAGATACTCTATTTAAGATCATAATGAGTAATACATAGTCGGCATGGTCCAAGTCCAAGCCATCTTGGGCGTCCTTGTGTATGTGATCATTATAAGCACATACAGCGTCGGGGACAGTGATTTTTTGGGCCGGCTGGGTTGTTTGCCGTGGGTGCTTGGATTCTTTGGGTTCGCTGGGTTATTGTTGGCTTGGTTGGGTTGGGTTGTTCTGCTTCCATTGGGTTGGGTTGGCCTTGTTGCATCGTTTAAGTTTGTTGGTGGGCTGGTACAAATTCGAAGATGGTCCAAAAGGTGGACAGCTACCTTCAGCCGGCACGAAAAGGCAGCGCTGAATAGAATGCAAGATCCGCAGAGCGTTGACCACGTGCTCGGTGCAGTACCTTCCTGGCACTGTTTCAGTGCTGCGAACGAATGGGGATGGTGCGAGCTCAAGCCATCCCTTGAGGTGCTGGACCTCAAATCGGACGCAACTTAACCAAACTTTGCGAAAAGGACCTCACTTAGGATACCAAATAGGGTGCATGACTTGTGCAGCTTCCATGGTCCACATCTTCCAAAGTTCAGGCCTGCGCTGGTCGCGTTGTCTCACTGACATATGTGCTGGGGCTGCTAGGCTAAATACAGGTATCCCACAATGACATCATGGAACTTGAACTGGGTGCCGATGCGCAAAACCATTACAACGAAAATTATACCAACGGTCCTACTCCACCCTAAAAATAGCTACCCTCCTCGACGTCGTCGGCTTCAACTTATTTTTATCTCACCTTCACGTCATCAATCTCAAACTGGACGCCAATGGAGGGCAGTGGCGTGAGAATGTCGGAGAAGAGGATGACGCCATCGGGCTTGAACGACTCCCACGGCTGAAGCGAGATCTGGACGATCAGGTCAGTGGTCTCTGAGCGCTCACGGAACGAAGGGTGCTTCTTTGCTAGGTCACTGGGGGGAGGGGGGAGGGGGAGGGGGAGGGGGGAGGGGGGAGGGGGAGGGGGGGGGGGAGGGGGAGGGGGAGGGGGAGGGGGGAGGGGGAGGGGGAGGGGGGAGGGGGAGGGGGAGGGGGAGGGGGGAGGGGGGAGGGGGAGGGGGGAGGGGGGAGGGGGGAGGGGGAGGGGAGGGGGAGGGGGAGGGGAGGGGGGAGGGGGAGGGGGGAGGGGGGAGGGGGAGGGGGAGGGGAGGGGGAGGGGCGCGGGAGGGAGGGGAAGGAAGGCGGCGGGGAAGGGGGGGGGGGGGGAGCAGGTGGGGGGGAGGGGGGAACAGGGAGGGGGAAAGGCACACGTGGTTTCAATACAGTAGACATTTGAAGGGAACAGTCTGATGAAGGGAGGGTTGAGGTGAGACGTTCTGATGGGAGGATAGCTGAAGTGAGATTTTGGTCCAAAAGTGTTGACGGAGAGTTTCAGGGGGGCTAGGAGTTCGAGCATTGGTTGGTGCTTTGGGGCGCTAGGTAATGAATAATCACGTTAGGTACGGCGCTAGGCAGGGCACTGTGGGATGGTCATTGGAGGGGTCCGCATCGTGGGGTCAGCATTGGGGATTGGGGGCAAGCCGGGGGCGAGAAGAGAGGGGAGAAGGAACAAGCAGGGTAACCTGGTCTGGCGCGGTGCCAGCTGTCTGCATGCTATAGTAATGAATTGAAAGCACGTGACTGCGTCACGCGGGAGCCAATACAGGAACCATGCATGCTAGATAGCAAATGAACATGACAAGGATACGCAAGGGCAGGCTCAAAACACGGGTGTGCACATGCATTATGAGCTTATGCCTAACCGGATACCACCTCTTGCACTACATAGGTGACGATTACAGGGCAAGTAATTGTTGTGGTGCTCGCTGGAACTGGGCCCGTGCCTTGGCTGACATCGGCCGGGGTCAGGCACTTGAATCTGGATATGGGTATACAGATAAAGGTTGCTGCCCATTCGTGGCTGTTGATGTACACGAGATTGAGGGGGGGTCATAAATGAACGCACAACATGATTGAGGGGGGCTGGGGATGCCAGTAGAATAGCCACGATATCACCGCACATGCTGCAAGACGCCACTATGCATCGTTAACGTGCCGGGGCTTTGAATGGTGTGGCCTGGCAGGGACCATTTCTGACCAGGAGGACAACACTCACCACAACCCTGCCCATATTATTAATCCTTAATGGCCGGTCTCTTGAGACAAGGAACTGGGATCAGGGTGGCTTCCCAATGTCAAACAATATATAGTATTACTATAGTAGTATTATAGTAGTATTATAGTAGCATTACAGTAGCATTATAGTAGTATTACATTATATTATATAACATCAATGAGACAACCAGCGCAGGCCAGAAATCTGGAGAATCCGGACCATGGTAGCTCGAGCCTGCCGTCATAACATGTTTATGATGTAAAAACTGGAATGAGGGGTCGCCCCGTTGAAGCTTTGAACTAAGGATGGCTATCTTAAGGAAAACAATGGTTGAGTGCAGCCACGATACTGGCACACGCACCGGTAGACCTTCTGGTATCGGCCCGCCTGGCGCATCATCCAGGCAGGCTGCCGTTCCACGGGCTGAAGCTTGGCGGCGCGGACCATCAGGGGCTCTTGTGCTGGCAAACAACACAATTGCATCATGTACCCACAGTGCCGGGCCAATTGCCATTGTGATTTACAATATTTGTATTTGTGAAGAGCACATGGGCACTCCTGGCTGAATCCCGGGTAAATACAGCGAAACTCAGCAAGGAGATAGGAAGGAGGTCGCTGCCACGGTCACTGTAACTTTAGAGGGTGCGAGAGGCCGACGGCCGGGCGAGTTCTGAATAAGTCCGCAATCAGCGGGATACATCTGAGGTCAGCACATAGCGAAGAGAGGCAGTGTAATTGTTACCTTGCGCGGAGGCTTGCGTGCAAGGCCGGCTTTTTTGTTGACGGGCATTGAGTGGGGTCTTTGCCTCCTTCCGGGAGACTGCCTGGCCCCAGAAAGTGCCTCCCACAGGGCTGCCGTTTAGGAGCGAAAAAGGTGAAAGCATTCAAGCATCCAAAAAGTTAACGACATTTCCTGCAAGTAATTGTGCCGCAATTACGTGCAATAATGCTTGACCCTACAGCCCAGCTAGCTCTGCATTTACTGCAGCCGCCCGGCACTTCGTGTCGAGCAGCCACTAACCGACCAGAAGGCGAAGTGTCATTGAGCCCATGAGATTGGGAAGCTTAGCAAAGCCTAAAATTTGAAGTGGTATGCACATTTGTAAATTACAAAAACGGCATGCACAGGAATGCAGCAGGATGCACGCGTGGTGGCACGCGACATTGTTGTCACTACGTACGTTGAGGCATGGGCCGACTCCCTTAGCAGGCATGCACTTCCGGTTGCCATTTATTGAAACTACTGCGGCAAAAGTGTGCACCGCGGTGCACGGCAATCACCCTCTGCTACACCTTCTACTGCACGCTAGAATGACGGCCTAGCGCCGAGACTGGGCCCCGAAGTTCTGCAGTGGCGAGGACGAGGCGAGCTCTCCGAACGCCCATAAACAATGGCCGAACCGACTTTCACGATTTCACCTCTCGTTATCAGTTGCGTCCCGGATGAAATGGGCGGTGTACGGAACCGTGCTCGCTGACTCGCTCAAAAGCTGAGGTGGATCATGCGCGGGCTTGTGTCCTGGCGGGCGTGAACTGGCACCACGAGCGACCGGCCGACCGCATGACTTCATGGGGTGAGCCGTGGCCCGAGAGATACTGGCGAATCCCAATATATCCCAATTTCTTGGTATCAGCACCTTTGGAAATGTACGGAATGTTTTAGGACGTGAAGGTATCCATTGGAATGGCAGGTTTAAAAATTATTATTGTCGCTGTTCCGCTAGGCCTGCCTCGCAGGTCGCAACAGCCATTCCCGGACTGATTTTCTTTATCAGCATCGGTGTTTTGAAGTAGGATGCTTTCATGATTGTTGAACAGTGGGAATGCGATCAAGACGTTTAATATGTGCCACATTTTGGCCTATTAACGCTGGAAAGCGAGACAATTGTTATACATGGACACGCCAGTAGGTGCCCATCACTTGCGCACTACACACTGGTGGATTGCAAAGTAAACGCGTTTAGGAATCGATTTCACTGCCAAAGGAAATGGCGGCGGCCTCCTCCGCTAGCCAGAAGAAAGGAAACACAGAGAAGAAATCTGCACAGGACTCTGCTTCGAAGGGCGCGGAGAATGCCCAGTCGGTGGACTACGTGCAATGGGGGGTGTCGGCAATTCTAGTCGCAGTTTTTGCTACGGCGTTGGTGCGTGTAATATTGTCCCTCCGCGGACAAGCGGTGGTTCCCGAAACCAATAACCTGCTGTTGCCAAAATCCCTCCCTGATGAAGTCCCTGGCAAGAGCGCTCGGCATCCGTACTTATTCGACATGCGGCCAGTCCACACGTACGCGGTCGTCGTCAACGCGTATAAAGAGCCCTATAACATTCTAATGGAGGCCATGAGCTCCGCATTGACCTCCATGGTACATTGCGCCACCAACGTGTCCTCGCTCGGCAAGCCCGCCTGCGACAAGATTTCCGGCCACTTGCTCCTAGTCCATGACGGCCCGCCCCCTCTCCCTCCCTCCGCGCCGTCCGCCCCCGGAGACTCCCACGCCCTGGCCGTGGAGGCCCACCTCGCGAAGCACCGGGCCGTATCGAGCGCCGTCCTGGCGGCACTGTACGAGACAGCTGGCGTGAACGCCTCGTACCTGTCCGACCTCCGCATCACCGTGGAGGCACCGATCCAATTCGCAACCAATCGTGGCCGCTCCACCGCTCGTAATGCCGGCGCCAGCACGCTCCCCCAGGCCGACACCCTCTTTTATTTGGACGGCGATGATGTCTACTTCCCCCCCCACATCAGCAAGGGGGTTGCTGCCCTGCGATCCGACCCGGGGCTTTGCTACCACCGTGGCCTGATTCAGCCATTGGACCTCCCGCCCGCCCACCCGGCCATCCACCCGACCTGGGTCCCCCGCCTCTCGCATACAATCCCCTGCGCGCTGGCGATCCGCCGCTGGTGCCTGGACTTCGCGGGCGGGTGGCGGCCCAAGGACCACGTGTACGAAGACGTGTATTTGATGGACGTGCTCTCACAGCTGTTCCCTATAAAGCTGGACGACGTCTCGCCCCCCACGAGCGGGTACCGCTGGAAGGCCGGCAGCCACTTTGACCGCCAGCTGGCGGTGTTCGTGCTCCCCGATGACGAGGGCGACCGGCTGGCCAACATGGTCCGGCCGCCAGAACCTGACGGCAACAGCACGGGCTCATCCGTCCCCGAGGTGAGCTTGTTGGATGTCTTGTTGAGGTCAGCGTACTTGAGGTACGCTATGATGGTGTTGAGGTAAGCTTTGTAGAGGTAAGCTTGCTTGAGGTAGGCCTTTTTGGTGAAAGCTTACGGAGGTAAGCTTGGCGGGTGTAAGCTTGGTCGAGGTGACAGCAGTTATCCAAGTGATGGCCTCCAATCATGAAGCCAGGAAAATCCGCCTCCCGTGACTAACCCAAGCCATTTACTTCCGATGGCAATCCCATGGAAGCTTCCTTCCACGTCTAACCGACCCCACCCACCCCCGCGCCGCCAACGCGCGCAGATACCGATCAAGGACCCTGCTATTCGCTGGGCCGAGCGTTCTATATTCGACCAGGCCGCCTACTTCCGCCGGCACCTGGAACGAAAGGCGGTCGACGCATCCGACCCACCCCCAGGGCCGGATGAGTACCCACCCCCTGTCGTGCGTGCCCCTTGGCACCCCAAGGAGGACCCCTGGCCGTTCGGGGTCATGCCTTATGCTGGCGCCGCGCGGGGGGACCCGTCGGAGCTGGAGCGGTCGGCACGCATGGGGCTGCCCAGGGACGGGGCGGCGACGACGACAGGAGGTACGGCACAGCCATGTGGGTGTATTGGTTAATCTTATGTAATGTATTAGTTGATCATGTAAGGTTTTGATTAGTCATGTACTACATTATTCCATCATATTAGTGTATTAATACGTCGTGTAATGTATGAGTTCATCGTGTAGTGAATTGATTCATCAAAGCACATGGTCCCGCTGGGAAGGCAGAACGTGGATACGTGTGAGCGCGGTACGAGAGCCAAATGACCCTTTCCAACAGTATGGCAGTACGGGAGTTAAATGTCCTTGTCCGATAGTATCGCAGTGTTAGAGCCAAATGACCCTTTTCGATAGTATGGCAGTACGGGAGTTAAATGTCCCTGTCCGATAGTATCGCAGTGTTAGAGCCAAATGACCCTTTCCGATAGTATGGCAGTACGGGAGTTAAATAGCCTTGTCCGATAGTATCGCAGTGTTAGAGCCAAATAACCTTTTGCGATAGTGTCGCAGTACGAGAGCTTATCCATAAATACGATTCATCTCTCTTGTGAGTACGAGAGTTTATCCATCAATACGATTCATCTCTCTTGTGAGTACGATAGTTTATCCATCAATACGATTCATCTCTCTTGTGAGTACAAGAGTTTATCCATAAATACGATTCATCTCTCTTGTGAGTACGAGAGTTTATCCATATTTACGATCCATCTCTCTTGTGAGTACGAGAGTTTATCCATAAATATTATTAATCTCTCTTGTAAGTATGAGAGGTACCTTTTACGTAGCGCAGGTTCACCTAATAATGAGATTTACTTTGGCCATTGGGCACATTTGTTCAGTATCGAATACCTGTTTGATGTCTGCATTGGGTGCTACGTAGGTGCTTGCCGAATGACTCAGGGGCCTTCCTCTGTTAAATTGTGGGGAATGAGGTTTGAGGGGAATGATGTTTGAGGGGAATAAGGTTTGTGGGAAATGAGGTGGGTAGACGGTAGGCTCTTCCACTGTTCAGATGCAGGGGGAGACTGGAGGCCTGTTGTGCGTGTGTGCATATGTGGCGCTGAGTGTGCCGGTGGTTGGCTTGCGTGCAAAAACGGTAGTGATCGGTTGGGCATGGTGAGCGTTGGGAAGGAACCTTGTGAGTGGTTCATGGTAGACATTTTTAGTCAGGTCATCTCGGCACTACGTGTGACATGGTTTACACGTGGCCCAGGTTGTCCCATCGAGGAGGTGACCTGTTAGTTGGCTCATCTGTCACTTACTAGAGTAATCGACACAAAGTTATTTGTTTCCTCGCGTCTCGGTACGTAAAGGCGTTGCCGTTGTTATCGCGGTTTCTTGGCTATGCTGCTCTCATCTGATTGAGGCCCCCGGCATGTGTTTGTGCTTGAGCAACAGACCTGCTCGTTCTTGTGCACTACAAACGAAATACAAGGTCAATCTTTATGATGTATACCAGGGGCTCTATCTACTTGTCCGTTGAACACTCCGGGTGCATATGATGACGACGGTGCGTTCTTGTCATATGGGTACGTTTTGTTGCCTTTGATGGTGGCCACTCGGCATCCGCCAGCTGGCGCGTCGCAAGTCATCACAACCCCTTCGCCGTCGTCCCAGACCATCCCCCGCCCGCGCGCCATCGGCGTCGTGGGCGTGACACCTGGCACCTTCGGCGCGACTGGTTTCAAGGTTTTCCCCAAATGGCCCAAGGGCTGGCAGAGCATGGTGCGCACCGCCGCCCCTGCTGCCTCCACCAAGCCAATCCCCAGCAAGGCCGCCAGTGGGAGCACCCCTGCGGGTGGATCCGTGGCCACCAAGTCGAAATCCGGGGGTATCGACGATAGTAATTCTGGCGCCGTGAACCCCGGGTGCCGCCGTGGCTGCGTCTGGGTCCAGGAGTGGGAATACGACGATGTGGAGTTGATCGTGTACCTGTGCGGCCAGCAGCCGACGCGGCCGTCGCCCTACCGAGCGACAGGTGTCGGCGCCCGATTCGTCTACCTGTGCCCCGAGCACGTGGGCAACCGCTTCCATTGGGTCAACTTGGACGCGTTTGACCTTGTCGCCACGCAGTCGCCCGCGTCGCATATCCCCCACGTGGCTGTTTTTAGCGACCCGGCCGCGCTGTGGGTCCCGCCTGCGGTCGCCGGGGGCCGCTCGGGCGCCAGCAGAAACGCGTGGACGGCGATCCACCGCGCTCGGCCGAACGCAGTGCTGGCGGTGGTGTGGAACCAGGGGCAGCCCTGGTGAGTGGCTACTGTGTATTTTTTACGCTTCACTCGTGTTTCACCCAAGTGGCAGCCAGGTACCGCAGTGGGAAAAGGTCAACAAGTGCACGCGTTCTTGCGCAGCTCTTTCTATCTGACAGTATCAGTTTTGGCACTTTTCCCTGGCATGAGCGCACAGGTACTTCAGCGAGATCGGCTGGGACGAGATGCTAACTGACCAATCGTTCTTTCTGATGTGAATGTACCTATAATGCTTGCAGGTACCGCAACGAGAGCGACTGGGACAAGAACGATTTGGTGTCGGAGCTGGCCCAGCACATCCCCATCGACGTGGTCGTGCGTTCGGGTTCGGACAACGAAGTCGTCTACTTCACTGAGGACGGGTGCGTTGCCAGGAGTTTGAGAGGGTTGTGAGCTGGAGAGGGTTGGGAGTGTTGTTGGTAGCTGTCGAGGATGGGTGTCCGGATTGCAATCAAAACAGATGGCTGCTTCGCTCGAAGTTTGACAGAATGGGTGGGTGGCTTTATTGCTGTACAGGACGGCTGCGTGGGTCAGAGTTAGAGAGGATGGGTGGGTGTACAGTAGTTATAGAGGATGGGCGGGTGGTTAGGAATCAGAGAGGAGGGCTGCATTGCTGGGGATGGGAAGGAAATATTAAGGACAGTCAGGTAATTGGGACGGTCAGGTAATTAGGACGGTCAGGTAATGGATACCGTAGGGGATTAGTCCTCAGGGTGTGGCGTTGGGCCCAAGGAAGGAAGAGTGTATGAGTAGGGCAGGCTCGAGCTACCATGGTCCGCATTCTCCGGATTTCTGGCATGTCTCGGGGTTCCTGGCCTGCTCTGGTTGCCACATTGATGTGAGACATGAACTCCACCAAGAATTACGCCATGTAGACAAGAGTCATTTTGTCATCATTTTGACCAGAAGGATGACATCATCTGGGCTCCCGGTCAGGAGTCATTTAGGCATCTCTCTGGGCATTGCCCAGGGTCATGTAGGCAGTAATAATTACAGCTTCAGCGTGTTCCATGCTCCCGGCCGGGGGTGTAGATTGGGGAGTACCCCTGACGCAGAGCGAATAGCGCAAAGCGTCAATCCCAACTCACCTTTTCACAGCAACGGAGGCCACCCTCGACCAGCCACCAGGATTCTAGATAGTTTTCCTTGTTTAAGTTTGGGGGGTAACTAGGCCATGAGGCCACCATCGACCTGCCACCACGATTCTAGATAGTTTTCCTTGTTTAAGTTTGGGGGGTAACTAGGCCATGAGGCCACCATCGACCTGCCACCACGATTCTAGATAGTTTTCCTTGTTTAAGTTTGGGGGGTAACTAGGCCATGAGGCCACCATCGACCTGCCACCAGGATTCTAGATAGTTTTCCTTGTTTAAGTTTGGGGGGTAACTAGGCCATGGGCCAATCGGCTATTCCAGACCTCATAATCGGCTGTTTAGTTTAAGTTGGAGCAGCTTTCAGAAGGGTCCTACGGGTAAAGGACTCTCATCCCCCAAATCATTTTTTGGTTTGCCCTGGCATAAACATTTTGTGTAGAGTATTCACCCCTTGCTCCTGCCTAGCCCCGCCCCCTCCCCCCCCTTTCCCCCCTCCTTTCCCCCCTCCTTTCCCCTCCCCTTTGCCCCCCTCCCCCCCACCCCCGTCATCTATCCCTGCACCCTCTGCCCTGCCAGCACCCCGGTCGAGTCCCTCGACTCCTACTACTCCCGCTACAAGTTTGTGCTGGCGCTCGAAGACATCCGCGCAGACGACCTGGTCACCGAGCGCTTATTCTGGCCGCTGCTGCGCGGCGCGGTCCCCGTCTACGTGGGGGCACCCAACGTGCGCGAGTACCTGCCCCACGCGGACGCGGCGGTGGTCGTGTCCGAGTTCACCGGCATGAAGGCGCTCGCGGCGCACCTGGAGCGGGCTTGCAGGGACGCCGACATGTACGCCAAGCACCACAGGTGGGCCAGCTAGCCTTGTGGTTGCTCGTTTTCGTTTCTTTTAAGTAACTAATTAATTAACACGTAGACTCCGTTTCTATAGTAAGGGGCATTACTGGTATATTTGCCTGTGTTGTGCAGTGTTGCCTTTTGCGACATTCAGTATCCGTGCTTTTGGATGGGCCCACATTCGCCAGTGGCCCACACGCACATTCACCAGTGGCCTCACCACTGACATCGAAGGCGTTGGCGTTGGCCTTGCTTATGGAGCGATGGGGGCCAAGCCGTGATGGTATTCTCGTCTGCACGCATCACCCTGCAGGTGGCGCCTCGAGGAGGAACCTGTCCGCAAGCTGCATGAGATGATGGTCACCAAGGGCTTCCTGCTGGGTGGCGGCGGCTTCATGGAGGCCGGCAAGGCGAGCGCCAAGCGGCCGCAGACGTGGGTGCCCAGTGGGAACGTGAGCGTGACGGATGTCGGTTTAAGGGATGCTGGGTCACGGCCCCGCCACCGGCTGCTGTCGGCACAGAACCGCAAGCACGTGCCGAGGGACATCACGATGTCGGCGATGGGCAAAGAGGACCTGTGGTACAACCCATGCCTGCTCTGCGACTATGAGCTGCCAGATGGTGAGATGGGTGGGAGCGCTACGAAGCCGCTGGCGGCGTGAGTGGTGCCTAAGGCAGCACAAGGCCATCCCCTAGAAGATCATCCCCATAGAGTATTCAATAAATGACCATCTCTTGGAGACCGGGTCTCTTTTTAAAATAAATGCAATGGCCAGCAAGAACGCAGCAAGTCAAGGGCAAACTGTTGTCAATAGTTGAGACTGCTGTGTATCGGCCTGTGAGACCTGCGCACCCGGCACCGGCCAGGGTTGCATAACAGTGAAAAATGACACTTCATGCAAGAACTATGCTAAGTAAAAAAATGTAAGTACTTGCGTGTCATGTGCATGGGCATGCCATGGAGTACTACGCTAATCTCATTAGAAAAATAATTACACACCACGGAGTACTACGCTAAGCTCATTAGAATTAAATAATGACACGAAAGTTACAAATATCGTCTGCACCATGCCCCAACCATATTTAGTCACCGACGCCCAGCAGATGGTCATGCAAGGACCTGCACACCTGCCAGCAGAAGAACGACGGCAAGGGGGTGGGCCTGGTTCTGGTACAAGCACCTCGGCCACCCGGGTATACGGCGTCGGCCGACCCCACCACCATGACGTACCCGCCGGGCTCCGGCCAAGCGGCTCCGCACCTCAGTGGGCTGCGGCCACTGCAGACGTCCTGGGGACGGCTGCGCCGCCCCCGCCCTAGCTACCAGCCGCCGCCGGCCCTGGCAGGTGGCCCAGCCGGGCCCCCAGCCCCGCCCGGGTCCGCGGCGGACTACCTATAGTCCCCCCGCTGACCGGCCCGCTCGGTGACCCGACCCGTCGATCAAGACATGCCTCCTTTGACCTCCCGCGAGGTCACTGAGGCAGGACTTCCAGCCGCCTGCCCTACGATGCCGCCACAGGCTCCGACAAGATTCCGGCCGGCAGCGATCGTGAAACTCGCCGCGGGACGGCCGCCGAGTTTGAGGACACTGGTGTCATGCAGCTCTTCCGGGACATGCATCTGCACCCACATTCTGCTGTCGTCGCAACCGCCCGGCCCCCGGCGGCCTGGCACCACAGTTTTCGCACGATGCTGTACAAAAGCAAGGGGTCGCCCGCGGACCCCGGCAACTACAGAGGGGTGTGCATCCAAAGTGCACCCCTCAAGCTTCTCATGCAGCTCATCCTGATTAACCGTCTGCGCACTGGACGGCCACCTCGGCGAAACTCAGTTCGGCTTCCGTCCAGGCTGCAACACAGTACAAATAAGCGCTCTTCGCTGTACTCGCCGCCTTGTGGAAGAACTGCACGTACCGCCTCCAGCCTGACCAGTGCGTCGACCCCTCTGCACCTTGTGCTGGTGGCCACCGGACACATCAAATCCTTCGACTCGATCGGTTTTCTGGTCTGCGCTGTGGGTCATCCTTGCGCTGTATATTCCGGATCGATCCCCCTCCCCCTTATTGCTGTCATCAATCCGCAACCTGTTACATGAAGGGTCCACCATCTCGGTGCGCACCTCCTACGGGTCCACGCCACCATTGACCATGCATGCCCTCTCACAGAAGCTATATAGGGTGTGTGGCAGGGATGCGTGCTCTCGCCATACCTGTTCATTATTGTGGTCGAATACGTAACGATTCTGGCACGCAAGTGGTTCGCTCGCATTGTGGGTAGGGAACAAGGGGTGCCACAAGCCACGAGCCATGCACGAGCCACGAGCCACGAGCCACGAGCCACGAGCCACGAGCCACGAGCCACGAGCCACGAGCCACGAGCCACGAGCCACGAGCCACGAGGTAGCCATGGCTGACGGCGGCGCTCATAACTTTCACTTTTGGGCACCGGCAAATTCGGCCGTGAACTGTCAGATCACAAACGCTTCAGTCTTAATTCTTAGACGCACACGCTGATATATTTTCCAGAAACTAAAACGGAATATTATGGCGAGCAAACGCTCGACTATGCAACGCAGCCTGGCGGCTGCGATGAGCCTGCAAGAAAATTGGCCTGCAGCTCCGGCTGTAGCTCCGCCCGGCCTACCAGGCACTGAGCGGTGACACTACTCAATTAATTAAGCGTTAGTAGTGCACTCGGCTCCTGCGGCCTCGCCCTCGGCATCGCCTGATCCCAAGCGCAGTCGCCCAGCAGAATCGCGCGCCCACCATGCAACAGATCCGTGCTTTCGGCCCCAACCCTTCAAAGTTGACGATCACTACTGCCGGACCAACATGTCTCCGAGCACTGGCAGCCCTGCACAGTGCATCTTCTATGGGGACTACGCCTCGCTTTATGAGCTGGCCCTCGATCGACATCTCCACAGCATCGACCGGCTGCCTCATCTTCCCAGACGGCACATGGTGTTCCCAGTCGCCTATGTGACGGACTGGCCCCAATGACCACGCCCGGCCCCGGCGCCCATCCAGCACCTCATCCTAGAGCTGCTCCGGCCAGCTTCTCACGCGCTCTGCATGAATGATGACCTGAGCTCTGGGCTCCATCCATTTCCGCACCCACTCTCGGCTCCATCCTTACCGGCGGAAGCCCTCCAGCAGCTGCCACGTGACTCCCCTCGCTGCATGCAGCTAGATGTGGCAGTGCTTGCTCAATGGGAGGCACCGCGCTGGCTACTGAGCTCCCCCACCTTTCCACCACCGTCACCTCCACCTCCACCCTCCTCGCCTCCACCTCCACTGCCGCCTCCACCTGACCACCGCCGACATCTAATTAAGCCCAGCTCCTCAACATCGACCAGCGCCTCCACGAGAACGCCATCGCCAAATGTTGAGTGCCTACAAAGCACCGCAGGCCTCACCGCCCGGCTGGCAGATGGTCTGAAAGTGCCATGCAAAAAAGACATTCTTATTCACGCCTCCTACCTGCACTAATATTTGGATGATGGTCAAACTTGGTGGCATTGAGCTTCCCCATGGTACCCAGATTTACTGTGCCAAGTCACACCTTGGTTGGCCACTTGGTGCTCACAGAATTGAGAATTATGGTGACGTCCAAAAGCATAACATTGCTACGGCGGCGGGTACACTAGTTGGTGACGGATGTCCGGGCATGCTGAATTGCTGCACCTGTACACTTGCGTCTGTGTGAGTTACGCCGGTGAATGCCAGCATCATGCTACGGCAGTTCACCCGGCTACGTTGTCAAGTTCAGATCCATAAGTGACACAGTCATTCGGTGACCAACCGTGAACTTGAACCTCGGAGGCTGGCCGTTACGCTGCGTACCTGCCCGCTGGAGCTGGAGCTGGAGCTGGAGCTGGAGCTGGAGCTGGAGCTGGAGCTGGAGCTGGAGCTGGAGCTGGAGCTGGAGCTGGAGCTGGAGCTGGAGCTGGAGCTGGAGCTGGAGCTGGAGCTGGAGCTGGAGCTGGAGCTGCATGGAGCTGGAGCTGGAGCTGGAGCTGGAGCTGCATGGAGCTGGAGCTGGAGCTGGAGCTGGAGCTGGAGCTGGAGCTGGAGCTGCATGGAGCTGGAGCTGGAGCTGGAGCTGGAGCTGCATGGAGCTGGAGCTGGAGCTGGAGCTGGAGCTGGAGCTGGAGCTGGAGCTGGAGCTGGAAAACGGGATTTGCAGGACTTCAATGCGACGCTGATTGTGCCAGACCAGGTGTCACACTCTCATGGTGCACAGGTGCAGGCTTATTATTATACGTGCCTTTAGTGTGTTGACTGTTTTATGCATGCCACACGTCGCAGTTGATGTTAGCAGTCCTGTGTGTTGATGTTAGCAATCGGTAAAAGCGATGATTGCCATGGGTGCGTGCCATGCAGGCATGATTAGCAGTCGGCCGCCAAATCTAGACACTGCATTAATTACCAGCAGTGGCGCGGGCATGGCCTGCAGGACGACGGTTGGCTGAAATGTTGTGGCTGCGGATGTTCCGCAGGTTAGAGCAGTACGTATGGCGCGCAAGCGTGTTGCGCAGGCCAGGTTAGCAGATGTCAAACAGTCGGACAGCACATGCATGGATTGTGACAGTGTCGACCTATGATATATGCGAGAGAGAGACACGGATAGTGTGTAGTCTCTCTCAGTTCCCTTCAAGTTACGCCTTCGTATTTCCTCTGTCGAGGCAAGGCTAACAACGTCCATTGATCAAGGTATCAAGAAGACGTGATCGCACTAGTTCACTAGTGGAGACTATCACCCAAGGAAGGTTGTGTTATTCTGTTATAATCTTGATTTTCTGTGTCTCACGAGTTGAGCACAGCACCTTCAAATAAAGAAGAATTGTCGGTCAAACATATCCCAATTAAAGCAGGAGATCTGTGTAGGCTGTTTTGTGCATGCAAGGGCATCGTTAGTAGAGTGGCAGGGGATTGTTCTCGTGTCGA
The DNA here is from genome assembly GCA_009746045.1 of Mesostigma viride. NCBI lineage: Eukaryota > Viridiplantae > Streptophyta > Mesostigmatophyceae > Mesostigmatales > Mesostigmataceae > Mesostigma > Mesostigma viride. The sequence goes on along the minus strand of RPFO01000050.1, from coordinate 3,925,740 downwards.
TCTAGTAGCTAACACGTCAACAATGTAAAGCATGACATCACGCGAAGCATACGCAGAGACAGGGGCCGAGGTAAGCGTGGTGGCCAGCAGGCAGTCGTGAGCTCAGTGCTGGCACGGCTTACTCGTCCGATTAATTTATAAATAGGGTACCCACCCATCCCTCCCGACCGGCCACCGAGGGAGCTCCGAAGTCTTCCGGATGGATCGAGGACGTGGTGCATGGGCGATCGGTGCTTCCACTGGCCCAAGCAGCGGTTTCACTTCGCGACCCGTGGGCCGTGGAGGTGGTAGGGGTATGCCGGGCTTTTCAGCGTCCTATGGCATCTTCCATGTTTGCATGTGCCCCGCTCGATTTGTTGCCCTCAACGCTGGGCGGGCTAGGCGTCGGATGGGGATTCGCCTCGGCAGCCTCACAGCCAGTGAAGGACCTCGGCCCCCGGCCGGCGATACTTCCTACACGGGGGGAGGTCCCGCGCCTCAACTCGATCCTGCATGCGACCGGCGTGGAATCTGCGCGACCAACAACAAGCTTGTGACATCCCCCACGGCCTTGGCCCTAGCCATGGCAGGATTGCACAATCATCTGCCCGAGCTAGCCCGGCGCTTGGTCAGATTCATATATATATTAAAAATATAATTACTTACAGCAGAGTGAAATCACTCAAACCAAAGCAAAAGCCCAGCTATAAACCTATATACAGAGCCATGTCAAAGCTCTATACTACGATAAGACCAATGGAAACGCCTATAACGGGAGGAACCTAACTCTTAAACCGTTCTCGCGCCGTTTTCGTGGTACCAGTTGAAGTCCTACCACTCTAACGGACTGAGTTTGTGCGCTAACCAGGCGCCGCGCCAATAATAATTTAACGGTCAAACCTGGGGGGATCGAAAGATCTAGACGTCAGCTTTCCGTAGAGCACTTCAGACCGTACTTTGGACACCTGGCCAGGGAGATATGCTTGAGCAAAGTTAGGGGGGTACCATGGTCCAACGGGACCGACGTGCAGGAAAAATATTGACGCGCACGGCTATGGCGGTGCAAAGAACTGACTGGTACGAGAGAATGGCTTGACGTATTGGACTCAAATTTTGTAGGCATGATTCTTAGATCCTAAAAATTGAATATCCCTAGCCATGGAAGGTTCGGAGGTACGTAGATGGGTCTCGGGGTGCTGGTCGGCGCAGCAAATGACGTTAGCCGCCAGGCAGTGATGGTGCGAGTGCTGCATGTTGCTAGGCCGAATTTTCCCAGACATCTGCGCATCGATCAATTTAGTACGTTGTTCCCAAAAAGATTTATTAGCATTGGCAGCCAGTAAAGGCTCGAGGCTACGTCCATTACTCTGGCGTGCTGGCTCGCGCAAGAAAGGTAATCTGCTGTACCGACCTGGTACGTTCTAGCCTCCAAGCGTGTTCTATTAGCCGTATATAGTTGTATTATCGTTTAAAGCTAATATCAGAGTTATTACCGAGGGGTTGTGATTGTCTTTTTGTTGTTTTGCTGCCTCTACGCATCGGCTTGTCATGGTTGGGGAATACCATCAGGTCAAGCAGATTTTGGACCATGTTTGGTCACCGTTAGCTGATGCTGCAACGGAAATAGCGAGGTAACGATTGTTATCGGTCACTAATATGGTAACGTTGATTACCCAATGCTTTTCCTTGGTCAAGCACCCCGAGACAAGTTCTTTTCTGACCAGTGTTAGGCGTGGCTTCTTGTTTTGCTGGCCAACGCCCACCTTCTTGTTTTGCATCCATTGCATGTGAAAATCGTGGAGATACCCATAACCTGTTTGCATGGGAGCATTATACCAACTTATTCCTATTGTTTTATTCATTGTTTCCAAGAACATAGAGGTGTTTTGTCGTTCATTGGGTGTGTTAGTGATGTAGCTCCTTGCCACCCTTTGTACGCGCGCTTTAGGCCTTGATATGAGCCTTACACCTATTGTATAGCATGAGCTTGTGTCTTATATGCTGGACATGGTGTTGGCATTGCTTTTGTGGCCATCTAGTTGTTGTTTTGTGCCACTTTGGGATAGGAAACCTATACGGCAGTTCTAGCAAGCGTCCCACAATAGCTGGCACCGTTATAACGGTCTGAGCTATTTTGGGCTGTTCGCTAGCTAGCATGTGCAGTTCTGTGACATTTCATGCTGTGAATGCATTGATGGCATGCCTGTGATTCTAATAAACTGCCTTTAAAAGGCCAGGGCCACCTGATTTGTGTAAATGGTCTATAATGCATTAGATATGTCTCCAACCCCATGTGCACCGTACCCCCCTGGGGGGGATGCTATTTATAGCATGCATGGGGCATAGATATGTGACCAACCAAATTTCCCAAACATTATTTGATATAAAAGCATGCTTGGTTCCAAGGGTGGGCCAGAAAATGTTATTTGGCTAGTTACTCTCAGGCGCACAAAGATACCCAAACTCAGTCCGTTTCGGTGGTTCCAGTCCAGACGGTTGAAGAGCTAATAGCCCTGCTGAACCGCAAAATCAGCCCGCGTACGGCGCTATTCATATATATTAAAAATATAATTACTTACAACAGAGTGAAATCACTCAAACCAAAGCAAACGCCCAGCTATAAACCTATATACAGAGCCATGTCAAAGCTCTATACTACGATAAGACCAATGGAAACGCCTAACGGGAGGAACCTAATAGCCCTGCTGCACCGCAAAATCAGCCCGCGTACGGCGGAGCATGATGTCAGCCATGCAGCCCGAGTCAGCGCCACCGACAAGCGCTGACGCCAATATGACGTCCAGGTCCGCGCCGACCATGGGGCCCGCTGGCCCTCCAGGTCCAGCCGGTCCTCCCGGAGCCGGCAACACTCCTTGAAGAAGGCGGAGGTCAGGGGCCCCATGGCCCCAAACTCCTCCAGGACAAAGGGCACCACACGATGGTGCCCGACGTCGCCGTAGGCCAGGAGCTTGGCCCGCTCCGCCCGGTCCGCCGTGTAACCTGCCGTGAGGGAGGCCCCAGCCACGTGGCTAAGAGCCAAGGGCCGCGCCACCGAAACGTCAATAAGCAGATGCCGGCCACCCCCCTCAAAGTCCAGCACCACGATGTCAGGCCGGTGGTTGGGGGATCGAATAGAAGGCAGCGCCATCCGCATCCTCGGACCGGATGTTCGCGTGGGGGAAAACCGACCGAATCATGGCGAGCACCACCGTCAGGAGGACAGTGTGCAAATACAAATACCAATTCTGATTCTGTTGGCCCCCATGCAGGAAAGGTAGTGAGTCCCCGTGGGATCCAGCGGCTGCCCACAGCTACCACAAGGCCGCCCGGCCGGAACAAGAGGCTGCGGGGCAAATAGCTGGTGCCGGAGCGCCACCGAGTAGTGGCTGGGAGCCAAGGCGAATGGGGGGGCCATGGGAAGAGCACGAAGGTACGCCGAGCCCACACTCCGCAAGGAAAGCGAGAACAGCCACGCACGTCCCTGGGCGTTGAGGTCCGCGAAAAGAGCAATCCAATCAGCCGTGTGCAGAATACCCGCGTAGGTTCTCTGGTGTTTATCGATGACGCGAGCAGGGAATGCGGCGGGAGATTGAACGGAGGCGACCGAGGGAGTGCCGCGAGGGAGGTGGCGCTGTACCGCCTGAGCGGCACGGACGGGAGAACAGGCCTGCTGGATCTCAGCATAGGCCTCCTGGATGGCGGTGACGAATATATATATTCACCCAGTCATCGGTTTTTTCCTTATGTTGCATGCCTATCTCACCTTCGTAATCTATCATTCTCAATGAATATATATATTCATTGAGAATGATAGATTACGGAGGTGAGATAGGCATGCAACATAAGGAAAAACCCGATAACTGGGAGAATAACCCTGAAGAAATTAAGGGGACCGGACGGTTCCGAATTTTTTGGCGCCAAAAAATTGGCGCCGGTACCGACGATCACGGACCATGAAAAATCGCACGTGTGGGAAAATTGTGGTAGAGACCACGCCATGGCGTATACCGATGCGCAAGATTTTGCGAGGTGGCAGAGGGCTAAAGTCGCGCTGGGATTGTGGCAACTCGATAATGAATTCACCGGCGTGCTGCTGGATGATATTTTAGCGAGGGATCGGTTGATTGAGCTTGGGCCCGCTGGCCTGAACCACACCCCCCCCGTGGATCCTAACGATGGAAATAATGTTTTCAGAAACGCCGCTTACAGATGGTTTGCGGCTAGGATGGGATGGATTGCTCCTGACGGAACCGCGCGCCCATTGCCTCGAGAAATCCTGACGATCATTCGGGACCGCTTCCCAGACCCGGCTGGAAACTACGTCGGCTTCATAGCCACCGCGGATCGGCGCTGAATTTTTTTTTTTCGTAGGATCGCGATGACAGGCGCTGGTAAAGCAGCAGCAGCGCAGCGGCAAAGGCGCCAGCAGGAGAGAGCCGGTCAGGCGCCCTCAACCCCAGCACCAAGTCGGGGGGTTGGCAGGCCTCGGGGCTCGCGCAAGGCCAGGTTTCCTGGTCGGCCTCGGGTGGCGCAGCAAACCAGGGCGGAGTGGGTGTCTGGAAAGGGTAAAGAGAGTCCGCAGACCCCGGCGACGGCCCAGGCCAGTGGCGGAAGCGATGGAGGAGCGAGCGCGCCAACGACGACAAGCTCAGGGCGTCAGTCGGTGCCGCCATTGACCACAAAGCCGTCGCCTCAGAAGTTTTATCCGCATGGTAAGATGGCCAGCGCTGGAGCCGCTGATGAAACGCCGCCATCACCACCTGCACAAGGCCCCCCCTTGAGCATGCCTCGTGTGCTGGTGGACTCTTGCCAGTTAGAGGAGATGGCCAGCATGATGCAATGCCCTTTTTGCTGCGGTGTTGGTTGTGTCAAGGTGGGCGAGATGGCTGCCAAGAAGTTCAGTGGGGAGGGTAGCTTGGCCGACATCGTGCTCTGGTGCAGCAATCCGTGGTGCGACAAGCCTGATGGCGAGGGCAGCAAGGAGCGTGAGCCATGGCGGATCCCATTTCCTATCCTGCGCCCCAACTCAGACTTGCGTGAGGGTATGGATCGCAACGCTTCCTCTAGCTTGCTTGCAGTAGCTGCTGTCCTCTTCTCTTGCACACGCACGCAGCTGCTGAGGTGCTCGACGGTGCTGGGTCTGGCATTCCCTCGCGGGCACGCCACTTGGGACAAAGATGTGGATGCCGTAGAGGCAGTCATCATGGATTTTTTGGGGGAGGTGATTGCTGAGAACAGGGAGAGGGCGCGTGCATGGGAGCAGAAGGCTGGGAGGTTCAAGGTTGACAAGGAAGGGAGGCAGGGCTGTCGGGTCAGCTTTGATGGATCGTGGCCAACCAGGGGGTATCAGTCCAAGTGGGGGCAGCAGCTCACTGTCCACGAGGGCACGGGGCTGGTCATAGGGCTGCACATCAGTGGGAAGTGGTGCCCTGTGTGCCAGGTGGCTAGCAGGTCAGGAAAGGAGGCTAGGCCGCATGTGTGCTGGCTGAACTGGCAGGATAGCAGCAAGGGCATGGAGTCGCAGGGCGCGCGCTTTCTACTGCATGAGCTGGCTTCCCTTCATGCTGGGGTGTCTTTTGGGCAGGTGAAGAAGGGGGAGCAAGGGCCACAGCAGCCCAAGCCTCTCGCCCAGAGGTTGTACGCTGCACAGGTGGTGAGCGATGGTGACACTAGCTGGTATGCCCAAGTGCGTGCAGACACTTCCCTGCCGCATGTGCCCGATAAGCTAGAGGACCTCAATCACTTGGGGAACTGCCTCTATGGCGCCCTGCTCAAGGTGAAGCGGGAACACTTGGGCAAGCTGCCTGGCGTCCTGGATGAGCACTGCATCAGACATGTGTGCTATTGCTTCCGCACGTTGATCAGGCGCAACCACCACATGCCAGCTGAGTGGCTGCACGAGGCAACTCAGAACTTGCTGTCTTGCTCAGGCACGCGTTCAATGATCACAGCACGTGCAAGCAGTATCCCAACCATGACTTGAAGGGCAAGGGGAAGGGGGGGGCTGGGGTGGAGGTGGTGGAGTGGTGTACCGCCACTAAGGAACTGAAGCCAGGGCAGGTCCGTGACACCACGCCCGGGTGGAAGGGCAAGAAATGGCTGCCCCCCAAGGACAGCACCTCCAAGGGGGTGGAGTTAGTCTCCATGCTTTGCTGTAGACTAAGTCTCAAAGGCATTGTGAATACAACGTATGAATAAGCCTTGTAAACCTACGTTGGTATGTGAATATAAATACCACGTGGGCTATGCAGATAGGAATGCTAGTCGAGTCGCATACGTTTCCCTAGATACTAGGTACTTTGGGTACTGGGGTACGTGACAGATGTCAGTACCCAGTATACGTAGTGTCCTGTCATTGGACGGTACTAGAGTATCCTAGATAGGGACCGTACTGCAGCGTGCATTGATCTGTGATCGCACGATGCAGTGACTAGACTGCTACCTGTCATCGTGTGGCCTCGGGCCAACGGTCCACAACACCGCGAACCCGCCAAATTTTGACATAAATTATTGTCCGGATTTCGTCCGAGATCTAGATTTTTCCCGCGCCGCGAGAGACGAAAACGACGAAAACACCCATGGCGGTCGAGCATCAGCTAGCGTTCTGAAACCTGCGTCATTTCAGCCGCCTGAGGTGTCAAAACGAAGCTTACATCACGATTAATCCATGGAATAAGTTTGGAATGATATGCGCTGTGATTGCGACGAGGGCATTGAGCGGGACAAATATTTTTTTTGCAGCGCACAATTTTTTTCGCGAAATCCAGATTTCTCGGTGGTACGTGTCTCACGGTCCTGGATACGGGAGGAAACGAAAAACCCGGCACGATAGCTCAGCTTGTTCGTTATAATATTCCCGAAGAGGTTAGTGTTTTCGTTTTTTGAGTTTCGCTTTTAATTTTCCGGCATTTGCGTGAATAAACTGGGGGGTGCGAAATCCGTCTGTTTCTTGCGTCATGCAATGCATATCTTTATCGTCAGATAATTACCTCTTTAGGCTATGCCCGACCTTCCTATACTGCCAGCCTGCGGCAATAAGCCAGCAGGACATATGGCGTGCACGAGATTCCGCGCAAAGGTCCTTAATGGTCTCCCGGCTGTGCAATAAGTGCGGTAAAAACTGCGAAAATTGCTTATAATGCCTGTAGAAAGCTCTTTGCGACAGGGTTTTCCAAGCGAGTTTATCGTTCTTTTGACGCCCGATACAAAAGGCAAAGGGGGGCATCGTTTTTAATTAGTCGGCATGCGGTTTCGAGGTGTGATGGGCCGGGCAGAGGACCTCGCCACGACACGCTGGGTTCAAGCTCCGCATCTCCCGGCAGCCATAAAGAAGCGCAGATTAAGCGAGGTGAGCGAGCTAGAGGGCCCAGGATCGCTGCTAACGCAAGGCAGCTTCTCAAAGGGTAGAGAGCTGGATTAATAAGACGTTCTCAAGTGCATTTTGCAGTGGTTATTGCCACCTTGTCCAGATATTTGCCCTCGTCTTTCTGATTTAAAGACTGTTTTAAAGAGGGATAGGATAACGTTTCCAACGTTGTTGCTCATTCATTAAAGTAAAGAAAGAGCCTTTTCAGTTGCTGACAACGAGATGGAAGCTGCCTCATGCAAACTACCCATGCAATGCAAGTGATGCAACCTGAGGCCATGCATGGCTAACGTTGACTTCATGCGTGAGTTGGGCAGGTGGCTGGCTAGGTGTGTGGCTGGCTAGGTGAACGGGGCGTGTATGGAGGGACCTGATGGTGCGGGCGTGCGAGGGCAAATGGGCGGGCACATGCCTGGCTGGTTTGGGTGTTGGGTGGTTAGGTGGTTTGGTGATCGGGTTGTTGAGTGGTTAGGTGGTTAGGTAGTTGTGTAGCTGGTTGATTGGTTGGTTGGTTGTTCAGTTGCCCTGGAAGTCTTGAGTGGGAGGCTTAGGCTGTAGATGCTTCAAGGGATTCCTAGACATGGGTGGGTTCAATGGCAGGTGGCTGGCTGAAAGGTGGATGCCTTGGTAAATGGCTTGCCGAGTAGCTGGGAGCACAGGCAGGTGGAGAGGGTGGGTGGATGGGTGGCTGGTCATGATGGGTAGACGAGTGTTAGGGTGATCGGTTGTAGGCAGATGGCCAGGTGTCTGCGTGATGATAGGCTTTGGAGACTCCTAAGTGGGTGGGTAGTTAGATGTGTGAGTGAAACAATTGCATGGGTTTGAGGATGGTGGGTTAGTGGTTGGGTGGTTAGGGATGCGTGTGGGTGGGTGGGTTGGTGGATGGGCCATTGGTGGTTGGTGGCTGGTGGATGTGTAGATGACTAGGTGTGGGTCGGTGGGCGAAGGGACGGGTAGATGGGCGGGTGGGCGCACAGATATTAATTAATTAAACTCGTGCTCCCGTTGGGGAGTCACGGAGCACCGAAGTGCTTTTAATCCCTGTGTGTGCACTACAGGAGAAAGGGCAGAGACCCCCAGTCTCCTTCATGCCAAAGGCATGCCACAGCTGCAATCGGGCGCGGCGCACAGATATGGATGCGTGGGTGGGTTTATGGTTGGGACCGACTCACCTGATATCGCTGGTGAAGGGCTGTGCAGGTTGGGGGTGAGGTGGGGGGTGGCTGGCTGAGAAAGTGCATGTGTGGGTGGGTCAGTGGGTATAAGGGTGGGGGGGCACTGAGTGGTTGAGTGGGTGGGTGGGTGGGTGGGTCAAGGGTGGGTGGCCGGATGGTGCATATGGGGCATGCTGGCTGGGTGTTTAGGTGGTTGGGTGGTTGGGTGGTTGGCTCATTGGATGGGTGAGTGCTTCCTTATTACCTATTATAGGTGTGTGGGTTGCAAGCGCAGGTGCCTTGCTGGGTGGGTGAATGTCCAAGTGGGTTGGTTAAGCTGGTTGGGTGCCTAGGTGCATGCGTGGTTATATAATAAGGTGGGTTAGCACGTGCACGGCTGGCTGGCTGGCTTTGGTCACTAGGTGGGTGGCTGGGTGCACGGGCGCGCAAGAGTGTAAGCAGTTCATTGGGTGGGTGACCAGGTGGCTGCATGGGTGGGTTACTGCATGGGTGGCTCGGTGCCCACAAAGCACAAGAGATGGAGACATGGGATATGCCAATACCATATCACGTGAGCATACGTGGATGCCAGGTGACATGTGCCAGCGGCTGGGTGTCACTTCACCTTGATGTTCGCTCGGCATGTTCTTGACATGTATTACACGTATATATCACGCATGGTGCGTGTTGGTAGCAACCAAATGGCTGTGTTCTAGTGACGTGGCATGTATTGTCCACCTTTCCTTCCCATTTTGCAATGTGCCAAGTAGTTTAAAGGTATGGTGTTATGGGGTATATATAGTCGCTCCACACGTAAGCCAGCCATAATTTCAATGCACAAGGATACACATTTCCATCACCATTCATCTTCATCATCCTGAACGACTCGAAAACGCGGAAAAGATAACGGCAGGCTCGAGCTACCATGGTCCGGATTCTCCCGATTTCTGGCCTGCGCTGGTTGTCTCTTTGATATTAGATTGGTTGAATATAGTTCGTTTTCGGCTAGGAGGCGTGGCCTTTGCATGACGGGCAAGAGGATTTCAGCCGTGGGCAACCAAGCACACATGTCGTCGGGCTAGTCCGACGAGTGCGCACGTGAACCGGCACTCCCGGTCACACACGACACCATAGAGATAGTCAGCTGCACCGCCTCATGTCGGCGAAACCCATAGTTCCATCGGAATCGTTTCAGCGGCCGGCATTTCCTCTCCGCGTTTCCTCAACCTCGTTTTCAGGATCATACTCATCGTTCCTGCATTTTCCTCTTCCACGCAGGTTGTGGCTTTTTTGAAAGCCACGAATGTACCCGGGGATGGGACGCTTCGGCTGCCTCAATGCCTACACATTCAATACGATGTCCCCCTCTCACCTTCCTCCATCATTCCGCTCACATTGCACTACGTGTCTGTGTTTTGTTCTTTTTCTTGTTCTCGTTTGTTTTGCTGTTCTTGTCCTTTTTCTTTTACTTTTACTGAGGGAGCTAGGCTGGGCTGCGCGCTGTGTGTGCTACTCTCGTGTTTTTCTGTGGGCACTTGAGAGACTAACCAAGGATCGGGCCCCCCACACGGCAATATCAGCCTTTGCTTTTGTTTACCCTCCCATATCTCTTTACAAACGCCAAAAAAACACAAAGGCAGGAGCACGGTGACTCATCTGGAACATGAAGAAGGGAAATCTTTTCGTTACAGGAAAGAGGTGTCAAGTATGACAATTGGAAGGCCCCCCCACTGGGAATCCACATGTTCCGAGTCCATTCAGCTGTGTTGTTAGCCACATCCTGCCCCGGGGAGATGCATCATGGACCACCGCTATCGCGTAACGGGTGTTACGCAGTGAATATTGACTTACCTCAATATGCTCCGCTCTGGTTCTGTTTGATGTCTTAGCTCTCAGTGCATCTGAATCATCATGAAACACCTTATGACTTTCTGGCATGCTCTTACCCTCCACAGAATACGGCAATCCAGTGGCATTGATTACCGGAAGTACACTGCTATTTCTCGGCAGTTCCCCTATCGTATCTCCTCACAGGCATGGCGGAAGCGTTGTCGCATCAACACGCGCCATAACCATCACTGCAAGGATGACCATACTCTACGTCGCCTCCGGCGCTTACAGCGCACGCATTTGTCGCTTACCAACTCCACTCGCCCACACCCCGTAAGCACCCATCGCGTCATTTATGCCATTTACAACCGCAGGTACCCTCAGCGTATCTACGTTGGCCAGACGCAACGGGATGCCTGGACGCGTTTTCAGGAACATGTCCGAGCGGCACGCCGCCTTCATATTGGCCGCCCTGCCGCCAACGACGACACCCCCCTACATGGCGCCATGGCCCAATACGGGTGGTGGGATTGGCGAGTCGTCCCCTTGGAACATGTCCCCGGCACCTTTACCGGCGCCGCTTTTCGCAAAGCCGCAGGGCATCGGGAAACGTTTTGGAAACGAATGTTACATGCATTTCTGCCCCACGGTTTTTGCATTGAAGGCAAGAGTTTCAAAGCTCGGTCTCGCCGCCGCCCGCCTCCCCTCCGTCCCCGCCCTCTTATGTTCATCCGTGCCTGGCGTCTGAAGCACAATCTCCACCCATATCGCCCCTATCCCCCCAGCGTCACCCCGGCCCCTCCACCTTCCACACATGTGTCCACCGATCCTTCCCTTTACTCCACCAGTCTCCGCTGCTTACGTCACATGTCTCGGCTTATGCAACGCGGCAACTTTCATGCATCCTATCTCGAAGCCTGCAGCTTGAAGAAGCTTACCAGCTTACACATTGCCGTCGGGTCGTGCTCCCCAGCTGATCTGCAAGTCCCCCGCTCCCATGCCACTAGTCTGCGAGGCCTTCTCTCACGTATCATTCGGCACCGTGTCAATGGGAATGCAGATGCACTGCGTCCGCGCCGTTTGCTGATCTCACCTTTCATTCATGCTGCGATGGATGAGCTGTGTTTGCCACACATTCTGCATTTGCCGCAAGTGCAGGCTGCGATGCCGCTCGTGGTGCGCAACACTTTCGGCACTCCCATTGCCGCCTGGCATTACTCTCCCACCTTGGGACAAATGGTTTTCAGCAACGGGAAGGTCAGCCGCGATACAACGCCCACCGAGCTGGCCACCATCTTGGCAGGGCCCTGCCCCTGCCAACAACAACGGTATTTCAAGTACCTTGATCCCACCTCACAGCACGTCATGACCGCTGACCTCAGCATCCTGCCGAGCCACACGCTTGTAGACCTTTTTGCCAAAGGCACCAAGTTTCGGCCGTGGGTCCAGCGCACGTGTGCCAAAGAGGTGAATGCACTGCTCTCCACATCACTGCGCAAATTTGCAATGCCATGAGCACGGACCTACAGCTTGCTCCCCTTGCCATGGAACCGTGGTTTCGCGCCGTCATTCACGAATGCAATGCACGTCTCACCAGGCTTGATTACCGTCTCCAGCAGGTCCACCGCACCACCTGGCTCAACACCACAGATAAAGCACTTCTTGACCACTTCAAGCAGGACTTTATCATCACGTGTGTTGACAAGAGTGCCAACAACTTTGCTTTCATATGCAAGAAGCACTACCTTGCTACTTTGCAACACGAGTTGGCGTCCAGCCCTACCTATGTTCAGCGTGCACAGTCCACCGCCAGTATCACGCTGCTCATCGGGCTTTTCTGCACAGCCAAAACATTTTTGCTCGGGCATTCCTTAAGCGGCAGCGACGCGCCACCACCACTACGTTCCCATATCTGTATCTCACTCTTAAGCTGCACAAAACTCCTGTTGCTTTGCGCACCATTGCTGCGTCGCATTCAGCCCCACTGATGCCTCTCTCGAAACTCATCTGCCATGCTTTGAATGCTCTTCTCCCCGAAGCCAATGCATTATGGGTGGAGGTGCTGTCGAATGCCGGGTATGAATGCGCTGGTAGTTGGATCGTCATAGACTCAGCCCAAGTACGCCTACGCCTTGCCGCCCTTAGCCGTTCTAAGACAGCAGCAGAGAAACGTATACCTATGCCCATAGCCACCTATGATTTCACCACTCTATATACCACACTAGATTTGCACGATTTGAAAGCTCGTTTAGATAGCCTCCTTACTCGTCTGTATGCACGTAGGCCTCACGGGCGCAACCACCTGCACGTGCGTGTTTCTCAGACCAAGCCCACGGCAACGTGGCTCTCAGGGATCGCGGCAGGTGCTATCGTGCGGGATGGTTATAATTATATTATCACGAAGGCTGACCTTGTCCATTGGATCTCTTATCTTGTTGATAACACCTTCATCTGTTTTGCGGGCAATGTATACCAACAAGCTATCGGCATCCCTATGGGCACTAACTGTGCCGGGCTCCTTGCAAACCTCTATCTATACACTTATGAGCTTGCATTCATGGAGAATCTCATTGCCTCAAACGATGATGTTCTCATCAGGCGTTTTATCCATACATGTCGATACATTGATGATGTCATCGCTTTCGACAACCCTGATTTCGCAACCCATTTGTATATCACCGCTGGTCTGCCTGGCATCTACCCGCAAGCGTCCCTCACATTAAAGCTCACGTCGGAGGATACTCATTGCAATTACCTCGATCTTAACATTACCCATAACAAGAAGGGCTGGCGTACGGCTATCTATGATAAGCGCAAGGATCCTAAATACCAGCAAATTCCTTTTATTCGTTACCCCGATATTCACAGTCTCCTTTCCCACACAGCAAAATATGGTGTTGTTCTTTCTCAGTTACATCGTTTTTCCCGTCTTTGTTCTTATCGTGTTGATTTCATCACGACTCTTGTTGAACTCTTGCAGCGTTTATTGGTCAAAGACTATGACCGAGCCATTATGCTCCGTCAAGTCCGATGTTTTTTGCAACGTCACCCACATCTGTTCGGTGCTGCCCCTTGGCACAAGCTCTACAAACAGGTCGTGGACCGGCTGGATCGCATAGTATCTCCGCACATCTGAACCCTGTGATGCCAGATCTCCTTTGCGGCCGTTCCGAGCTTGGCACTGGATTCGTTGTCCACATCGTCGCGTCGCTGCCGCAACACGATGTTTTCTGGCATCCGCGGGCTTTTGGTTCCCGCCGCACATTTGAAAGTGCTGTCCTCCGGCTTTTTGCCTTTGCACCGTGTGCAGTTCTTGGACGTTTGGAATCATGGCATGGCTAACGTGATGACTGACTAGCTAGACCTTTTCAGTGGTTTTCCATTTGCGGGTATTTCCTCGTAAATGGTGGGAGAGCGATCGCAGCAATGGTGCTCACCACTAGACACTCCCGGCCAGTTAGGCTAGAAACACACGCCCTGATCAAGCATGCTGTTTCCGGCCCCACCGTCTAGGTCATCTAGTCGCTCCACACGTAAGCCAGCCATAATTTCAATGCACAAGGATACACATTTCCATCACCATTCATCTTCATCATCCTGAACGACTCGAAAACGCGGAAAAGATAACGGCAGGCTCGAGCTACCATGGTCCGGATTCTCCCGATTTCTGGCCTGCGCTGGTTGTCTCTTTGATATGGACGTGCACTGCGCATCACAGCAATGTGGCATACTGGCAATGTCTACCTTACATTATACATTCTGCTAGCTATGGTCACCACTCAGGCATTCACATGCCCCAAGGTTTTGCACGCTGTTTGTACTAGTCATTCTTGAGTTGCCTGCAAAGAATTAACATGATGTGCACTAGCTTGGGGAGTGTCTTGGTGGTTAGTGTTGTTAAAATTGTGATAAAAAAGAGCCAAAATGGTGACAAATGCAGGCAAATGTCACCATTTTGGGCTCCGTATGATCTGAATTTTTGCACATGAATTGTGGGGACCCTGTGTCAGGTGTTGGCATGATGACAATAGGTTTGGGTGTCATTCTGACATTATTTGGATTTAATATTAATTAAAATTTGCCATTTACGACAAATGCTAGCACTATTTTGCTAGCATTTGTCACTAAATAGGGCTCCGAATGCCCTAGAACTTTGTACAAGGTCAGAACAACTCGTATTCGTCACCCTTGCAAAGTTACAGCATAATCTGATATCAATTATTGTTGCTATGCAAGTGCAAGTGGTTTAGGTGGCCAGTTTTGGCCTTGGATCTGGAGTTAACTTAAGCAGGGAATACCACGTAAACTTAACATTTTGACTCAACTACTCCACCACTAGCCAGACACATCCCGGGGAGTCGTGGGATCCAATCCTAGGTCAATCCAACCATAAACTTGCCATGGGCCAGAATTTATGTAAAAAAAAGGCCATTTCAAGGTGTTGTGCTGCACCCAACGGTCACTGGCGGCGCAGCCGGTGAGAGGAACGTTGATAAAGGGTAAACCTATTTTCTAATGAACCAAGCAATTCATTGCTCACAGCATACAGTGTTCTCAAGCAATATATCCCACCGCAATCTAACTTGAATTTTATTTGCTACCATGGCTATCACGAACAACAATGTCGCTAAGAAGCTTACCTACAACGAGGATGATGATGGGCAGGATCGGCGGATGCCCAAAGACAACAACCAGAAGCCGGCTGGCGATGCGGCCATTTCCAAGAAAAAGAAAAAGAACAAAAAGACTCACAATGTTTGCCAGGACGAGGGGACGGCGGCTGCAAAGCCGACCGACCTACCCCCCTCTCCTGAGAGGCCGGAGGCCGAGACGGCTCCCCCTCGGGGGACCGGCTTACCCTCGACTCCGGCGGCTGCCCCAGCCGCAACCACGGCTGGCGCGGCCATGGCTGCGGAGACCTCGGTGGTAAACCCCACTGAGGCTCCCCAGTTCGGCCCCCCGCTGCCAACTATTCGGGAGCTTATGCCCCGACAGGTGGCTTCGGTGGCGCCGGACGGGACGATTACCTTTCGTCCCGCCACATCAAACCTCAATGTCCCTTTCGCCCAGGGACACAACCACATTGAGCTTCAACTTGGGCGACCATCGTCCCTTCTTCGCAAGAATTAGAAGGACATGGAGAGCATTAAGGGGACGGGACATGCCCGAATTTTTTGGCGCCAAAAAATTCGCGCCGGAACCGAAGGTCATAAATTTCACGTGCACGGTGCGCGCACCCCTTGCGGAAGTGGCCATGGCGACTGCGTTCAGGCGAAACTACCACACTAGGGCAGGCGAAATGCAAAAATTTTACTCGAATCTAAAAGACGATGAGTTTATGATGTTAGTTTGTGGCGGACATCAGCTGATTTACAATATCGCTGTTGTTTTTTTATGCCATCGGCATGGGGGTAATCTGAATTTTTTAGTCGCGCGGAATAAAATAGAATTCATGATAGCGGCGGTAAAATCGCGGTTTTTAGGGTTGTTTTGACCGTGAAGCAGGCGTTAATACCCTTGCATCGAATTCTAAACCGAGCTGGTGCTTTTTGCCAGATTTTCGGCCATTATCGGTAAGTAATTGTTCAGACCTACGCAGTGCGTGTCTGACCTGTCCATGGAAGAACGGCGGTTGTTGCGCGCCTGGGCGAGGGATTTACGAGGGCGAGGTACAGATTTGTCGCGAATGTTATCTGCGATCAGTGCTTTCTTCTATGAGCTCATCGTTCGAGGTTTTTTGCGTTCTTTTTGGGCAGTTTCCGCCAGCTATCTCGCCGTCGCTTGCCGTTGTGCTGTCGAATACCTGGCAGCTTTAGATTGTTTTCGTTGATGTCGTGATCAGGGCCGCTTCAGTCGCAGCCTATAGCTCTTCGGGAAGGTATAAGGCATTTCATAAAACGTGTTCCGGCAAGGATGTTGTGCGTATGGACGCTTCTTGTTGTGTGAGAGTGACGCACCCTCTCTTCGCAGCGGCATCACAGCGCTCATGCGCTGAAGGGCCGCCAATGGTTTCTTTGCATTTTATCGTGCAGGGATGGAAGTGATTTAGTGATGATGATGTTGGAGATATTGCATTTGTGTGACTGCATGTAGATAGCTTGTACCAATGGTTGTTTGAGCTTTCCTATGTTATGATGATGTGACAAGACTACAATGTGCTGAGCCAACCATGGTTGACATGCATGACTGCATGCAAGCTATATATACCATGTTCCTACTTGGTTCCTTGCCCTCCATAGTCCCAGTTTGTCATCCATGCCGGGGAGGACAGTTTAGGAGGTGTTGTTGAGTTGATTAGCTTGGTTGTCATCAACCTTACACTCTAACCTAGGAGAAACATAGGAAATGCTGCTTAGGCATATTAGGGCTACCATCGTCAAGGCTATGAACATATTTACAAGGCTGGCCATGCTGGAGGGATGATGAAGACATATGAGGTGCGTGGCCACCCCTTCGTACATTGTAAACATACTCAGCATGGTTTTGGTGCATGTTGGATGGCATATGAAGTGGCACTGTGGGGTTACTGACTTACTGAGTGGTCCTTGGCGCCTTGTCAGGTGGTCATATAGGAAACCCATCAACTTGAGTAGTTCTTGTCACAATGACCCCCCACGTTGAGCATGCGTTGCCGTCAGCGTGCAAGAGTTAATTATGTGTGCTTGGGTCAGTTTGCAGATGTCCTTGATGAAGAAGGAGGTGCTAGTGTGGCTGAATGGTTACTCTAATTTCCTTGTAGAGTCTACATGGGTGGCCGTCTTGGAATGGTTGTAACTTGGGCAGTTCTTGTCAGAATGGCGTCAAGCCTTGAACATAGGAGGTACCGTATGTGCAGAGGTTGGCAGCATGTGGTTTGGCCAGTTTTTGCATGGTTTGGATGGATAAAGGGGTGTTTATGGTGTAAGATACACTAAAAAACCTCCCTTAGCTTCGTCACAGGTGGCTACCTAGGAAATCCATCAACTAGAGCTGCGCTCGTCAGAATGACCTGAAAATTTGGGGCTGCATGTCCCCCCACCTGTAATATTTGGGAATATATGGTGGAGCATGATATGATGTGTTAATGATTTGATTTTTTTTTTTTGGATTAAAAAAGTACCTGTTTTGCGGGAAATCCATCAACGTGAGTAAACATTCTTATTTCTTGGTCCCAATTAGGTAGAATTTCTCAAAAGTGGGGGAACTATGCGGGAATATATGATTTGGTCCCAATATGTTTGCCCATTGTCCTAGGGAAAATGTGACTAAAATAGCGTCTTTTTCTATTTTTAGCGCGTTACCGGTGTATGGTGGGGGCTAGTACCCCCCCAAGTGGCTGGAAATTTTTTTTTTAATCATATTTATGGTCCCCAATCATCATTGGATTTTTTGCACATGCATAGGTATGGTTTCCAGAAAAGTGCCCTTTAGGCATGTCCCCTCCCCTTAAGCTCGCACGGGTGGTGAGGAAACCCGTGGAGCCCATCGGCGGACAACCCATGTCCGACGATGAGGTCTCCGACACTGCCAGTCTCCCCGATGGGGAGACTGAGATCAATCTTACCCCAGCGCTCCTGGCGGTTGAGCAGGCCGCGCTGGTGGCTAATGAAGAACGCCGAGCGAGGCAGCGCGACCGGGAGGTCCGTCGAGAGGCGGCCTTCCGGCTCGCTGCCAAGCGGCAAGAATATGAAGAGGAGGCCGCCCGTCGCCTGGCCACCCACCAGGCGATGGCGGAGGCGTACCGCGAGGCCACTCAGCGGTTACGTGACCTCCTCAAAAACGCTGACTATCCCATGCAATATGCGGATAGTCAAGACCTGGCCGAGCTTGCTCGGTCAGCACATTTTAAAACCATGTCCTCCCTAACCCAAGCCAGGGTCACGGAGGCCATCTTGGCCAAACATGGGGTGGTAGCTGAAGAAGCCCCCCCGCTGGAAACCACCAGCAAGAAACCCTCTCCCCCCCAACCCTTGCAGTACAAGGAGGGACTGCTGGCCCTGGGCGCGAGGAAGGGCAAAGAGGCGGACTGTCCAGTCCGGCCTGCTCTGATTATGGGAGACCCACTCCCTGACATCCCTGAGGATGAGGCTGCCTTTCAGGCAGCCCTCCGGGAGCATGAGGTACGCAAGGAGATGAAGCGTCTCATGCGGGAGGAGGCCAAGAGCGGAGGCAGACACCCCTGCCCGCCCCTCCACCGATGGGGCTGGACCCAGTGGGGTTACCCGGACACCCCCGGGCTCCCCCCGGGCCACCACGACCCCACCTCCCCCTCCCCCACCACCCCAGGTTCGCCCTGTGGGTTGGGGCCCCCTCCCCAACCAGGGGGGGTGGCCAGGACCCCAGGAGGCCCTGGGGGGAGGTGCAGAGGTGCCAAGGGCACCCAACCAGCCTGCTGAGGCCCCCCCAAGGAGCGGGGATGTCCTGGAACAGCTCGCTATTCTCCAGGCTCAGCTGGCTTCATTGCAAGACCAGCAGTTAACAGCTACCCAGCTGCAAACTGTCGAGGGCTTGCGCGCCCTGATGTCGCGGTATGAGCGGGGGACCATCAACCTGGATCCCACCCGCCTCCAACAGGCAACCGACGGCTTCTTGAGGGCCAACCCCCCTCTCACAGGTGTGTTTAACCCTCATAAAAAGGAATCCAAAATCAATATTGCTGGCTTGCCTGAGGGTCACACTGTTGAACAAGCTAAGCAATTTGTCTTTGCTCTGGAGTATGGGATGGAAGGCCTTAACCTTAGACATCAGTTTAAGGCTCTCAGGGCCTCCTCCACATTCCATCAATCATCTCCTGCAATTAGAGCATTGATTCAAACCTATCAGGAACGCACCCTGACACCTGAAGCAGCCATTGAACAGTGGCCTACCTTTATCACTGATCTGAAACAGCTAGTGCTTACCAATAACCACATGGAAGCAGTAGAACGTTTCAACTGGCTTGCTGCATATAAGGTGAACAAGAATAACCTCTCTGGGGATGCAAAAACATACAGGGTAATGATTGAGAAAGACCTTGAGCTTCTCAAGCTCCAACCAAGGTATCTCATCCACACCTGGCTAACAAAAGCTAATTTGCAACCTTCTGTCCTGGCTACCCTGCTTACAGGCCTCAAGTCCCTCTGGGACAACTTCAGAGCTGCCATGCTCTATATCGAGGAGGCAGTGGACCCCCGGCCTGGGTACTGGCAACCCCCAGGCCCAGGACCCCAAGGTCCAGGGTGTCCAAGGCCACAAACGCAAGGGGCAGGCCAGCCAGGGGGGGGCACCCAAGACCCACAAGTCCTCCCACCAAGGGGGCAGTGGCTCTCAGGGGCGTGGCAACACGTGGCACCGTGTGCCCCTGCATGGCAACCCCAACAACAACAACAACAACAACAACAATAACAACAACAGGTCCCAGCAGGGCAACAATAACAACAGGTCCCAACAGGGCCAAAACAACTTGAACAACAACAGGTCCCAGCAGGGCCAGAACCGGTCCCATGAGCAGGGAAACAACAACAACAACAACAACAACCAACCTGGAAACCCTGGCCCACGCTGCCTGAGGTGCAGAGTGCAATCATACGCCGTATAATACGGTATAATACGGTATAATACGTAATACGCTGGCTTTGAGCGTATGATTCATACGTTATAATACGTTTTAGCGTATAATGACGTATAATACCGTATTATACCGTATGATGCCGTGTTTTCCGCGTTTTTTTTACGTTTTGCGCGGCTAGGATGCCAGAACGACAGGGCAACGATTTGAAGCCACAGATTTCGTATCTCTACTATAAGTACTGACCCGTCTGAACTTTCACAATTCGACGCGATCTTATTTTGAAATTGTGGTGCACAGTGCGCGCACCGCGGAGGTGGCCATGGCGACGTGCGTTCCGTTAAAATATGGCTAATCCGGCGGGCGACAGGCGAAAAAATTAAGCCGATGGTTAAAAGTGATGTTCTATTATGATGTTTCATAGCAAGATCTGCACTATTTGCAAATTCGCTGCCTTTGTTGGTACAGATTTGCACGGGGGTCTCATCCAACAATTTGGCCGCGATGAATAATCTAGCATGTGTGCCTGCGACGGTAGAACTCGATATTCGTGGGTTATTTTGATGCAGCAAGAGCCGTTTAGTAACGGACACCATGAAAATAACCTAAGCATCTTCGATCTGCGGCCATTTCCTGTCATTTCTAAAATGATTTCGTTCAGGCCTGCGCGATCCGCGGTTAATCCATCCATGGCTGGCTGGCTTTTCTTGCGCGCCTGGGTAGGAAATAATGCCGGCCGTGGTACGTTGATTTGCCGCATGTCACCGCCCAGTCTGTTTGCGCTCTTAATGAACCTGGCATGAAACTTTTTGCGCCGTTTCTGGGTTTTTCTTGCTATTTTGTTCTCCACTTGTTGCAGTTGTGCTATCAGATTTTCCGCAGCTTTCAATGGTTTTCCTTACGCTACGTATGCCATGCTTCCTAAAGCTACCCAGAATTGATCGGGCAGTTATCTGGCTTTGCTACGCTTCCTGTATGGAGGTTTTCACACGGTAGACATTCTATATTGCGTAGTCAAGGACCCTAGCTGCCTGGGAGCGGCATCACCGTTGCAAGGAGCTGGCGAGCTCATAGACGCCTGTCATGCTCTTCAGCCTGCTGGAAAACAAGGTTGTTGTATGGAAGGTGAGAATATGTGAGTTACTTATTATCACATCCCCACCTGTTTAGCCATGTTTAACATGTTGGCCCCTTGCTGGCCCACTGCACGGTCCCCTAGTTATTGCTGGCCTTTTTACCATATATAATTACTTGCATCAAAGTGAAGGCACCCAAGTAAACATAACCAATATAAAGCCACATATATACAGTTATACACATACACACAATTATGCATGCGCACGTTTACACTCTCAGTATTACATGCAATATATCGATCGTGTCCACAATATCCACCGTATAGAGTATAGCCGAGGGTAGGGCAACCTTGGATTATGTCCAAAACAGTGTTAAAAACATGTGGATTGATGGTGGGTGTCTTAAAATGTGTAAAATCAGAGTATTCTGAGTGTGTCCGTACGAAAACGTATAATACCGTATTATACCGTATTATACCGTATTATACATTATACTCCACCGTGACCGTATAACGCGTATAACGTACGATTGCACTCTGCTGAGGTGCTTCCAGAGGGGGCATATTCGGGACAACTGCCCCAACAACGACTCCCTGCACACCAACGTGGATCTCTGCCCGGGTTGCTGGCATGCACGTCATCCCCTGGGACCTCCTGGCAGCCGGTGCAACAGGACTCGCTACCAAAAACAATGTGAGTTCTCTCACCTTGTTTACTTTGAGGATGATGATCTCATTACCATTGGGGATGGCAGCCAGGGCATAATTGATTTTGAGGCAGCAACCTTACTGTCCTCCCAACACCCTGTTCTGGAACCTTACATAAAAGCACTAACCCCTACTGTTGACAACTCCATAGATATCAAGGAGCTTGCTCATCAGCTGCACCTAGCCATGGGTCATGAAACAGTGGCTGAGGAACTGGCCAGACGGCTGGGGGGTAGTAGCATGGGAAAACAACTCAGGAATGCAGTAAAACTGGCTAGACAACACTGTCAAGAATGTCAGTTCAATAGCCCCAAACCTCAAAAATGGCATACTGCAACTCCTTCCACCAATAGGGGCATGATAGTGGGGGATGTGATGCACATCAACAAAGATGTCCAACCCTACCTGATCCTAAAAGACTCATGGTCCAGGTTCACAGTCATGGAACCCTTACCTGGCATGTCTGCAGGGCAGCTACGTGTTGCACTCATGATTGCTTTACCCAGATTCTACCCAGTTGACAGAATTTTGCTTGATCAACAATTTTCTTGTCTGACTGACCTGGAAGGGTGTGAAGCAATAGAGATTGCTGGGCTGGAAGATCATGAGGGTCAGGGGGTCATTGAAAGAACCATCAGATCTGTCAAAACCCTACTAGCCAAAAATCCTTCCAAGGATGCTACTTCAGGGGTCTATTGTGACAGGGCACTCTGGTGTCATGAAATGTGCACCACCCTAAACATGAGACCTGTCTTGCATGCCACGTGGGGTGAAGTAATCCCAGCAGGCCTGCAGGCAGGTGTATATCCCCCAGAGGTGATAGCACAGTGTACAACACTGCACGTGCACAAACCTCAGCAAAACTGGCAGAAAAAGATAAAACCCATTCCAGGCCAGTATTCCAAAAAGGTGATCAAGCTAGTTCTCTATTACAAGGAAAACAGCTTTGGTAAGGTTGGAACTTGGCTAGGTCCAGTTACCATCCGTGGATTTACCAAAAACAGCAAGACCGTGGAGGTCAAGCACAATATCAATGGGAAGCGTCACAGGGTGAGCTGTCATAGAATTAAGAAGTATTATTCTCCCATGGCAGACGTGCCTGGGGAAGAGTCTTTAAGCATGGACTCACTACTTCTATCTGGCAACTCCAGCATGCCCAGCAGTAGCTCAGACTGAGCCACCAATTACTGAGCACTGTTGACAGCACCACAGCACCCTCTGTGAACCCTTCCACCCTCAGTGAAGCCAGGCCCACTTCACAACCTGGGGATTGCTTAACCAGGCACGAGGTAGCTGGGTTGGAAGCATTAGCTCAGCCCCAAGGCACGAACCTGTCTGCCAAACCTCCCGCTCTGAGGTCCAAATTGGCAGTCGCCTTGCAAGCACTACACAGGTCACATAAGCAACAAGCTGCTGTGGCCGCAGGGTTGGCAAAAGTCTCAGCTGTGTGCACTAGTCAGGACCCCTGGACCCTGGCAATAGACACTCAGGCACAGGTCAGTGTGATCAGTGCACAAGCCATCCCTGGTCTTGAGATTGCACCTTCATTTTGGGCACGGGTGCAGGATTTCTCAGGCCAAAGCTCACTGGATGTAGTGGGACAAGTGATGCTCCCTATACTTGGTATTCAGACACCCTTCCAGGTGGTGGAGGGGTATTCTGGTAACACCTTGTTGGGGGAACCTTTTGTATCCTATCCTGGGGTGCTTATCTCAGCTAATGAGCTCAGTGTCACAGGGGTGGGTGCAGTTCCTCTGGACCACTTTAAAATCCCTCTCTCCAGTATTGTCCCTGGTATGGATGCTGTCATCAAGGCAGTCAACACTCAGTATGCACCAGGGGAGATCCCTGATCTGGACAAGTTAGTGCACAGCCAGTTCCTCCATCCCTCAGCCTTTGGGCTGGCACTAGAAAAGCATATGACCGGGCGGTAACACGCCCGGTAACACGAACGAACCCGGTAACGGGGCCGGTAACATGGTCCGTTCCGGTTACGGCCGCAGTTACCGGAACGTGCCCGGTAACGTGAACGTGGCCACGTTCGGGTTACCGGGCAATAACCAGAACAAGCCCGGTAACAAGGCCTTGTTATCGGGCCGGTTCAGGTTACCGCCCGGTAACCGGAACGAGGCCACGTTCACGTTATTGCCCGGTAACTAGGCCTTGTTACCGGGCTGGTTCAGGTTACCGCCCGGTAAACGTTCAGGTTACCGGTCAGGTTATGGGGTCCGTTACTGTACGATCCCGGTATTCGTCCCGTAGGTTACACACTACCGGTACTACAATCATGTCGTTATGTCGTTCTGAATTGCAGTCACCAGGATGTCACTTAGAATTTCACTTAGCATTTCGGTCAACCTAACCCCTAACACCCATTTACCCGGGGGAAAAAAAAAATGAATGGGATTTGCAGCAAGGCTCATGCAAGACGAGTTTCATTTTCATAAAACATTTCATTATTACATGCAGGATTACATATCATGCACAAAAATCCAACGCCCTCACAGAAAGAAGCATATCAAGTCAACATCAAATTCGTGGCTTCTCTTCGTGGCTTGAAATACTGTTTCCATGCGGTGCTTAGGACAGATCCGGGGATGTCGGCACCGCACAGAAGCTCCATCCGGGAGCAAGTGCGCCGGGGGAAGATGTTGTACATCCAGAGCTCGATATGTACGGGAAGCCGTCGTGTTGGAAACCGAGGTGTCTCCACAGAATTCCGCGCGCAGGCAGCTTGTGCCTTTACGGGGGAAGACCTGCGACACAAAAACCGTGTCCGGACAAAGCAATACGGAGAAATGGCAACGGCAGATGGAGCCGGCAAAGGCCGCTTGTAAGGAAAGTGATTTTTAATGCACGAATCAATGTATAATGCATGCTACATCGCCATCGCTTGGGCGGTGAAAAGACAAGGACCAAGCACATGCACCCACCTAGCCTTCGTGCCTCCCTCCCTTGACGAGGACCAACCACATGCCCCCACCTACCCTTCGTCCATCCCGCCCTTGACGAGGCACAACCATGTGCCCCCACCTACCCTTCGTGCATCCCTCCCTTGACAAGAAACAAGCACGTGCACCTACCTAACCTTTGTGCATCCCTCCCTTGGCAAGGAACAAGCACACCCACCCACCTACTCCACATGCATCCCTCCCTTGACAAGGAACAAGCACGATCACCCTGCTACCCACTAGCATGGTAGCAAGGCAGACCTTACAATTGCATGTGATGTTTATCGGTAGAAACTGTTAGACAACTAGCAAACGAGCCAGCCGGTGAAGAGCAAGGCACGCATGCAAGGAATTTGTCGTTGCCTATGTCTACCCTTGTGTTTGTCACTGCAGTTGATGGAAAAAGAGTGCTTAGAAAGCAAGAATGCTTTAACGTTGGTAATAGCAGAGGTGGCGGCAGCAAAAACACTGCGGATGGTTTCCAGCACTAATGTGGATAGTGATAATGCATGCCACTTAACGGGACCATATAAACCACAACAAGGATAAATCGTGAGAGCAAAAGAAAGGGGAGTAGAAAATGGCCGGCTTACCTAGCAACAACAAAAAAATTGCATGAAAAACGAGATAACTCACCTTTGTCGCAGCAGTGACCATATCAGACAGCTCACAAAAACTTGTTGATCCTTGAAACTTCCTGCTTGAAGGCAGCCACCAACGGTGTGGAGTGTTCACCCCAGTCCTTCTCAACAGCCAAGGGAAAGGGAAAGAGAGAGGAGGGGTGCGGGAGGAACAAGAGAGCGGGGGTTGGGAAGGGGGAGAGAGAGGGAGAGAGAGGGAGAGAGAGGGGGAGCGAGGGGCAGCGAGGGGGAGCGAGGGGGGCGAGGGGGAGCGAGGGGGGCGAGGGGGGCGAGGGGGGCGAGGGGGGCGAGGGGCGAGGGGGAGCGAGGGGGCGAGGGGAGCGAGGGGGCGAGGGGGGCGAGGGGGGCGAGGGGGGCGAGGGGGCGAGGGGGGCGAGGGGAGCGAGGGGGAGCGAGGGGAGCGAGGGGAGCGAGGGGGGCGAGGGGGGCGAGGGGGGCGAGGGGGGCGAGGGGGGCGAGGGGGGCGAGGGGGGCGAGGGGGGCGAGGGGAGCGAGGGGGAGCGAGGGGGAGCGAGGGGGAGCGAGGGGAGCGAGGGGAGCGAGGGGCAGCGAGGGGCAGCGGGGGAGCGAGGGGAGCGAGGGGCAGCGAGGGGAGCGAGGGGGAGCGAGGGGAGCGAGGGGCAGCAAGGGGCAGCGAGGGGGAGCGAGGGGGAGCGAGGGGAGCGAGGGGAGCGAGGGAGCGAGGGGGCGAGGGGGGCGAGGGGGGCGAGGGGGGCGAGGGGGGCGAGGGGGCGAGGGGGGGCGGGGGGCGAGGGGGGCGAGGGGGGCGAGGGTGGCGAGGGGGGCGAGGGGGAGCGAGGGGGAGCGAGGGGGAGCGAGGGGGAGAGAGGGGGAGAGAGAGGAGAGAGAGAGGGGAGAGAGAGGGGAGAGAGGGCTACTAAAATTCACCAAGCAAGCATGCAAGGAAGCAAGGCCGGACTAACCGAGGAAGCAAGGGACTAATTAAATTCAGCAAGCAAGCAAGAGTGGCTAACCAAGGAAGCAAGGGCCTAACCAAGGAAGCAAGGGACTAATTGAATTCAGCAAGCAAGCGTACATGCGCGCAAGGAAGAGAGTGGCTAAAAAAGGAAGCAAGGGCCTAACAAAGGAATCAAGGGACTACTGAAATTCAGCAAGCAAGCAATTGCAAGCATGCAAGGAAGAGGGGCTAACAAAGGAAGCAACGGCCTAACAAAGGAATCAGGGGACTGCTTCCATTCAGCAAGTGGTCAAGCATGCAGGGAAGGAACGGCCTAACCAAGTAGGCAGGGTCATATCAAAGGAAGCAAGGCATTAATTAAATTCAGCAAGCATGCTAGGAAGAGTGGCTGACAAAGGAAGCATGGGAATAACCAAGGAAGCAAGGGACTGATTACATTCAGGAAGCACGCATGCAAGGAAGCAAGGGAATAAAGAAAGGAATTAATCAAATTCAGCAAGCGGCTATACAACGAAGCAAGGGCCTAATCAAGGAAGAAAGCAACCACGCAAAGAAGCAGGCAAGCATGCAAAGACGGAAACAAGCATGCAAGGAAGCAAGGGCTTTATCGAACTCAGCAAGCAAGCAAGCATGCAAGGAAGCAAGGAGCAAGTGAGGGACCAAGGGACTAATCAACTTTATGACACTTACCACGCAGAAGGGACAAACTCACAGCGGAGAAGATAACACTCCGTCCCTCCTGTTGCGATTGCAAAGGGGTGAAAGAATAGTGGTGATGTGAGGAATGAATTCCAGTGCAAAATTAGGAAAATACCTTCAATAACAAAGCTAGTAAGTAGGTAAGGTAATTAAAAGTAGGTAGCAAACTGATGACAACACGCACATACTCACGCATGGACCAACCAAGTTAGTATCTAATCAACTATGTGGCTAATGAGGAAGCACCATGAAACATTTGACTTTACTGGCTTCATCAGAACACGTCTAGATGCTTTTCCTTTGCAAAGATAGTCGCAATTGACGCTTGGGGCCTGCATGGGATTCAGGTCTGCATGGACGTGCTTTGACAACAAACGGGCATGTACACACGAAAATGCCGAAGGACGGTACTTCATGATGGTCATCTTCATGAAATTGACCACGCATGTAAGAGGAAAAGAAATCAAGAATTCAGAGTTCATGCAATACTAAGAAACCAGCTTTTGCTCAGAATGCCGCTTTTGCGGTCTATGGGCCTTCCAATGCAACCTGCCAAGCCATTCTCATAAGTATCCTTGCTCAGCTACGCCGTTGCTCATTTTCCCAGCTCCATTCCTCTTCGATCACAGCCTGTCCATGACGGCCTTGTAGGTTTTGGATAGCTCCAGAATCTCGCTCTGCTTATTCTTCGTTACTTATGTCACTCACATGTCGTCGCTACTAGAACCGCTTCTAGTGCGGTTCTCGCTGCCACCCCTGCTGCCATGCGGTCTGCACTGCAGCTCATCGCTCCATTTACCGCTCGCGTTCTCTTGAATTGCTACCCCTGCATACTGCCGGATTCGGGAGAGGCCTCCAGGATTGGCTCCTCGTCGGTGCTGTCGTGGAAATACCATCGCGGCTGACGTCCTAGCTACCTAACAAGAGGCACTGTGTACGTAGTGGGAATCACCATCCTTAGCTCATTTGAGCGATTCTTGACAAACTGCCAGGCCGCATTGAAAAAACAACCAGAATAACATCGAATTTCTCCAGGCATACTCGGTTACGGACCTACATCTAAACTGTATGTGGAAACTCTCTGAACTTCGCAGAGAGTTTTCCGTGCTGGCAATCCTTCTTTTCCCGACCTTAACAGTCCACCATTCCTGCCAGACGAATTCTGCCATGTCAACCCTATCTTGTCCCGAGCCAGCACTGTCACAAGCGCTGGCGTACTGGCCAGCGGCGATAATGTTTCCGCCCGCCGCCATTCATGCCTTTCGTCAGTTCCGTGTCCGCCGACCGCCATCCCCGCCCCTGGTCTTCTAACGTCTTTCTTTGGAGGTAACAACCCGTTCCCCAAATTTGAAATCCGCGCGGCGAAGGTTTTGTGCCAGGCATTAGTACGCGCGGTACATATCTGTGCTTCGAACCGTACATCAATGTGCCTCGTACTGAACGGTGCAACGTACGGCAAGCAAAACGGACTGGAAGGACCCGTCTAGTATCCCGTACATAGGCAACGAACGCAAGATGTTAATTAATATGCTCCATGACTCCCTAACGGGAGCACGAGTTTAATTAATAACGAGCTTAATTATTAATAACGAGTTTAATTATGTAATATCGAAGAGAGTCAACCATGCAGCACCGACATGTCATTTATCAAGGAGACAACCAGCGCAGGCCAGAAATCGGGAGAATCCGGACCATGGTAGCTCGAGCCTGCCGTTATCTTGTCCGCGTTGGCGAGTCCGGTTCATGATGATGAATATGAATGGAGATGGAAATGTCCTTGCATGCGTTGAAATTATGGCTGGCTTACGTGTAGAGTAACATGAACATGCCCGGTAACCGGCAACGTACCATGAACGTGCCCGGTAACACACCCAGTAACACGAACATGCCCGGTAACCGGCCCGGTAACACGCACTAGCCCGGTAACATGAACATGCCCGGTAACAGGCATCGTAACATGAACGTACCCGGTAACACGCCCGGTAACACGAACATGCCCGGTAACTGGCCCGGTAACACGAACTGGCCCGGTAACATGAACATGCCCGGTAACAGGCATCGTAGCATGAACGTGCCCGGTAACACGCCCGGTAACACGAACGAACCCGGTAACCGGCCCGGTAACACGAACTGGCCCGGTAACACGAACGGACCCATGTTACCGCCCGGTAACATGAACGGACCCATGTTACCGGACGGTAACATGGGTCCGTTCATGTTACCGGGCATGTTACCGGGTTCGTTCGTGTTACCGGGCGTGTTACCGCCCGGTCATCTCCTTTTCTAGTGGGGCAAGTGGGACATAGCCATGCACTCACCCCACCAAATCTCCCACGTCATACAAGAATGCAAAACACAAAAAGGGTTTACCAAGTGGCTGATGGCCATTGTCCACCAAGCCAGGCAGGAATGGGTCCTGCCCAACCCCAAAAACCCTCAATACAAACCGCCTGTCACCCCTTCATGGGACGTGCCAGAGGGAGCCAAAAAGCTCAGATTAAAATTTGTTCTCAAACAAAAACCACAAAAAGTGGGCTCCCCAATATTCCATGCCAGACCATGTGTCACAGAATTAAAGGGGACATCCACACTGCCAAAAGGGGAAACCTACACACCTGGGCTGCAACAAACCTCACTCAGGATCATGCTCTCCCTATTCCTCCACAACCTCAATGCAGGCCAAGACTATGTCTGCAAAGCCACTGACATTAAAAGGGCCTTCCTCAGGGGGGACCCAGAAAAGGCTGAATCTGTGTGGAAAGGGAAGGTGTACGTGGTAGACACCCCAGCGGTGTGGAAACCTTATATTGATGAGCCCCACCTTATCATCAACATTGGGGTGGAAGGGCTTGTCAGTGCCCCAAAAATTTTCAGAGACTCAGCAGAGGAAGTATTCAAAAAGCTCAAGGCCACGTATGATGACCTGGACCCATGCTTTTTTGTTGTACCCACCCCCTCTGTCCAGACTGCTGTTCTTTGTGTGGCATGGAGATGACCAACTCATTTGTGGGCCTAGAGCTGAGGTGGAAAAATTTATTCAGCAGGTCCAGGAATCATATGAGATTGGCAAACAGGTGGAATTGAGCACAACCCCCATCCAGTTCTGTGGCATCATGTTGCAGCTGCACAGGCAGCCAGATCAATGGGTCTGCTCTCTCTCTCCTCCTGCAGAATATATTCAAGATTGTCTAGATCTGCTGCATCACACCTGCCTCCCCTTACACATGTGTGCCACTGTTCAGGGCAAACTGGGGTGGTGGTCAGCCATCTGTGGGGCTCCCTTAGCTGTCATCAGCAGGGTCACCCATGATGTTCTAGTCAAAATCAAATGCAGTCACATCAGGAAGTTGATCCATGACTGCCCCCCCCTCATCCTCCATGGCCTGAATCTGATGGAAGACATCCACATACACAGTGTCATGGACAGCTCCATGGAGAGCAGAACAATCAATCAGATGGGGGCACGGGAATCAGGGCTGTTTTTTCTCACCAACAGGTCAGATTACATGTCCCTCACTTCCTGGTACAGCAGGCTACACCGCAGAAAACCTGGCAGCAGCAACTCAGCTGAATGTCGTGCTGTGGTGTCTGCTGCATTGCATGCTCGTTCCCTGCAGCACATGCTCACCTGGCTACAAACCCAGGCAGGCAGCACATGCAATGTCATCTCACATCTCTATACTGACAGCCAATCTGTGATCAGTTTTCTAACCAAGAAATCTGTCTCTGCTGCTGTCCACACTGACTTGGATTGGGTGATCCTCAAACAGGAGGCCACCTATTTTTCCAGCTGGACTCATGTGGAGGATGAGGACAACCCAGCAGACGCTCTCACGAAGCTGCGGGATGCTGCTGGCCAACAGTACCAGCTCCTCTTCCAGAACATGAACCCCTATGATATCAGAGTCAGTGTTTGAATAAATGACTGGCCATAGCACAGTACACAACCACCACACCCCCTTACCACAGCGATAGCTGCTGGGCGCCATAAAACTCAACACATTCGTTGTGGGGTGTGAGTGCTGGCTAGGTCAGATTTGTATCCATTTGCAGCTTGAGGACACAAGCTTTGTATCCATTTCCTTAATGTGTGCTTCAGTAACTGGCCAAACCAGCCAGCTGTGTACACCTTATTTAATGTGCAATATACCACCTGGCCAGAACAGCCAGCTGTAACCAACTTGGCTCAACCAGCCATGTCTCTTTTGTACCCCTAATCAACTTAAAAACAATAACAATAATGTTGGGGGTGCAGACCTGCATTAAGAAATAAATAATAAAA
Source organism: Mesostigma viride (assembly GCA_009746045.1). NCBI lineage: Eukaryota > Viridiplantae > Streptophyta > Mesostigmatophyceae > Mesostigmatales > Mesostigmataceae > Mesostigma > Mesostigma viride. The sequence goes on along the minus strand of RPFO01000050.1, from coordinate 3,894,610 downwards.
CAATACTGGAGTTAGTCTCCATGCTTTGCTGTAGACTAAGTCTCAAAGGCATTGTGAATACAACGTATGAATAAGCCTTGTAAACCTACGTTGGTATGTGAATATAAATACCACGTGGGCTATGCAGATAGGAATGCTAGTCGAGTCGCATACGTTTCCCTAGATAGGTACTTTGGGTACTGGGGTACGTGACAGATGTCAGTACCCAGTATACGTAGTGTCCTGTCATTGGACGGTACTAGAGTATCCTAGATAGGGACCGTACTGCAGCGTGCATTGATCTGTGATCGCACGATGCAGTGACTAGACTGCTACCTGTCATCGTGTGGCCTCGGGCCAACGGTCTGCACCCAACGGTCACTGGCGGCGCAGCCGGTGAGAGGAACGTTGATAAAGGGTAAACCTATTTTCTAATGAACCAAGCAATTCATTGCTCACAGCATACAGTGTTCTCAAGCAATATATCCCACCGCAATCTAACTGGTGGTCCTAGATGTGTGGGGGATGGTGAACTGTGTGTGGCAAAAGTACACCACCCCCTCGCTCCTCAAGGCGTGCAAACACGACACCCACACAAACCTCAATGAGTTCCACCACAGCCAGCTGAGGTCAAGTGTCTCCCTCTTGGGAAGGGGGCCTTTGCTCACACACGCTGGTCTGTTGCTGCCATGCAGGGCGTGCTCAAGGTGCAGCTGGGCGAGGAGTGGTGGAAGCCAATTGCCAACAAGCTGGGCATCACGGTCACACCGGCTGTGGAGGAGCAGCTGGCCTCCCTCAAGCTGGAGAGGGCACGCCAGCAGGCCAAGAAGAGGGACCCAAACTGGCGCAGGGCTGCGCAAGAAGAAAAAAACTGAGGCCCAGGGGGGCAAGTGGAAGGATAACAAGGCCGGTGGGGAGTATGAGCATGGCAGTGGCTATGCCATCTACGGGCAGCCCGTGGCTGGGCAGGAAGGGGGGGGGGAATCCAGTGACAGTGGCAGTGACAGTGTGCTCTGCACGGTGTGTGGCGGTGCAGAGCACAAGAAGGTGAACCCCTTTCTCTTGTGTTCCAACCAGGATCCAGGCGACCATGGGGGCCACATGTTGTGCTTGGGTTTTGAACGCTGTCCACCGTGCCTGGTGATCCCTGGTTTTGTGCAGCATGTGATGACACGGGGGCCAACAGTGTGCTTGATTGACAGTTTTTCCAGTTTTTTCCAAGTCCTGAAATGGGCTATAACCATGATCATATATGTGTTATACTGGTCAGATTGAGCTGAAAATTTGTCAGTGTACATTTCCCACCATCTAATATTTGATTTTATCCCCACTGGCCATATAACATGTGTTATTGATTTGATTTATTTTTTTACGTGCTAAAAAAGACCCTTTTTAGGTCAAAATTTATCATCTACTAGTTTGAAGTACCATTTTTGGGACCCAACTATAGCCAGGTTTTTTGTAAACAGTGGGAACTTAAAGAAAATATCATGGATGATTGAATTTGGTCTTGCCATGCACCTAGGCACTAGGTGCCATGGACCCTATGGTTTAGCGTATTATGCTGGCATCCGGTGTATAGCCAGGGGTCATGAACCCTACAGGTGGGGGGATGCATGCCCAAACATGTTGTTTTGATGCCCCAAACTCAAATCTGGACATATCATGTGCAATTACAATGTTATTACATGAGTTCACTTTTGGGGTGGTTAGAACCGTCCGGTCCCCTTAATAGTAATCTGACACAGACATCCAAGGATCACGCCAGTGTAACGACTAAAAATGATCATCAACATCATCCACAGTCCAATATGAAAGATCTTTTACCTGGGTTGCTTTCCTGAGTCGCAGAACTTCAAGTATCCGAGCAACGTTGAGATGGAAATTCCACAGCACGTGATTTAGGGAATCACAACCCCTTGTAGACACAAAGACAAGCTCGTGTATAGACGGCCTCTGTGGAACTGAAGGTCGTCTATAGCCAAGGGGCTCTTATGGATTGGACAACAAAGCCAAGCTTTATTATACCATGGTGAATCAAAACCAACGTAGCAACAATGGCGACCCCACGTCCTTGATATCGACGTGCTTGTCGAACTTGCTCCAACCTTAGCCTGAAGAGAACCAATCAGAACCATGGGATTCTATACAAGATCTTCGTATCCATCCTAGTCACACAGAACAGAACAACACCACACACAGCCTGGCAGAATCTTTCCATGAGATCCTAAATCTGTCGTAAGCACTGAAGTCCCAAAGGAGCATTTAAGACTCAATAGTACCAACTAACAAACTACAACCCCACGTGGATCAGGCCACGACCAATGAGGGCTCCTATCAGTAGTATCAGCCAACAAACTACAACCCGGCCTACGTGGATCAGGCCACGACCAATGAGGGTTCCTATCAGTTGGTTGACAAAGTATCAGCTCCAAGTACCGTCGTCTTAGAAACCTCATAACTTTCTCAATACTGATCCAAAAGTCCTCAAATAAAAGCCAAACATTCACAAAACAAAGGATGTAACAACAAAGTCATTTTTGCTTGTTACATATCTCCCCCTCAAAACTGGACCTCCCAGGTCCAATAGCCAACTCTTGAAGGCAGAGGAACATTGAACAGAAATCCACCATCTCTTGGGAAAAGCAGATGGGTTTTTACATCCCTGGAAACAGGGCCTCCTATCTCATCAACATCTAGTCACAGGTTTCTACAGCAGACAAGTCACTACCTTATCTACTATAAATCCAGATAAACACATCTCATAATACAAGGTCTTCCATTCAGCATCCTGGAACCTGGAACTCTGGACTGGAACATCAGAACTGGACTGGAGCCCCCCCATCATCCATCCTGGAATCCCCCCCTCACACCACAATCCAAAGCCCCCTTTCCTTCTCAGCCCTGTTCCTCACAGGCTATACCAATCCCCATTCAGGCCATCCTTGCCCTTGAGTCCACCCATGGGAAACTGCTCCACCATGTGGGCCAACTCTGGCCAGTCCCTGCTGACCTGCAACACCACGCAAGTCTCAGCAGCTCCTGCCACCATCTGGGCAGCATAGCGAAGGCATGCCCCTGGATAGGAGAAGAGCACCACAGACTGACTCTCAGGGTCCATCACCCAAGTAGAGGACGTCTTGTGCCTGCTCACCCATGATCTGTACGCCCACCAGAACTGCAGAAAGGTCTTGACCACCGACCACTTAGCACCTATCAGAGGCACCAGCACCCTTAGTGGCGTCTGACGGATCTTAAGTTCCACAGTGTACTTGGGCAACCCTGGATGGCAAAAGAGGTTAGAAGTCTCCAAAGGAAAACACCTTCTGGCAGAGCTGGAGGAAGAAGGAACCAAATCAAAGGCACCCTTCTGAACTGAAAACTCCAACAGCTCCATGTAGGAAGCCTCTCCCATACTCACTGGCTGCAACTGAGTAAATGCCTCCTTCAAGGCCTCAGGTAAGGCTGCCAGCATGACCGGCCCCTCAGCAGGCCTCATGTCAATCTCAGGTCCTGGTGACAATGCATACATCCTACGCAGCAGATGAGCCACAAAAAGGGGAGCCACTCTCATACAGGCTTGTGTGCAGCTGAGATAGGACCTCCTCCACATAGCCTTCAGAGCTCACCTCCCCCTCCTCTCTGTTGAGTGCAGCCAACGCCTTGGCCAAAGTCTCATAGTGGTCACAGGGGCCCGTGCAGTTCCTATGATCCATATAGGCCACTCAGCAGCACCAAGGTAGAAACCTCCAGGTATATACTATTGGTCTGGTACACGAAGACGTGCATGGGTGGTTTTACCGGATTAGGATACATTTTTTTGTCTAGGATACATTTGATGCACTGTGCAGTTTTCAGATGTGTTTGTGGGGGTTGATTGCGCCTAGCATGCATTTTATTGAAGCAATGAGTTTCCCAAGATATACATTATATAAACTAAGACAATTGACCCATTAACGCAATGAGACAACATATGCCAATTGAAGGCTGCCCGCAACTTTATTCCAAGTTCATTATTATATGATTCCAAGACCATAACTCTTCCAAGACCGTACATCTTCAAGATATAGCACTACAGACACCCACGCGGCTTCCGCGGTCATCACGCTCCTCCTCCAAGACAACTCAACCTTACAGGACGTTGGGCCATCATACGTCCGGAATAATTGTGTCACTTATTACATAACCAAACTTTTTTAGGGATCGCCATGGTTGCATGGTTTCAACACATGCGCCCTGCACTCATGTGCATCAAAGGTGTTGCGTAGTGCCAACTCAGTGTCAAAGAAATGATTCAATAATATTTCCCGTATGGCCATGAAGGCCCACATGAGTTAAACATGGCCGAGAGTGATTGCATCATCCTTCTTGGCGACATCGGTCTTGACGACGTCGATGGGGAAGACGGCAGCACCTGCATGTGAACAAAAGAATCCATGAACTGTGGCATCCAAAGGCAACAACATATTAGCATCCCATTGAACACGAAGCCACGCTGACCCGGCCATCCAGCCGCCCACGCAGCCACAGAGCCAGCCAGCCACGCAGTGACGCACCCACCCAGCCACACATCCACGCATCCACGCACCCGGCACCCACCCCCCCCCCCAGCCAGCCACGCAGCCACGCAGCCACGCAGCCACGCAGCAGCGCAGCCACGCAGCCACACAGCCACGCACCCTCCTTTCCAGCCACGCAGCCACGCAGCCACGCAGCCACGCAGCCACGCAGCCACGCAGCCACGCAGCCACGCAGCCACGCAGCCACGCAGCCACGCAGCCACGCAGCCACGCAGCCACGCAGCAGCGCAGCTACGCAGCCACACAGCCACGCACCCTCCTTTCCAGCCAAGCAGCCACGCAGCCACGCAGCCACGCAGCCACGCAGCAGCGCAGCCACGCAGCCACACAGCCACGCACCCTCCTTTCCAGCCACGCAGCCACGCAGCCACGCAGCCACGCAGCCACGCAGCCACGCAGCCACGCAGCCACGCAGCCACGCAGCCACGCAGCCACGCAGCAGCGCAGCCACGCAGCTACGCAGCCACACAGCCACGCAGCTACGCAGCCACACAGCCACGCACCCTCCTTTCCAGCCAAGCAGCCACGCAGCCACGCAGCAGCGCAGCCACGCAGCCACACAGCCACGCACCCTCCTTTCCAGCCACGCAGCCACGCAGCCACGCAGCAGCGCAGCCACGCAGCCACACAGCCACGCGCCCTCCTTTCCAGCCAAGCAGCCACGCAGCCACGCAGCCACGCAGCCACGCAGCCACGCAGCAGCGCAGCCACGCAGCCACGCAGCCACACAGCCACGCAGCCACGCAGCCACGCAGCAGCGCAGCCACGCAGCCACGCAGCCACGCAGCCACGCAGCAGCGCAGCCACGCAGCCACACAGCCACGCACCCTCCTTTCCAGCCACGCAGCCACGCAGCCACGCAGCCACGCAGCAGCGCAGCCACGCAGCCACACAGCCACGCACCCTCCTTTCCAGCCAAGCAGCCACGCAGCCACGCAGCAGCGCAGCCACGCAGCCACACAGCCACGCACCCTCCTTTCCAGCCAAGCAGCCACGCAGCCACGCAGCCACGCAGCAGCGCAGCCACGCAGCCACACAGCCACGCAGCCACGCAGCCACGCAGCAGCGCAGCCACGCAGCCACGCAGCAGCGCAGCCACGCAGCCACACAGCCACGCACCCTCCTTTCCAGCCACGCAGCCACGCAGCCACGCAGCCACGCAGCCACGCAGCCACGCAGCCACGCAGCAGCGCAGCCACGCAGCCACACAGCCACGCACCCTCCTTTCCAGCCAAGCAGCCACGCAGCCACGCAGCCACGCAGCAGCGCAGCCACGCAGCCACACAGCCACGCACCCTCCTTTCCAGCCACGCAGCCACGCAGCCACGCAGCCACGCAGCCACACAGCCACGCAGCCACGCAGCCACGCAGCCACGCAGCCACGCAGCCACGCAGCAGCGCAGCCACGCAGCCACGCAGCAGCGCAGCCACGCAGCCACACAGCCACGCACCCTCCTTTCCAGCCAAGCAGCCACGCAGCCACGCAGCAGCGCAGCCACGCAGCCACGCAGCCACGCAGCAGCGCAGCCACGCAGCCACACAGCCACGCACCCTCCTTTCCAGCCAAGCAGCCACGCAGTCACACAGTCAAACCCCCCCCCCCCCCCCCCCCCCCCCCCCCCCCACCCACTCAACACTACACGAATGACTCACAAAGAACTGCTGCACCACCGATGATCCCTGCGGGAACTGCTCTGCTGCCGACGGTCCCTGCGAAAACTGCTGCAGTGCCGACAATGCCTGTGGAAACTGCGACATTGCCGACGCTGCCTGCGGGAACTGAAGCGCTGCTGCTGCTGCTGCTGCTGCTGCTGCTGCTGCTGCTGCTGCTGCTGCTGCTGCTGCTGCTGCTGCTGCTGCTGCTGCTGCTGCAGTTGTTGCTGCAGTTGCTGCTGCAGTTGCTGCTGCAGTTGCTGCTGCTGCTGCTGCTGCTGCTGCTGCTGCTCCAGCTGGACCACTTGTTTCTGCACCTCTTGACGCAGCTGCAAACCAAGCTCTTCAACCTTCTTGCTTTGGTTCTCCATAGCTCGTTGCATCTCTCTCATCGTCTGTTCCACGCCCACCAGTACGGGGGTCGGCGGCGGCAGCGGCTGGGTACGCTCTGGCTGGGTGCGCTCTGGCTGCCGTGCAGGACCTTGCCACATCGGCCGGCGCATTGGTGGTTTGCACCGGCCAAAAAATCTACTTTCATGGCACCAGATTTCTTTCCTAGCACCCATTTTCTACAATCGTCCCCGGCATAACACAAATCAATCAATTCGTCCATGTCATCGCTTCGGCTATCAGCATCGGGCATAGTTCCCGTGGCTAGTGCCCATCATTCTTTCCACCTTGAGCGGGGCGAAGTCACGAATTCAAGCGCGAAGTGCATTTGAATCAAGCGGGAACTGGGTGACACTGCTTGAAGACGTGCAGCTCCAAGGCATGCAAATGATGCAATGTATGAAAGATACGATACGCAAAGTTCAGGTGTTCAGGTGAAGCCGTGAAGACGTGGTGAAGACAGGTGAAGACGCGGTGAAGACGTGAAGCCGTGAAGCCGTGAAGACGTGGTGAAGACAGGTGAAGACGCGGTGAAGACGTGAAGACGTGAAGACGTGAAGACGTGAAGACGTGAAGACGTGAAGACACGATACGGCAAGTTCAGGTGAAGTTCAGGTGTTCAGGTGAAGCCGTGAAGACGTGAAGACGTGAAGCCGTGAAGACGTGGTGAAGACAGGTGAAGACGCGGTGAAGACGTGAAGACGTGAAGACGTGAAGACGTGAAGACACGATACGGCAAGTTCAGGTGAAGTTCAGGTGTTCAGGTGAAGCCGTGAAGACGTGAAGCCGTGAAGCCGTGAAGACGTGGTGAAGACAGGTGAAGACGCGGTGAAGACGTGAAGACGTGAAGACGTGAAGACGTGAAGACGTGAAGACACGATACGGCAAGTTCAGGTGAAGTTCAGGTGTTCAGGTGAAGCCGTGAAGACGTGAAGCCGTGAAGCCGTGAAGACGTGGTGAAGACAGGTGAAGACGCGGTGAAGACGTGAAGACGTGAAGACGTGAAGACGTGAAGACGTGAAGACACGATACGGCAAGTTCAGGTGAAGTTCAGGTGTTCAGGTGAAGCCGTGAAGACGTGAAGACGTGAAGCCGTGAAGACGTGGTGAAGACAGGTGAAGACGCGGTGAAGACGTGAAGACGTGAAGACGTGAAGACGTGAAGACACGATACGGCAAGTTCAGGTGAAGTTCAGGTGTTCAGGTGAAGCCGTGAAGACGTGAAGCCGTGAAGCCGTGAAGACGTGGTGAAGACAGGTGAAGACGCGGTGAAGACGTGAAGACGTGAAGACGTGAAGACGTGAAGACGTGAAGACACGATACGGCAAGTTCAGGTGAAGTTCAGGTGTTCAGGTGAAGCCGTGAAGACGTGAAGACGCGAAGACGTGAAGACGTGGTGAAGACAGGTGAAGACGCGGTGAAGACGTGAAGACGTGAAGACGTGCATGCAAGGTATCAAAGATACGATACGCCGCAAGTTCAGGTGAAGTCGTGAAGACGTGAAGACGTGAAAGACGTGAAGACGTGAAGACGTGAAGACGTGAAGACGTGAAGACGTGAAGACGTGAAGACCAGGACTGTCACGTGAAGACTGGGACGTGAAGGCAAGTTGCAGCACTCGGCCGCTGCAGTCGCACGCAGGTAGAAACGAGTATTGCTGCTTGAATCTGTCAAGACCCCATCGAATGTAAAACAGGTTTTTCGTAAAGAAATCCGATTTGTGGGCGGGCTTTACATATTGCTTCTGTCCAAGCACTACCGGATGTAAAACAGTATACTTCTTGAAGAAATAAGTTGGGGCTTTGTTGGGCGTCACATTTGACCGGTGGGCGGAGTTTCCTGCTTCTGTGAAGGCGCCATCGAATGTAGATCAGTAGATTTTCTAAAGAAATCTGAGTTGTGGGCGGGGCCTTTATTGCTTGTGTCCATCCACCACCGGATGTAGAACAGTAGACTTATTGAAGGTGAATCACGATACAACAGCTGTAGTTGACAACATCATGACCGGCACATCTTTCCCCCACCGCTGCTCAACCCGGTCCCCCCCAAACTCCTCCACACTTGCCCACCTTTCCACCCTCCTCCACGGCCCGTTGTGTTTGCAGGCGTTGGCACAAAGGGAGGAGGCCGTGCGAGCCGGGAAACTCACGGTATGGTTTGATTTCTAGTTTTGTATTAGGACCCTAGGGTAGCTATGTTATATAGGCATGTCTGACAGCATAGCTCACCATTTCATTACCATGGGATGCTGAGCATACCATTTCCAGAGATATCAGTCACTCTTCGCAGTTGACAAGTCAGAGAAAGCAATCAAGTGCAGCGTTCACAACTCTTGCCGCTCGTAACCTTTTGTCTGCCCGGTTTGGCAGCTCCCTGTCTTTGCTTTCTCTCGTATTTCTTTCTTTTGTCTCTTTTCTACATCTTTCTTTGCTAATTCTTGAATATATGATGCTATTGTAGCATCCTTCTAGCGCGGATCGCTCTTAATATCCTTCTCGCGCACGTTTCCTCGCTTTTTCTCATGTAAGAGCGTCTTCCCTGCCCATGCAGCGTGTACCTGGTGTGTGTGGCTCTGCCTTGCCAATCACAACTGACCGACATGCTGGTCAGGCACTGCAGGTCGTTGCCCTTGCGTGTGTGAACCTGCTGTTTTGGCTGTTCCCATGGCCGCTGCGTGTGTCCGTGAATGATACCATGGGAGGGAGACTTCTCCCATGGGTCCCCTTCGCTGACACTCGTGATGTAGGTTCGCGTCGACTTGTTTCTCTCACTGTGCCCATATTGGCCTCGCACGGCTTTGTCTCTCATTCCTTGTTTGCATGCGGCGGCGTGTAGACCATCATCTTAATCCGAGACCGCAACAGCAAGGGCCAGGAGGTGAGTAATTGCTGAGGGCATGGCTCCTATCCCTTGATGAGTCTAGCGCCATGTACCACCCTCTATGCCTGCATATAGGTGACGCATTGAAAATGCAAGCATCTTACTAGAAGTAGCACGGGCCTCCGAGGTGAGATTTTGCGCAGGCCTCATGATCCCAATGGACCTGCGAAGCGCATGGCGCGCATGGGCGGCCGGCCGGCGCAGCTGGCATGCGGCGGGGCGGAGTTGAGTAACTCTAGAGCCCTAGGATCTGGCTCTGAGTTCCCCATGTCCGTCCGCACGCCATCCGCTAGCGTCCGCTCAGCCGCCGGCTATAATCCGGCGGTCCGATGCGGGCGACCGGTCTAAGGGCGGCGCCTAGGGCCGGCGCCACCTAGGCCCCAGTCCGGGGCCTTATCCGGGTCAGTACGGACGGCTAGCTTGTCCCACGGTTACGGCTAACCGGATAGGGTTTGCTGGCTAAGACATAAACCAGTGGTGGGCCAGCTCCGACAGTAGTTCTCTGTGTTCACCTTATCCCAAGCTCAACGTGACCGACCGCCATAGCTGAGCCGGTCGGGCATTAACTTGTATTCATAAAAATCCCGATGGCTTCCGGTACACGGAGCCGCACGGGCGAACACACAGATACGCCAAGTGGCGAGGCCGCAGGGTCCGTCCTGCCACGCTTTAGTGCGGACGAGGCCACGAGGTTGATGCAAACCCTCGTGGCGCAACCGGAACTGGCCAAGCAGTTCAAGCATCTCATGCTGGCTGCTGACGATGCACTAAATCGCGGCCCTCTCAAGCAAACGGAGGTGCCCGCAGATCTACCGGCCGACTATACGGCGGACGACGCAGCAGATTTTCTAGCTGCTCTCAAGCGTCTGCGCGATGGACGCGCAGACAAAGATTCGGAGCTGATTGGCAAGTTCCGTGCAGTATTCTGCAGTACAACAAAGCACCCAAACATTGCCAATCTAGTTCGCATTGCGGACGACAACAAACAAACCTGGGAAGTTTTTTACAACGGTCTAGATGCCCACTTGTCGCGGTCTAAGGAAGAGGCCGACGAGCAAGCCTTCAACGACTTCGAGGGCTATGCAGTTAATAAGGCAAATTTGCCCGGGGCTGCACGTGATTTCCAGGTCTTCGTGCACAAGCACAAGCTGCTAGATACTCTCAAGCCCATTTTCCTGTGCAATCGATTTCTCAAGAAATGCGACCTCTCGTCGGATGTGCATCTGACCATAGCGACGGAACTCAAAAAGAAGAGTGCCGTCAGTTTCGACGAGGGCATGCTGTATTTGATTCATGCTTCAAGAGTGCGCAGTCCAAGCCGGCTGCCTCGGCTGCTCTGCCATCCCTGCGCAAGGTGGATGCCGGCGCGTCTTCTTCTTCAGGCGCAGAGGCTCCAATTACGCGGTCGGAGCTTACGGCCATCCTGAAAAAGGTCGTCGGCCACGGCAACAACGGGGGCCAGCGAGGGCGCAAGCGCGGGCATGGTGGCGACGCCAAGCAGGGTGATAATCCCCCGGCCAAGCGGCAGCAGGGGGCGTCTACTGACCGCAAGCAACGCTGTGAGCGCTGCTTCGGACGTCGCCATGTCCGGGATGACTGCCGAGTTCGCCCGGACCTGGAGCTCGAGGACAACCTTTGCCGCAAGTGCCACGACGTTCTGCGTGGTCACAGCGTGGAGGCGTGCAAGGCCAAGCGCATCGTCGTCCACGGCACACGCGAGGAGTGGGCAGAGCGACGGGCAGCACGAAAGTCAGGTGAGAGCACGCTCGATACCCCTTCTTTTGCTCAATGCGTCACGCTGAACCGGGCCGTCGTAGAGCCTGACGTCGTTCCTAAAAGCAACGTGACTGCATCCTCTGTCTCATTCCGTGATGTGCTCACGCAATCCGTTGATGCTGCTCTGGCTCTGTCGCGCCAGGATCACGTGCTTCCTGAGCACGGGTCTACAATGCGTGACCTAAGCAATGTGGTGTCTTCTAGGTCGGGTGTGTACAACGCCGAGCGACCAAGCACTACTGCAGCACCCCAGCTAGATACTGGGGCGGTTGGGCCTATGAGGAATGTTGTGACAGTGCAAGAGAATGCTGGGCGGGCAGATGTTCTCGGTACACACCACCCTAGTGTGGATCTTCACATTGGCAAGGTGCTCACACGGGCGGCCTTTCGTGCAGCCTCTGAAGCTGCCCAGTTAGCCAATGTCACTACCCCAGTAGTCACCCCACCTGTTGAGAATCCTGACAATGCCACTGCACCTCAGGCTGTCACCCTGAAACTGTTAGCATACCAGATGCACCGTGCATACGGGCATGAGGCCCAAGCCGAGGTAGAGGGGGCACACATGTTGGGGGCACCTTTATACAACGAGCTGAAGAATGTGCGTGCTCAGTGTCCTGCCTGCATCAAGATCAGGAAGAAGTCGCGTAGGCGGCATGCCAAGACTCCACCCTTGGAGCGAGGGTACCTTGTGGGGGATGTCATGCACATGGAAGGGGGGGACACCTATTTCATAGTCAAGGATAGGTTCAGCAAGGCCACCTACATTGAGCCGCTGCCCCACATGTTTGAGGCTGACCTGCACAGGGCTATCAAGATCAGCCTGGCTTTCTTTCATCCCGTAGTGGAGCTCATGCTAGACCAGCAGTTCCGCTGTGTGCAAGGTTTGCCGGGGATGGAGGCCGTGGTCATCGTGGGGCGTGAGGATCACGGCAATATGGGCATGATAGATCGCACTGTAAGCTATGTCAAGACTGTGGCAGCCAAGCGACAGGATAACCCACATGGCAAATCCTACGCGGTCAAGACGGCGTGGTGCAAGGAGCTCATGCATGTGTGCAACCATAGGCACGTGCTTGATGTCAAGGGCTTTGGGCTAGTCACGCCTCGGGGGCTGTCAGCGGGCACCTACTCACCCGAGGTAGTAGAGGCATACCAACAGCATCTACAGGATACCGCCGCCAAGCTGCGGCTCAAGGATGCCACGCTGCCTGATTTGTCTAGCGCTTTTGAGGTCGGGCAGTTGGTCATGTTCCACAAGGAGAGCTCGCCCAGCGGCAAACGGGGCACCATGCAGGGGCCTGGGGCCATCACAAAGTTAGACTGGCCGCTGCGGGTCATAGACATAGAGTGGAATGATCGGGTGTATAGGGTACCATGGGCATCGGTGGCAGGCTATAAGCAAGGGGATAGCATGGAGAGTGAGCTGGCAGCCAACAGGGCACTGGGGTGGGTAGTGAAGGATAATGCGCCTGTCGTAGCATCTGAGGTGGTACCCCACGGGTCGCTCCCAGGGGCAGACACAGCTACACCCCCCCCTCCCCTGGGCCCCAATATGACCCCGTGGATGGGTGGGATGAGGATGGGGTGGGTTTGACGGGACCTAGTGCACGTAGTGACTCACCTCCTGTGCTAGCCACGGATAATGTGGGAGGCCCGCCTAGCGTGGCCTCGCCGGAGGGTCAGGGTCCTGCCCATGCGCCTCGCCCACCTAGGGACCTGGCTTCAACGGTCACGGCCTTGTGGCGTGCTCAGGCGCTTAAAGCGAAAGCTGCATCAGGGGTGGCTCAGGTCAAAACTCTCTCACAGGGGGTCAGGCCGGTTAAGTCAGCCTTGTTTCCTACGTGTAGACCGTGGCAGCTGGTGGCTGTGGACACGCAAGCATCCGTGTCTATTATCTCTCGTCGGGCAGCCACCCTGTATCCAGTGCTAGAGTCGCCGTACAAATCGGTGACCGACTTTGCAGGCACTTCGGCATATCAAGTTACCGGGATGGTGGTGCTGCCGGTGTTGGGCATTGACACGCCGTTTCACGTCGTGGATGGCTACGAGGATGTGGCCTTGCTGGGCGAACCTTTCGTATCATACCCGGGGTTCTCAGTGTCCGCTGACTTGCTGTCAGTCGCGGGGGTGGGCAGCATCCCGCTTCGCGAGTACCACGCTCCATTGGGGGTGGTGGTCGGGCAGCCCGGCGTCGTGCGGCGCTTACCGATGGCGGCGTTTTCCACACCGCCGCTCGTCCAGTCCATCATTCAGCCTCAGGATTGGCACCCGCGCAGCTTCGGCCTCCACTCACACTCACTGGCGGCGGATAGCCCTGTGACGTGGGAGCAACTTGTCCTGGACTGTCAAGATCCTCTCAAGTTTGCTTTGTGGCGCGACGCGTTCATTCGAGCCAAGGAGCAGTGGCGAGAGCGCGAGGTCTACCGAGGATTGGAGAGTGTGCCAGCCGGGGCCACGCGGTTGCGGTTGAAGTTCGTGCTCACCTACAAGCCGGACGAGACCAACTCTTCGGTGGTGTTCCGGGTAAGGCCCGTGGTCACGGAGACGAAGGGGTCCTCCCCGCTGGATGCCAAGGATCTTTATACCCCTGGGCTCAACCATGTTTCGCATCGGCTACTGACGGTCATCTACTTGGGCAAGCGGAACGCGGGCAAGGACTACGGGATGTGGTGCGGTGACTTTCAGCGGGCATTCCTCCACAGCGACGCTGGGGTCGCGCAGCAAACATGGCAAGGCACCCGCTACGTGGTGAAGGTCCCGGTGGTCTGGCAGGATGGCACCATTGGCAGCGAGTATATCGAGCTGTTGACAGGGGTGGAGGGGCTGCAGAGCTCTCCCATCATCTTCCGCATTTCCGCGGAGGAGGTCTTGCAGAGCTTAGGGGCCACGTACCATCGCGCGGATCCTAACTTCTTTGTGGTCCCCACCGGCGTCCCTGGCGAGCCAGCCCTCTTCGTGTGGCATGGCGATGACTTCAAGCTGGTGGCACCTCGCACCTTTGCTACCCAGTTTCTTGCTGCAGTGGCGGCTAAGTTTCCCCTGGGCAGGGCGGTGGATCATGAGGAGGGTAAACCCGTGGTGTTTTGCGGCGTGCAGTCTACGTTGCAGCGGGATTCGCGTTCTGGCGAATGGGTCATGCACATGCAGGATAGCCGCAACTATGTGGTTGACCTGCTGGCCGACCTCCCGTCCCCGCTGTTGGCAACCCATGGGCCCTCGGTTAAGGGCAAGCTCGGGTGGTTGGCGGACACGGTGGCACCTGATTTGGCAGTGCTCGCTCGCCTGCCCGATGATGTGCTGGAAGGACTAGGGTCCATTCATGTTCGGCGGCAGCTGGCCATGACGCCCGGCATTGTGCTTCGTGGGCTCGATTGCTCACAGCCGGTGCACCTCGAGATAGTGACGGATGCTAATCTAGAGACGCGCACAGTCAGCCAAGTGCGGGCCCGCATGGGGGCACTGTTCTTTATCAGCAATGAGGGCCAGCCTGGCATGTTGTTAGATTGGTACTCGCGCTTGCACAGCCGCATTGCCACTAGCCCCAACACGGCTGAATGCCGGGGCATTGTTTCAGCTATCTCACATGGCATGTGGCTGCGGTACTTGCTGGGTTGGGTATTTGGCTCGTGTGGGTTCACTCTTCACTGGACTAGCACGGTGCACACTGACTCACAAAGTTGTTTGGCCTTCCTTGACAATCCCTATGCGCGGTCACAGGACGTTGATTACCTCGTACTCGCTGAGGCGGCCTCCTGCGTCACGCGTCTCCAGCACATCGCGGATGAACTCAATCCCGCGGATGCACTCACCAAGGAGGCGCGGGAGGCTGCCCCGCAGTACGCAGTGTTGCGCAAGCGCATGACGATGCAACACCCGTGAGCCACACAGGGTTACGGCTCGGGCGCTTTATGAATACAGCCATAACTCACCCTGTGTTGCTAGCATTCACGAATATCATGGTGGTAGTTTTTTTGCTTGTCCTGACCATACCCTAGCCACGTTGGACGGTGCCTTGGGCCCGTCGGCGGGTCACTGGTCCTAATAAATGGGTCACCTTTTGTCTGGTGGCATAGTTGTTTTTTTGCTCGCTACTTATTACATCACTATTCATGTGTGATCACAAGGGCGCGGGTCGATACCGTGGTGATTTTGACGGCCTTGAGGCCCCCTTGAGTTCCCTACCTTAGAGGGTTTTGTATGGTCTGCATTTGATGTAATTATTTTGATAATTAATCAAAGAACAAAAGAGTATGTCGGAGTTGAGTAACTCTAGAGCCCTAGGATCTGGCTCTGAGTTCCCCATGTCCGTCCGCACGCCATCCGCTAGCGTCCGCTCAGCCGCCGGCTATAATCCGGCGGTCCGATGCGGGCGACCGGTCTAAGGGCGGCGCCTAGGGCCGGCGCCACCTAGGCCCCAGTCCGGGGCCTTATCCGGGTCAGTACGGACGGCTAGCTTGTCCCACGGTTACGGCTAACCGGATAGGGTTTGCTGGCTAAGACATAAACCAGTGGTGGGCCAGCTCCGACAGTAGTTCTCTGTGTTCACCTTATCCCAAGCTCAACGTGACCGACCGCCATAGCTGAGCCGGTCGGGCATTAACTGGCGGGGCTGTCGACGGGCGGCGGGGCAGGGCCGTCGGCGCGCGGGGGGCCAGCGGCGCTGCCGGTGCGCGCGGGCGGCGGGCCGGCGCACCTGGCATGCGGCGGGGCAGGGCTGTCGACGGGCGGCGGGGCGGGGCAGTCGACGGGCGGCGGGGCAGGGCCAGCGGCGCTGCCGGCGCGCGTGGGCAGCGGGCCGGCGCAGCTGGCATGCGGCGGGGCGGGGCTGTCGACGGGCGGCGGGGCAGGGCTGTCGACGGGCGGCGGGGCAGGGCCGTCGGCGCGCGGGGGCCAGCGGCGCTGCCGGCGCGCGCGGGCGGCGGGCCGGCGCACCTGGCATGCGGTGGGTCGGGGCTGTCGACGGGCGGCGGGGCGGGGCAGTCGACGGGCGGCGGGGCAGGGCCGTCAGCGCGCGGGGGCCAGCGGCGCTGCCGGCGCGCGTGGGCGGCGGGCCGGCGCAGCTGGCATGCGGCGGGGCGGGGCAGTCGACGGGCGGCGGGGCGGGGCAGCCGGTGGGCGGCGGGGCGGCGCCGTCGGCGGGCGGCGAGGTGGCGCAGCCAGCGCGCAGCGAGGTGGCAGCGGCGGCGCAGCCTGCATGCGGCGGGGCAGGGCTGTCGACGGGCGGCGGGGCGGGGCAGTCGACGGGCGGCGGGGCAGGGCCGTCGGCGCGCGGGGGCCAGCGGCGCTGCCGGCGCGCATGGGCGGCGGGCCGGCGCAGCTGGCATGCGGCGGGGCGGGGCTGTCAACGGGCGGCGGGGCAGGGCCGTCGGCGCGCGGGGGGCCAACGGCGCTGCCGGCGCGCGTGGGCGGCGGGCCGGCGCAGCTGGCATGCGGCGGGGCGGGGCAGCCTGTCGACGGGCTACGGGGCGGGGCAGCCGGCGCGCGGCGGGCCGGCGGCGCAGCCGGCGGGCGGCGGAGCGGCGGAGCGGCGGAGCGGCACAGCCGGTGCCTGAAAAACGCGGTCGCTCAATGAAGGTGCACCACGCCGTCTTCTTCCAGGTACAGGGCAACACAGAGACCTGGTTGTCCTACCGGCCCACGGAGTCCCAAAAGACGCCGTGGCAGCCCGCGGGGACTCGACAGGAAGGCGCGCCACGGTGGGGGAAGGCGATGACACAGCCATACAGGTTTGATGCGGAGGGGCGGCCGCTGTTTGGCGTCCGACTTGTGGATCCAGACCGCATTCCGATGTTGCAGGACACCCCAGCCTTCGCACCATTGAACATGGAGTTTCTGGGGAAGGAGCTGGAGTCGATCAAAACAAGGGTCGAGAAGTTGCCCCATGGCATCTGGCAGTGGTACTTTCCGCCCGACACCATCAAGCCAAACAAGGCCTTTTTTCGCAAGTCAAGTCCCACATGCCCCTGAGGAGGTGCCTGAGGAGTGGCGCCCTTTGCCGTGGCCATCTCGCGCGGACATCTCCACCCTGCGTGAGCACGATGCAGCGCCTGAACCACCACCGACGCAAGAAGAGCACTTCATGGCGTTGGTTGACGCAGAGGCGGTGCGCGTCACCCCGCTGGTAGACCGAGTTCGTCATGATGGCCACACACAGCAGGAATGGGCGGCAGAAGACAGGGCCATGGCAGCCAAGGTCGCTTACTTGAAGCGCATGCAAGGCGTTGAGAAAGGCTCCGCTGTTCTATACTGGCACCCTTCAGCTGGTATTCTCTGCAACTCGAAGCTCACGTGGACTCCAGTCCTCGTTGGCATCATCAAGGAGGTGGTTGCGAAGGAGGATGGCGGCCAACCTTCTATTGAGCTCTTTGTATACCGCGCTAAGCATTTGCATGACACGTGGCACCCGTGGAATACAGACATTGCGCAATGGCCCCATCCACCAACCACTGCGGCGCACACGGTGATCATCACCGCCTCAGACCTCGTCTTGACACAAGTGGTGGGCAAGCGAGGTCAGCCGCCCCATGGAGTCTCCTTGGGTGCGAACAAAAAGCTCACCAAGGAGTGCCTCAAGGCGCTGAAGGAGGTGCCCTATGACGCGGAACACCCGGTCGTGAAGTGGCAAGATGCTGAATGCTCGAAGGGCATCGTCGGCATGGCGAAGGCATGCTGGGAAGGCGTAACGCTGCAGGTCAAGAGTGGCAGCCGCAACCTCGTAGGGCAAGTCGTGTGTCATTGGGCGTCGGAGCGTGTGACATCCGCGGACGGTCGCACCGAAAGCCGGGACGGCAGGTACCATGGTCGTGTCGCTGTTGTCGACACGCAAAACGACATGGTAGCCATGTACTGGGGTGCCCGTTGGGAGGAGGACGCGGTTTCTTGCGTGCCTCTCCACGAGCTGGAGGCACAGATCTGCGGGTGCCCCGGTGTGGTCGTCCCTGCGTTGCAAGCGCCGGATATCACCCTGGCCGAGGCTCGATTGCGCGAGATGGTTCCACCCAGCGACGTTGTGGCGGAGAACAACAACGCAGGCGCCTCCCGGCGTCGGAAGCGAGCGCTCATCCTTGCCGATGCCGATGACGACGACGACGACTGCTGTAGCGCAAGCAGCGTTGTTGTCATTGAGCTGCTCATGTGCTGCTGCTGCTGCTGTGCTGCCATGCTATTGCTGCTGCATTGCTGCCGTGCTGCTGCTGTGCTATTGTGCTGATGTGTTGCTGCATTGCTGCCGTGCCGCTGATGTATTGCTGTCGTGCTGCTGTGTTGATGCACTGCTGCATTGCTGCCGTGCTGCTGAGCTCTAGTACTGCCTATTAGTGAATTTCCTATCAATGGACTATAGTCCACTGATAGGAAATTCAGGAATCGGCATACTAAGTTGCTGCTGCGCTGACTTGTGCTCCTGCTATGCGGCCGTGTTGATGTGCTACAGTTGTGCTGCTGCTGTGCTACGGTCATGCTGCTGCTGTGTTGCTGGGCTGATGTGTTGTTGCATTGATGTAGTGGCTATTGTTCCGCTACTACAATTTGCTACTGATGCCGCTGCTGGTGCTTTTTTGCATGTCAGTGCCCGCTATGTTCACACCACTGTTGCCGCGGTTGGTATCGCGTGATTTCCACCGGTTGTGCGTTGACATGTGTTACTCATGCATTTGCCCCTATATTTGGTAGCACGCGGTTTCGCGTTAGTTAGGTGCAGACAGCTGCATGTAGACAAACATCTTGTTTAAGTCGGTCAATTAACTGTTCTTGACGCATCATGGTCCAAGTCGACCGACCTGTAGGGACCAGTAGAGCAATTGTCTAGGAGAAAGAGCGTGATCGCTGCAGAAGCCGCGTGGCAGCCGTGGCTGTACCTGTAGTACGACCTGCATATATATGGATACTGTATTTGGATACTGGGTTGTTTATCAATTCTGGTTTTAATTTATTTAGTGTACCTGGTGTTGGCATGCCAACTCAGTGCTAAACTACTTTATGCACAATGATGCAACTTGATGCTATAGTGACGTGCCACGATGTAACTTTATTAACTTCACCATTAGTCATGGGGTCAATAGGATTGCTCATTATGCCATGTTAACATGAACCATGGGTTACGTAATAGTGAAAACAGTAATCATGATGCTCCACTTGAAGTCTCCAACATGGTCATGTTTGGAATTTTATTGATCATATTCACAATATATGAAAAGAGACAACAAACGTGGAAGCATGGCACGCCGAGGCCGATAATATATGTGTGAAATATGAAAAGAGACAACATCTTTGGCAAGCATGATCATATCATGCTTGCCAAACATATGAATGATATTGACCATGTCCAGAAACCATGTTTGCCAATGGTGCATTTAGGATACATTTGAAGCCGTGCAAATGTATCCTAATCCGGTAAAACCACCCCATGCAGAACATGACCCACGTGTCTTAATCATACCAGGAATCAAGCCCTAGGTGAACCACTCCATATGTCGAGGGTACAACACAGAAGTCACTCTCCATGTGCCATCCAAGCTCAGATCCCCTCAACCATCCTCAGAAACTGGTCACCAAAATCTGGATGTCATCTCAGCTTAGTCCAACCAAACTCCCACCAGAGTCCATCCCACTCAACTCAGATCCCCGTCGGATTCAATGAGTCCACATGAATCCAAGAAGGAGTAAACAGGATCAAGGCACCTAAGCCAAACAAGGCGAGGCCACTCCATGTTCTGGGACACCACCCTCCCTCAGCTAGAGTCCACGGGTGAAAGACAAGCCTGACATTCCCAGGATAACGGGTCATCCACAGGGATCCATGCCACGAAATACTGACAACTCTCACTGCTTGATCAGGGCAGGAAGCAGAGTGTCATGTAGCAAGGCTAACCCTCTATACAGCGAACCCCACAAAACTAACTGGGCTGCCAGGGTCCAAGGCTCATCAAAGCTAGTCACCACAGCACACCCAAAGATTCCAGCCCTTCTCAAGGGAAGAGGTAGTCAGGGACAGATGCTGTATCACCACAACAGAGTGGCAGGTAACCGAGCCATAATAAATCCCCAATCCATCCCAACTGGGGACCTCCCTCAGATCACCAACAGGTCATAGCAGGCTGGGTGGATTCCAAGAATGCTCAATCCTAACACAGGGGCTGGCGTGAGCTTCTGCTGCAGCAAGTCCAAGGCCTGCTGACACCCGTCAGTCCACGCAAACTGGAACGAGGAAACGTCAACAGCGCCCCAGGTGGAAGTGCAGTCACCAAGAGGCAGGAGCAATCCAGCAGGAAGACGTCGCCAACAGGGTCGCCTCAGGAAGATCAAGGGTATCTCAGAAGTACACCCATGATGAAGAGAGGCCGTGGACAGGGTTGTCACCAGTGGGTACCCGCCAGCAGGTTGGGGAGGTGCCACAAAGCACAGCCAAAATAGCCCACCGATGGCCAGCGAAACCAGGATACCACATAGTCAGGGATCTATGAGGTGAGCCCGACAGGATGAACTGAAATCCCAGGGTGAATCCACGCTATGATCCTCACAGATCTCCTCCCCACCAGAACAAAATTCCCCCCCTCCAGTCGCACCAAAGGAGTGAGAGTGAGGTAAAGCCACATCTCCTTAGTAGCTAGTACACTCAAACCCATAGCCAGTGGCCTATGATAATCACAAGGCACACTATTTCTCCATAAGATGCCTGGGAAAACTATCCACAGCCTTGAGAGGGATAGCAGAAGATCAGTAATGCCTCACCAGCATTATGAACGGTATGCCCCAACTTGTAAATCGTAGCACACGCTACCCCCATGCAAGGGCTAGGTGCAGCCCAATCCCCTGCACGCCCTGCTCCCCACACAAATCCCCCTCAGCATAACTGGTAAACTGGAGACTACCAGCATGCCTAATAATTCCACCCCTCTGCGTAGAATAAGCTGTAATAATCCTGGTATCAGCTTCCCAAGATTGACAGCATGACCTAGCAGGAACAAACGCCATGGGATACGCATGAAGACAGAGGCCCAGCCAACCAGAGAAGGGTGGGGGAGGCAAGTCTCTCAGCCCACTAAACCACTGGTGGCCTGCAGGGTCGCTCTATTAAGACGTCCTATGCACCTCATGACTAAAGATGGGGTGGGAACTACAGCATCCAAGACAGAGTTGCATACAAGGCAGCTTGAGAGCAGACTGAAAGCAATCACCAATCAGCCAACTGATGTGCCCAAGCTTGGCAGGGCCCCAGCAACAAAAATCACTCCCCGCATCCATCCAGGTGGCACTACCATGCAAGGTAATGTGGGCATTAGGATCGAAGGAGCCCAAGACAAGGTTGCACAAGTAGGGCAGCGTAAGGGTATGCTGGATGAGGCCATCAGTCATCAAACAGATACACCCTCAGCTTGGCAGGGCCCTAGCAAGTAGACTGAACCATGTCCCCCTAGTCAAAGCATGGAAAGTAGTATCCATGTCCGTGGACCACGTAGACTGCCAAATGGTATTAATGTCAGTGTACCACGGATACTGATGCACATGAGGCAGGTTGTAAGGGTGGTAGAGGGCTGAATGGGTCCCCCAACTAACCCACACCTCTAAGCCATGTGAGCCCCCGCCCAGCACCAAGTAGTCCAACTCCTCAATTAAGAGTCAACGGAGTGGGCATCATTGTCATCACTGTCATGCCAAAGATTCCATCCTGCCCCACAGTTGTAGCTCCGTTGATCCCGCCCATCATCCAACCAACAAGGACATCCTACCCACGCAAACATGATGCCAGACCCCCCGTGCAAGCAGTCCCATTCATACAACCATCATGCTGTGCAAGCAATCAGCTCAAGGGCGGATGGTGTACTATCAAGACAACAAGCCATCCTGGCACCATGCAAGCAAGAATAAGTCCATAGCAGGGCAAAGCAAGGGTAGGAGGTTACTCATCTGCACAAGGCTGGCTTGATGTCCACCAGCAGGCAGGACCAGCACTGCGTCAGGAGCAGGCACCAGCATTACAGATACTCGTCACTTGGGCGTCCCCAAGTCACCAGAGTCGCCAGCGGCCACCATGCAGTGCTTGCAGTCGCCACCACGAGTGCTCTCAGGCCCCACCATGAGTGCTGGTAGTCGCCACCAGGAGTGCTGGCGCTCGTCACCATGAGTGCTTGCAGTTGCCACCAACAGCACTAGTCCACTACCAGGGTACTCTCCAACGTAGCCTCCATGCACCATGCCCGCCATAGACATGTTTCCAATCCCCCACTGGCCTCAAGCCCCCAAGAGGCTACTGCCACCACGCCCAATCAGCGTTGGACCACCCCCACATGTGGGTATCCAACACAGCTGTTGCCTGACTGTACAACCAAGACTAGCTGCTTGCGCCGATCACGCTATGGGGAAGTGACTAAGCTGCTTTATGGAGGCCTGGGACGGACACCAATGAGCCTGGCTCCAGAAGCTGCTTGGAAGAAGGACCACATGCTGTCAACTGCCCGGACTAAACGTCAATCAGGCTGCAGGAAGGAGCCAGCACTCTTCACTATGGCACTCAGAAAACTGCCTAGTAGGCAAGCCACAGACTGCCAACCTATTAAGATAGCAGACTCGAACAGGGCTACTACCAAGTGCCAGGTAGCCAGAACTCCTAAGCCGGAGGAACACAAGGGCCTGAGGTTGTCCAACAGCCAGCAGAATTGCCCAAAAATCGAAAAAATGGGCCTAAAAACGCCTTGACCAGTGTCAAAAATTCTGATCTGAGAACTATATCAGATATATTCACAGATAAGAACTATGACAGCAGCCCTGGTGTCCATACTTGCTGTCCTAGTGCACCTCCTAGGCCCAACAGGGACCATCTGCCAACAAGCAGTGGTAACCATCCTGTCCTGGGAGAAGTAAATGCGTGGTCACAATGGTCTGGCGCAGGTAAGGGCCCCAACTGGCAAGTGACCCACACCCCACTTGTAAAGGGACATTGTCAAGCAAGTGGTCCACCCCCTCTGGGAACATGTGTCAAAGGACACCGTCTAGCAAGTGGGCAACCCATGCAAGAGACACCTGGCAACTCATGGGTGCACGTGTGATACCCTCTAGGGGACAACCCACTGCAGGTATCCCGATGTCCCCTGATGTGGTGGCATCTACCATGCCATACGCCTCCATGATAGCATCTGGCACCCTTTTGGCAGACCTGGGATATCCACTCCCCCGCAGAAATTTTCTCAGGGTAACTAGACACAGCTGTCCAGTATGATAGTGGAAACCCCGTAAATGCTGTTGTTCTGCCCTGGCATGTGTGATGCCGTCTGGAAATTACATTGCAGACATCCAGGATGTCCACTCCCCCGCAAAAAATTGCTCAGGGTAACCAGACGTAGCTGCCACCAATCTGGACAACTCCTAGGGAGCTCGCCCTACCCATAGTACCATGATGCTAGTGGGAACAACACAAATGCCGTTGTTCTCCTCCCCACCAAAACCAAACCACCATACACGTGGGAGGAACCAAAGCTCAACCTAGAACGCCTCCACTGTCATGATGCTCAACAAGAAAAGGAAGAGTTTCCCCCACAACTGAAACAAATGTTTGGCGACGCGTGAATTAAGGACGTGCCACAGTCCTTAAACAGCAAGGGTAGGCTGCCCATGCACCGAAGAAAAGGATCCTGAAAGATTGTCAAGTGAGTGCAAAAGGAACCTTGCGTAAAAAAGGCAGCCATGAATCCCTACTGTCCGCTCATCCGGAGCCACCCTCAAAAGACACGAGGTGTAACCTGAGCCACACCGTAAAAATGTCGTCAAAGAAAAGCAGCACCGGGAAAAAAAAACAACCTTAGACGGCGACGTCGTCAGGCGGTCGCGGTGGTGGTCGTGCGTGCAGCCGCAACCCGGAAACCGGGTGATAGGTGCCGTCGGCAGCAACATTGCGTCGGCTCAGCCATAACCCGTAGCGCCATGTCGGCCTGGCCGAAAACAGAGCCTGCAGGGAAAAAAGACAGCTCCTAGCAGGATTCTGGAGCCGGACCTGCTGAGCTACTGGCCCAACACTCCGCATGGCCCTGCTCGAAACGTAGCAACACTTGCGTAATGCTAATATATAAAGATGTTTGGAGCTAGGCAGAGACTGCGGCGTCAGCAGCCACGACAGACAGGGCGGTGGTCGGACTTCAGCACGATGCGGCCAGCCAGCCGAAAGCCCGTAAGTAAGGACGCTTGTCAATGAAATATTGCACGAATTTAAAGAAAGGGACGGTGACTTAGTGGTGCGTTAATAATGGCTTATGCAACACCCTTTTCTAGGGAGAGGTGAAGGAGAAGAAGGTCGCCCACACCTGGTTCCGTAGGGATGAAGGTGATTGTGTAACCCGCCTCACTTCAGTCATAGAAGTACGATTGAAATTAAGTTGACGCCGTGGAGTATGAGTAGTTGTCTCAGCACCTTCCCTAGCAATGGGTTCCAGAGATGATGACGGATCTCCCAAACCTTGATTAGTAGGGGGTAAAGGTGATTGTGTCTTCGAACTACTCATACTTCCACATGGAGTCGCGATCGTCTGCCTAGTAGAGACAACGGTTACGGCTGACTTCTAGTGTTACAGAGCAAGACAGTCACATCAGGATGTGTCTCAGTCTGTAACACCGTAAGTTTTCCGCAACTCTATGAATCTTCTCGGATGACAGACATCTGATCAACGTTGTACTACCCGGAAGGTTGCGACTTCAAGAGAAACACCAAAGTAGAGATCCCCGATACCAATGTAACGACTAAAAATGATCATCAACATCATCCACAGTCCAATATGAAAGATCTTTTACCTGGGTTGCTTTCCTGAGTCGCAGAACTTCAAGTATCCGAGCAACGTTGAGATGGAAATTCCACAGCACGTGATTTAGGGAATCACAACCCCTTGTAGACACAAAGACAAGCTCGTGTATAGACGACCTCTGTGGAACTGAAGGACGTCTATAGCCAAGGGGCTCTTATGGATTGGACAACAAAGCCAAGCTTTATTATACCATGGTGAATCAAAACCAACGTAGCAACAATGGCGACCCCACGTCCTTGATATCGACGTGCTTGTCGAACTTGCTCCAACCTTAGCCTGAAGAGAACCAATCAGAACCATGGGATTCTATACAAGATCTTCGTATCCATCCTAGTCACACAGAACAGAACAACACCACACACAGCCTGGCAGAATCTTTCCATGAGATCCTAAATCTGTCGTAAGCACTGAAGTCCCAAAGGAGCATTTAAGACTCAATAGTACCAACTAACAAACTACAACCCCACGTGGATCAGGCCACGACCAATGAGGGCTCCTATCAGTAGTATCAGCCAACAAACTACAACCCTACGTGGATCAGGCCACGACCAATGAGGGTTCCTATCAGTTGGTTGACAAAGTATCAGCTCCAAGTACCGTCGTCTTAGAAACCTCATAACTTTCTCAATACTGATCCAAAAGTCCTCAAATAAAAGCCAAACATTCACAAAACAAAGGATGTAACAACAAAGTCATTTTTGCTTGTTACAGCCAGCGGCACAAGGTACAACTAACTAGACATCACAAAACTACACGCAGCAACAGCGCTGCCGGCCCACCATGCAGGCCTGGAAGGGATCTAGACCGCATGGGTCGCGACAAAGTCGGCCCGGGTGCGGCGGAATAACACATCAGCCACGGTGCGAGTGAGGGCGAGTGACAGGCGCTGCCGCCAATAGGAGGACCACGTGCGGGCCGACCACGGGGCGGTCTGACCCTCGAGGTCGAGGCGGTCTTCACGGCGCTGGCAGCACTCGTGGAAAAACTCCGCTGTCTTGGGGCCCATGGCCCCGAACTCCCATATGCATATATGTGTAACAAGCAAAAATGACTTTGTTGTTACATCCTTTGTTTTGTGAATGTTTGGCTTTTATTCGAGGACTTTTGGATCAGTATTGAGAAAGTTATGAGGTTTCTAAGACGACGGTACTTGGAGCTGATACTTTGTCAGCCAACTGATAGGAACCCTCATTGGTCGTGGCCTGATCCACGTAGGGTTGTAGTTTGTTGGCTGATACTACTGATAGGAGCCCTCATTGGTCGTGGCCTGATCCACGTGGGGTTGTAGTTTGTTAGTTGGTACTATTGAGTCTTAAATGCTCCTTTGGGACTTCAGTGCTCACGACAGATCTAAGATCTCATGGAAAGATTCTGCCAGGCTGTGTGTGGTGTTGTTCTGTTTTGTGTGACTAGGATGGATACGAAGATCTTGTATAGGATTCCATGGTTCTGATTGGTTCTCTTCAGGCTAAGGTTGGAGCAAGCTCGACAAGCACGTCGATATCAAGGACGTGGGGTCGCCATTGTTGCTACACTAGGAACTCAGATTCTGAGAATTTTCTCAAAACCCTCAATTTTCTCACCTTTTGTGAGAATTTTTTGAGAAAATTGAGAAAAATCTCAATTTTTTTCCGCAGACGCTAGGCAAAAAATCTCACCAGGGTGAGATTTTGGTGAGAAAAAGGGGGTTTTGGTGAGATTGGGGTGAGAAAAAACCCTAAAGTGAGAAAAAAGGTGAGAATGGGTGAGAAAAAGTCCGAAAAATTGAGAAAATTGAGAAAATTGAGAAGTTTCTCACCAACACGAGAAAAATCACAAGTCAACGTGGTGAGAAATTTCTCACCAAGAGTGTAACACGAGAAAAATCATGAGCTTTATTTCATTAAGTCCTGAACGTGAAAAAAAACTCAACACCACTTTGATATGCATTATAGGGTGCACAAAGGTGCAATTAATATAGGGTTGTCATACAATATAAAACAGCTCATCATTCCATAAACAATGCTGTCATGCCCAAATTAAATCAATAGTCATCTTCTTCAGAACTGCTGTCCGAGGGGTTGCTTGCATCAACATCATCTTCTGATGACATAGTGTCATCCCCACTAGTGTCGCAATAGTTCACAGCTTTACGCTGCCTTCCACTGGCCCTCTTTGCCATAGGGACCTCCTCAATTACAACGGTGGGCTGGCTAGGTCCAGCATCTGTGGGAGCACCACGCTTGCGGCTGCGCCCTCGAGCAGGTGCCTTGCCAGCGCGGCGCACCACGTCGCCATCACCTAGGTCTGCCGCTGCCACCTTCTTCTTCTTGGACCCCTTCTTCTTGCCTTTCTTCTTGCCACTAGGCGGTGGCGGTGGCATCGGCTCACCCTCCTCAATCACTTCAAACTGCGGCATGGTGGGGAAATCTGCTGCCACGCTGTGATACACATGGTTACTGAGGGCAGATTGCGCCTGATGTGCCATGCTCCATGGCAGTTTGGCAGGGATTACCACCATTTCGGGAGCATAGCATTCATCGACGACATACCCAACTGAGCTCACTGCACCTGGCAACACAAGGCACGACGACCTGGGGGCCTGTGCGCTGCTGATGACCACCAACCTCTCGTGGGGCAGGTGAGCGACATGAAGGCGATCAAAAAGCTCCACCTTCAACAACAGCTGCCATTCCCAGCCCCCTCGTGGGTACTCTAACCTGGCCTTCAGAATGTGTGTAATGAAACCAAAGTCTACACCGCCCGGGCCATGCACCGCAACTCCCGCATTCTTGTGCCGCTTTCCCTGGGATTGGTCCGCAGCCTCCGTGCGGTAGTTGAACCCGTGTATCCTGACTTTGTGGAAAGAATCCGCGTAGCGCTTCACGCCCCCACACGCCGCTACAATGCCTTGCGGCACAAGCGGCGTCAGGTTTAATGATGCCCATGCAAGCACGTTGAACGTTGTGTCAGCACAGCGATCTCGCCTGCATTCAAACAAACGCACACCGATAACCCAGCAAAGAGTATTATTATTGCAAGTATTGGTTATTAAAAAAAATAGAACAGATACAACACAGGACGCTTTTACTGGCGGCAAGATCATGGCACCCGGATGGGTAAAACCAAACAAACTAGATATTAATTACTAGGGCTGGCTTTGTGACAGTAAAACATGATTGCATGGCTAATCCCAAGGCGCCTTTCAATAGGACTGAATTAAAAAAACCAAAGCAGACGGCGTAAGTAGCATTTGCAAAAAACAAGGCTCACCAGTAGGCCTCGTCGCCATTCGCAGGGTCGCTGTAATCAGCCTTGGGAAGGGCATCTTCTACCAGCAAATCCCTTGCCGCGTTGTGTCAGCACAGCGATCCCCCCTGCATCCAAACAAAGGCACACCGATAACCAAGCAAAGAGTATGCAAATGTGTAGCCTTGTTCATTGAAACTATGGCTGGCTTACGCAAAGAGCGACTGTAAGATGACCTATACAGTGGGGCCGGAAACAGCTTGCTTGATCAGGGCGTGTTTTTCGAGCTTCACTGGCCGGGAGTGTCTAGTGGTGAGAACCATTGCTGCGATCGCTTTCCCACCATTTACGAGGAAATACCCGCAAATGAAAAACCACTGAAACGGTCTAGCTAGTCAGTCATTACATTAGCCACATGCCATCATGCATGTTTCCAAACGTCCAGGAACTGCACACGGTGCAAATGCCATTTGCAGTGCAAAAATCCAGAGGACACGACCTCATTGCTTCATATTTGTATGCAGAAGACTAAAAAAGTAACATGCATTAATGGCCCGCATGCATAAAGGGCCTGAATTCTGATGCGGGCCCAACGGCAGCACCGCCAAAGCAGATAAGGGCCCGCAGTCTGATGCGGGCCCCACGGCACCACCGCCATAGCAGAGCTCGAAGGTCGTGGTGCGCGTGAAACGTACGTATGCCCTTTGTCGGTAGGTGCCGTTGGGGTCAAATTGGGTGCCGCCAAAATCGGGCCGACGCGTCAATAGACTGAGGCCGTCGATGAGAGCCATCATGCGGCTTGGGGAACTTCAGCTAAGTTAACTTAACGCAAACCACTGGTCGCCCGCGTCGGGAACCGGCCCAACGGCTCTCCCGCAACAGAAAATTACGCGGCATACTGCATAAGTCGTCGGATTGTTACATTTCGACGGTCAAGATTTCATGATGAGGTTTGCGTTCAATTTGCCGCAGTTTGCCGCCCAGAGAAAGTAGTTGTTGGACTCGTTGCCCACGATGAAACACAATCAAGCAAGCCGTTTCCGGCCCCACCGTGTAGGTCATGTAGTCGCTCTTCACGTCAGCCAGCCGTAATTTCAATGCACAAGGCTACACATTTCCATCTCCATTCATATTCATAATCCTGCACGACTCGAAAACGCGGACAAGATAACGGCAGGCTCGAGCTACCATGGTCCGGATTCTCCCGATTTCTGGCCTGCGCTGGTTGTCTCCTTGATATTGGCAACTCTCTCCGGTAAGAGATTTTCCGCAGTTTGGCTGTTTCGAAACGTTAATTAAGTGAGATGCCTTCGGATCAGGAGACTCACACAGCCGCGAAATCATGCCAAAGGTCATATGTTCGATCCCTTGCTGGTAGCTTCTGAGCTTTCTTATTTTCTGTGTTCCGCGGAATCTCAGATTTGGGCCGCTAGCGTTTTCACGTTTGTTGCTTTCTGATCCGACGACAACGTTGTGCCTTGCTCGTGTGACATCTGGCGCATGGTGTGATTCATGTGTATGGTGCTGCCTTGCCACATGGGGCTGCTTTGCCATAAGAGTGAGTGTTGGGTTCTACACATTTGCTGCATGGACCGTTAGGTGCTGGTGAGCTCTTCCTTGTAGAATGGTGATGTCTATGTCAAGGATCTGATGTCTTTTTTGTCTCTTGCACTGCTTTCATTTTAGGGGGAATTATAGGTGTCATTATTTTGGCATTTGAAGGTATAGATGTTTATCTGCAAGGGCCTGTTTTTTTTCCCCCGGCCTCTTGCATGCATGGATGTGTAGAATTGTATGTTGATGGAATTATGATTTGCCATACACATTTGCTGCATGGATTTTTAGGTGGTGCTGAGCTCAAGATCCTTGTAGAACGCTTACATCTATGTCAAGGATCTGATTTCTTTTCCTCTTGCGTATATTGTGTCGGTTTGCTTTATTTCTTGCAGGGACCACGAGAGTAAAATGCAAGCGGTTCCACTTTCAAGTCAGCATGTGACGCCCTGTCGACCGGCCCGCTTTTTTAGCTAGCTACCATATAGTATTTGATGATAGGCATTGAATGCGAAAGATGTCATAACGCCATAACAGACTGTGTTGAACAGGCATTGAATGCCGAAGATGTCATAACGCCATAACAGACTGTGTTGAAAAGGCATATTTGAATGCCGAAGATGTACATAACGCCATAACAGTGTTGAATAGTTGAATCAACGGGTTCTTGCAGCTGTAAACATTAAAATTATTCAAACATTTAATGAAAAAATCATTATTGTTCGTGCTGTTTTGAACAGCGGTTGTTACTGGCACTGCATGCATGTGTCTGCTGCCAGCATATTGCATTATGGGTGTGTTTTTCAGCGCTGTGTTTTCTCACTTTTCTCACTTTTCTCACGTCCTGTTTTTCTCACTTTTCTCACTTTTCTCACGTCCTGATTTTCTCACTTTTCTCACGTTTCACACCTCCCGTTTTTCTCACTTATCTCATGTCCTGTTTTTTGAGATTTTTCTCACGTTTTTCCCCTTTTTTCACCTTTTTGGGGCAATCTCACCCGGGTGAGAAACGTGTTTTCTCACCCATTCTCACCCCATTCTCACCCTTTTTTCTCACCTTTCTCACCCATTCTCACCCATTTCTCACCCTTTTTCTCACCTTTCTCACCCTTTTTCTCACAATTTCTCACCCATTCTCAAAGCCGAGTTCCTAGTGTACGTTGGTTTTGATTCACCATGGTATAATAAAGCTTGGCTTTGTTGTCCAATCCATAAGAGCCCCTTGGCTATAGACGACCTTCAGTTCCACAGAGGCCGTCTATACACGAGCTTGTCTTTGTGTCTACAAGGGGTTGTGATTCCCTAAATCACGTGCTGTGGAATTTCCATCTCAACGTTGCTCGGATACTTGAAGTTCTGCGACTCAGGAAAGCAACCCAGGTAAAAGATCTTTCATATTGGACTGTGGATGATGTTGATGATCATTTTTAGTCGTTACATTGGTATCGGAGGATCTCTACTTTGGTGTTTCTCTTGAAGTCGCAACCTTCCGGGTAGTACAACGTTGATCAGATGTCTGTCATCCGAGAAGATTCATAGAGTTGCGGAAAACTTACGGTGTTACAGATTGAGACACATCCTGATGTGACTGTCTTGCTCTGTAACACTAGAAGTCAGCCGTAACCGTTGTCTCTACTAGGCAGACGATCGCGACTCCATGTGGAAGTATGAGTAGTTCGAAGACACAATCACCTTTACCCCCTACTAATCAAGGTTTGGGAGATCCGTCATCATCTCTGGAACCCATTGCTAGGGAAGGTGCTGAGACAACTGCTCGTACTCCACGGCGTCAACTTGATTTCAACCGTACTTCTATGTCTGAAGTGAGGCGGCCCTCGTTGTCCATAGGGCCCAAGTTTTCCGTCATTGCATCTGGTCTCCAACCAGGCGAACCATCGCTGACAGGCGTGGGTCGAGGAGCGTCACTGTCGCCCAGGATTCCAAGCGCGCGAACGAGTCCTGTGCGGAGTGCATCTTCTTCATTTCTTTTCCCGCTAAATACCACGCCTGGAAGAGACGGGACCAGACTTGCAGCGGATCGCCTCTCAGCAGCTAAAATCAGATTATTACACGATGAACAACACGCAGCGATGTATAGAAAGATGGTGGAGGAGGTGGAACAGGATGTGGGAAGACTTCGTCAGAGAATTGAGGAGGAGGAGGCGGCCATGCGTGACATGGTTGCTGGATTGGGGAGAGAGGCTCCTCGGTTGGGTGACGGAAGGGTTTTACCTAATAGTACCGCAGTTACTACGAGGAATGAGACGCAGGATAGCGATAGGCAGGATCCAGCGCAGACGACCTCGGTCACCTTCACCACCCCCGCCAGCGACGTCCCCGTGACCGTCACTATACCACCGCATCAAGGTTCCGCCCCGCCATTTCCAAAAATTGAATCCGTAGACAAGCTGTCGCTCACCAATCTAACCCACCGCAGTTTCGATCATTTCTCTACTCGATTCCAGGATGTGTTCGCTATCCACTTTGCTAACTACGGCAAACGAGCGGAAGAACGACTTTCCCTGGACATCCAGAAGAAGATGGTTCGACAGCGAATGAGCGACAGTGCAGCCGACAGGTTTGATGAGTTTTTACGATCCTCGGCAGGTAATACTTGCAAGGATTTGCCATCTCTCATGCTTTCATTTCGACGTTTTCTCCTTCCCCAGGACCAGCTCCGTCTGGACCGGGACGCGTTGGCCAACTGTACTCAGTCCGGCCTGACACTACCACAATACGTAGAGACGTTTACCAACCTGAGGGCCAAAATCCCCCAGTGCTCTGATTCTGAAGCTCTTCACAGGTTTCTGCATGGGCTCCCCCTCAAGTCAGGGTGGATATTGACAAGCATTTCTCCCCTTTCGACTATGTCGAGTGGAAGTGGGATACTGTGCTGTCTTATGCCCTCACGCTGTGCCGTGTCCCTGACTTTTCCCTCAAGTGGGAGCCTGCTGCAGGCAACCAGGCGCCTGCTGTTAAGAAGCCCCTGAACCAGCTGAACGCTGTGATGGAGGAGCTCAGTGCCATGGAGCAGTCCAAAGGAGCCTGTTTCACGTGTGGCCAGCTGGGACACTTTGCACGGGATTGCCCCA
Source organism: Mesostigma viride (assembly GCA_009746045.1). NCBI lineage: Eukaryota > Viridiplantae > Streptophyta > Mesostigmatophyceae > Mesostigmatales > Mesostigmataceae > Mesostigma > Mesostigma viride. Next base: position 3,861,692 of record RPFO01000050.1, on the reverse strand, counting down.
AGCGAGACCAGTTCCCAAGCGACACCAAGGGTCCTCAGGGGGTTCTTCCATTCACCAGACCACCCATCTTCCCTCCTGGGGTGAGCCAGAGCGACCACAGGGCACAGCCTGGGTTTAGACCCAACTTCCAGGCTTCGGGCAAGGGACCCTTCCAGCCCAAGGGCTTCAGCAGGCAAGACAGGCGTCGGATGGTCAACGCCCTGTGGCACCTCCTAGCAGAGGAGGAGGAGGGAGAAGGAGAGGCAGACGGCATAGAGGATCAGCAGGTGCAGCCTTCAGTGGGGAGCTCGTCTTCAGATCATCCTCCTGAGCTGCCAAAAAACTAGTGGAGCCCCCAGGACTACGTCCAGCGGTGGAGTTAACTGGTTTGCCTGCTGTGCATGTCCGTCCTGTGAACAACTTGTCTGCCTCTGATTCCACCACCCCATTGGGCCCTCCTATTCCCAGTCAACTCTTGAAGTTCCAGGCTAGGCTGTTGAACGTGCCAGTCCCTTTGGCTCAGCCTTTATGTCTCTTCATGATTGACTCAGGTGCAGGAAGTAACTACATTTCCACTTCCTTGGTGCAGGAGCTGCATCTACCAGTGCTCCCCCACCCTGTGCCTGTTAAGGTCCAATATTCTGATGGTAGGCAGAGTAACTCACCTGGCTACGTGCAACTGCTTTTTCAAGTGTGCTCACGTCAAACCTTGTCTGTCACAGCAGATGTCATTCCACTCACTGCTGCTGATGTGATTCTGGGGATGCCATGGTTGGAGTCTGCTAATCCTGCCATCTTGTGGTCTGAGAAGGTGGTGCAGTTTCAGGATGGGTCAGTGTGGGACGCCACCACAGTGATTAAGGGGGGAGAAAGACCAGTCACAGAGTGCTGTTCTACTAATGAGGCTGTCAATGATGGGAGAGGGGTTGCAGGTGCCAAGGAGGACGTCAAGGTGCCTTCACTGGAAGAGAAACGTGCTGCACTTACTTAAGCACGTATGGTCTGCCAATCACACCTTGTCTTACCTGGCTACTTACCCAGTGGAACACGTCTTTCTCTTACAGCTGGTTCCTAACTCACCCTCTGATGAGACTCATGGCCACACGGTGAATGCTGTGAACCCAGTACCAGCTGTCACAGAGGAGGAGCAGAAGCTGCATGATGCCCTTTTGGACAGGTTTGCTGCCATTTTTGAGGACAAAATGCCACAGTACCCCCTGAAGGGCCAATCACTCATGTCATCAAGCTTGTGGATGGTGCCAGGCCTCCCTTTGTTCCCATGTACAGGATGGGGCCAGCTGAGATGGCAGAGCTGAAGGTGATCTTGACAGGCCTGTTGGAAGCTGGACTCATTCTTCCTGCCAATAGTCCTTTCAGCTCTGGGTGTTTGCTTGTCCCAAGCATGATGGTGGATGGCGGTTGTGCATTGATCTGAGAGGCCTGAACAAGGTCACAGTGAAGTCCAAGTATCCCTTGCCACGGATTGATGAGCTGCTAGAGAGGACAGCTGGATCATCTTACTTCACCAAGTTTGACCTTAGACACGCGTTCTGGCAGATCAGGATAGCTACTGAGGACATTCCAAAAACTGCATTCTCCACACCCTGGGGTCAGTTCCAGTGGACTGTGATGCCCATGGGGGCCTCCAACAGCCCAGCTACTATGCAGATGTTTGTGAATGCTATCTTTGGCCATCTGACAGGGAACTCTCTGCCTCAGATCTCCCCTGATCTCAGGAATCCCAGGTTCAAAGACATTGCCCACCTGTGTGACCCTGCAAGACCCGTGTTCAGGACCTGCGTGGTGGCCTACATGGACGACATCCTGGTGCACTCAAAGACGTTCAAGGAGCATCTGGAGAACGTGGAGGAGGTCCTGAAGGTCATCCAGCACTACCACTTGTCTGTCAAGAGGTCTAAGGTGGAGTGGGGGCATGAAGTGGGGTTCCTAGGGTACAAGTTGAGTTCCTTGGGTATGACACCTGACAATGCTAAGATTGCTGCCATCCTTGAGTGGCCTGTGTTGCAGTCTGCACATGATGTCAAGTCCTTCCTGGGCATGGTGGGGTGGTACAGGCGTTTTATCCCTGACATGGCTGCCATCTCCACCCCCTTGCTTGAGTTAATCAAGAAGGATGTTCAGTTTGAGTGGACAGATAGGTGTCAGCAGGCCTTTGACCTGTTGAAGCAGAAGCTCACATCCACCCCTGTGCTAGTGGGTCCCAACCCAGATCTACCTTATCAGGTTAGGTCAGATGCCTCTCAAGGCGCCATAGGTGCTGTGCTGATGCAAGACCATGGCTATGGACCACAGCCAGTGGAGTACATGTCTAAAACCATGAGCTCAGCTGAACGTAACTACCCTGTACACGAGCAGGAGTTGCTGGGTTTAGTGGTAGCATGTCACAAGTGGGAGCATCTGTTGAAGGGAGCTCAGTTTTCTGTGGCTAGCAGTGCTACAGATGGGCTAGGGCAAGAGTCTATCACCCTGATGACTGACCACAGGCCCTTGGTGCACGTGCTAGAACAGAGTAGGATGAGTAAGAGGATGGCTGGGTGGATGGAGTACCTAGGGGGATTCTATCCTTTCTCTGTGCAGTATGTCCCAGGATCACAGAATGTGGTGCCAGACGCCCTCTCTAGAAGAAGGGATCTGATGGGACATTTCACGAGGATCTGGATATTTGTGCTGCCATGGTTTCTGTAGTAGAGTGTGGTGCTGTCACCAGGGCACAGGCAGCTAACCAGCAAACCTCCAAGCTGAGCCAACCCCCTGTAGAGGCTAGCTTTAGTCACGAGATGCTCATTGACCAGGGCTCTGTCCCAGGGTCGACAGGCGTCCAGGGTGGGGGTCAGTCACTGCAGAGCAGTCTGGGAGGGTTCTGCTGGTAGCCAGCCCACTCTCACAACACAACCAAGCACAGAGAATCCTAGGAGGGGAAGGGACGGCCCAGGAAGTGGATACTGGAGCCAGGGATGCTGACCAAGTCTAGAGGATTGGCAGCTGAGATCAAGGGGAAGTCACGTACACCTGTGGCTGATGTTCTGTCATCCAAGCATCTAGTCACTAGTCACCTGCAGGAGGGTGAGGTGCTGCAGCTGCAGCCTTTAGGACCTGGCAAACAGCTAGTCCTGCCTAACCCTATGAGTATAGCCCTGCTGGACGTGATTAAGGCCTTCACTAAAACTGAGGACCTGGCCACTAAGGCCATTCAGGAAGGAAGCTTTGGTAACAGGCCTGTGGAGTACTGGGAGGGAGTCCTGTATGTCCACACCCAGGATGCAGATCATGTAGTGACCAGGAAGGTCTATGTGCCAGAAATGGCCATTCCCACTGTGTTGCATTGCTTCCATGACGACGTGACTGCGTGTCATCCTGGGTATGCTAAGCTTCTCCATGAAGTACAAGAGAGGTTTTGGTGGCCTGGCATGTTTCGTGATATCAAAGCCTATGTGGCTTCCTGTGACTCATGCCAAAGGAATAAGGTTAGGACTCAGGCAGTGCCTATCTTTCCTATGGCCATGCCTATTCCCCTTCGACCCTGGATCAGTGTGACCATGGACTTCATTTGTGGCTTGCCTGTTTCTGATGCTGGCAATGACAGGATACTAGTGGTGATGGACAGGCTGTCTAGAATGTGCCACCTCATCCCCTGCAATGCCCATCTCACAGCTGCCCAGTGTGTAGAGTTGTTCATGAAGGAGGTGTACAGATTGCATGGCATGCCACGTGTAATCATCACTGACCAGGATCCCTTGTGGATGTCTGGGTTTTGGAAGTCCTTCTTTGACATCCTAGACACTAAGTTGGCCTTTGGAGTAGCATACAGGTGTGCCAGCACGGGGGCTGTGGAGAGGCTGAACCGTATTGTACGGGAATGCCAGAAGCACTATTGTACCCATGATAACAAGGAATGGGACAAGAAACTTCCCTTCATAGAGTTTGCCATCAACAACTCACCCCTGGCTCCTCACCAAATGTCTCCATTTGTCATTTGCCATGGCCAGTGCCCCTTGACTCCATTTGACCTGGAGTTACCTGATAGGGATGCTGAAGGCCCCTTCAGAAGACGCCTAACCTCTGTCCACCAGTTGATTGCATCCTTCCAGGAAGCTCACAGTATGGTGGCTGCTCAGATGTTGCATGCACAGGACAAGTATTTAAACAATGCTTGGCAACAGATGTTGGCTACACACACCTTTGTGGCTCCTGGTGACCTGGTGCTCTTGGAGGCTAATCGTGTGCTACCTGAAAAGGAGCAATGCAGGAAACTGCAACCCTTGTGGTTGGGACCTTACCCTGTCCTGAAACCTTCCACTATGGGACTGTAGTTCAAGTCCAGGTGCCTTCCCACTGGAGGCTTAAGACTAACGTGTTTCACCTGGCCCAGCTCAAACTGTATAAACGCAATACCTTGCAGGGACGCCTTTCTGCTCCATTACCATTTGAGCTGGATACTGAGGGGGAGAGGATATATGAAGTGGAGCAGCTGGTGGCTCACAGAGTCAAAGGAAAGGGTAGGACCAAGCAGCTGCAGTTTAAGGTGCACTGGAAAGGAGAGTTAGAGTCTACTGCCACATGGCTGTGGTTGTCTGACTTGACTCACTGCCATGAAGTGGTCCAGGAGTATTGCCAAAAGAAGGGGCTCACTCTTCCTTCTTGGTATACTGAGTTGGTGCAAACCACTGCTCCCCTTCCTATATCTCAGGACTAACGAATGGTTTCTTCGTGCATGCTGTGGGTCCCAGATGGAGGAGGAGTTCACGTACCCCAACTTGGGCCTGGGCGCCACCACGGAGGAAGGGGTCACGGGTATGCATCCAGAAACCCCAACCCCATGAGTTATGTGGAATCCCTGTTTGACAGTATTGTCAGGCGTGACCTTAGGAGGGGTCAGCAGATGGATACCATTAACAAGCTCTTGCATTCAGTGATCTCCAAGCAGGATAAGCTACAGGAGCTTCTTCAGGGGTTGTCCTTGTCCCAGCCCCAGATGGGGAGTGGTGTTAACATAGCTCTCAGCTCCAGCAGCACTCCCATCATTCAGATTCCTCGTCATGTGGTACCTGTCAAGAATGTGGTGGCCTATGTGGATCACAGGAAGTGCATGGGACCTTGTGAGCATTGTGAGACGCTGGCCAAGGCAGTGGCTGCCCTTAACAGGGAGGAGGGGGAAGTGAGCCCTGAGGGTTATGTGGAGGAGGTCTTGTCTCAGTTGCACACCAGCCTGTATGAGATTGGCTCTCCTTTTGTGGGCCACCTGTTGCACAGGATGTTTGCCTTGACTCCAGGACCTGAGATTGACATGAGACCTGCAGAGGGGCAGGATATGTTGACCACCTTGCCTGAGGCTTTGAAAGGAGCCTTCATGCAGTTCCAGCCAGTGAGCATGGGTGAGGTCCTACATGGAGTTGTTGGAGTTTTCAGTGCAGCAGGGAGATTTTGACTTGGCTCCTTCTTCTTCCAGCTCGGTCAATGGGTGCTTCCCTTTGGAGACATCCAACCTTTTCTGCAGCCCAGGGTTGCCTAAGTTCACCATGGAGCTCAAGGTTCGTCTGACCCCATTGAGGGTGTTGGTGCCTTTGACAGGTGCTAAGTGGTCAGTGGTCAAGACCTTTCTCCAGTTCTGGTGGGCGTACAGGTCATGGGTGAGCAGGCACAAGACGTCTTCTACTTGGGTGATGGATCCTGAGAGCCAGTCTGTGGTGCTTCTCTCCTACCCAGGGACATGCCTGCGTTATGTTGCCCAGATGGCAGCAGGGGCTGCAGAGACGTGCATGGTGCTGCAGGTCAGCAGGAACTGGCCAGACTTGGTTCACATGGTGGAGCAGTTTCCCTTGTTTGGGACCAGGGGCAAGGATGGGTGAATGGGGATTGGTATAGCCTGTGAAGAACAGAGCTGTGCAGGAAGAGGATGGGGAAGGATGGGGGAAGAGTATGGAAGGTGCTTTGGATTGTGGTGTGAGGGGGGGATTCCAGGATGGATGATGGGGGGGGGCTCCAGTCCAGTTCTGATGTTCCAGTCCAGAGTTCCAGGTTCCAGGATGCTGAATGGAAGACCTTGTATTATGAGATGTTTATCTGGCTTTATAGTAGATAAGGTAGTGACTTGTTTGCTGTAGAGACCTGTGACTAGATGTTATGAGATAGGAGGCCCTGTTTTCAGGGATGTAAAAACCCATCTGCTTTTCCCAAGAGATGGTGGATTTCTGTTCAATGTTCCTCTGCCTTCAAGAGTTGGCTATTGGACCTGGGAGGTCCAGTTTTGAGGGGGAGATATGTAACAAGCAAAAATGACTTTGTTGTTACATCCTTTGTTTTGTGAATGTTTGGCTTTTATTCGAGGACTTTTGGATCAGTATTGAGAAAGTTATGAGGTTTCTAAGACGACGGTACTTGGAGCTGATACTTTGTCAGCCAACTGATAGGAACCCTCATTGGTCGTGGCCTGATCCACGTAGGGTTGTAGTTTGTTGGCTGATACTACTGATAGGAGCCCTCATTGGTCGTGGCCTGATCCACGTGGGGTTGTAGTTTGTTAGTTGGTACTATTGAGTCTTAAATGCTCCTTTGGGACTTCAGTGCTCACGACAGATTAGATCTCATGGAAAGATTCTGCCAGGCTGTGTGTGGTGTTGTTCTGTTTTGTGTGACTAGGATGGATACGAAGATCTTGTATAGGATTCCATGGTTCTGATTGGTTCTCTTCAGGCTAAGGTTGGAGCAAGCTCGACAAGCACGTCGATATCAAGGACGTGGGGTCGCCATTGTTGCTACGTTGGTTTTGATTCACCATGGTATAATAAAGCTTGGCTTTGTTGTCCAATCCATAAGAGCCCCTTGGCTATAGACAACCTTCAGTTCCACAGAGGCCGTCTATACACGAGCTTGTCTTTGTGTCTACAAGGGGTTGTGATTCCCTAAATCACGTGCTGTGGAATTTCCATCTCAACGTTGCTCGGATACTTGAAGTTCTGCGACTCAGGAAAGCAACCCAGGTAAAAGATCTTTCATATTGGACTGTGGATGATGTTGATGATCATTTTTAGTCGTTACAATATGCTGCACACCAAGCATATATTAAATTAAATTAAATTAAATTATAACATGCCTCCGTGGGGAGGTCATGTAGCACATATTTCATGATGGATGGGGTGCCCATATGCATATATGCTTCCCAGCGATGAGCACTTCGGTCCGCCCCGAGTTGCCGCGCCCGCGGCCCCTGAGGATCCGACTCTGCCACAAAACGTCCCGCCGCCCCGGCTTGGGGCCTGCATGGTGCCGTTTTATCGGCCGGCGCCCGGCAATGTCTCTCCATCATGTGATAAGGGTCAGGTACCAGTTTCAGCGGGCTTGGACGGATTCCATCGTCCAGCTAGACGGGACAAATTATTTGCCTACCCGGATCGACGCCGGATGTGACAGTCGACGCAGTTTATAAGGCGTGTACTTTTACCGCCAAGTGCCGGGTCTGGAGCACCCTGCACACCTGGAGATAATCACCCAGCTGGAGCCGCTGCATGCGACCTGCCCCTGTCCGACCCTTGGTCACGAACGACGACCCGGCCAGACGTGCGCGTGACACCTGATCTCCCCGCCTGGAGGATTTCATGCACTCGGCTGCGGCCCTCGGATCATGTGGGTCTACACCGAGAACGGCAATCGGGTCAGAGACTTCAGATACATGCCACCATGTTCCGGAGAGCAAAACTTTGTTCGAGGTACTGACAGTACCCACCTGCATGAGATGCATGGTGCGTGCATGGTTTGACGCTGAGTGACGTTCATACGATGCGCCTCGCAATCGTCCATGCTGTGCGTCCCTTCCTGCAATTAAGGTTTCAGTGCATGTATGTGGATTCATCGATTGGGCACGCTTGCACGTGGTGATTACCCGCCACCATGCAGTATCTTTGGGCCTTTTTTTGGGGCCTGCATGCTGCCTGAGAACGTCTGGGAGGATGTCTATCTAGCTCCGCAGCGAGCGCCCCGCGGCTCCCGCGGGCCAGGGGTGTCCGCGGAGACGTGCACAACGTGACTATACTCGCGCGCCGTGCTCAACGCCCGATCGAGGAATGTTTCAAGGTGATCCGGAGTAGATAGAAGGCCTTAGGCCGCCCGGAATGAACCTATACTCGTGTAGGGGTCCGGTAGATAGCCAGCCGTGGAGGACTGGAATTAAGGACAGAAAGGCATGGGAATGACTCTGTAGAGAGAATTGAGCAGCCAGCAGGCAAGGTAGCGTCCTCGCCCGCACCTTGGCCGAAGGAGGCCCCGGGCACCGGCCGTCAGTGTCGGGACAGTCCCCGCCGCCTCAAGCGATCTCTAGTCAGGTGGGCCCCCGCCCATGATGCCCAAGTTATACGAGACGCTAGTTGGTTCTGGCGACTGCTTGATCCTATATACAGACTCAAAACCTCTTGACAGTGGTCGAAGTCTAGAAGCTCCAACATGCGATAGGAATTTGTTCGTCCCCCGCGGGCTCTTACGCCATAACTCCCGCCTTTGTGACGAGGGCCGGGGAGGTGCACGTGTGTCGCATCCCAAGGCAACAATAGCATGATTAAGTGATCAACGTGTGACAGTTCGCCGCTGAAAGCGGACAAAACGGACAACTATTTTTAGAGTTAGCTTGTGCCGATCGGAGGGCCGGGACCGGCCCGCGGTCACCGTCCGTACGTTCGGTGTGATAGAAGTATAGTAGTCGTGGCACACTATTATTAATTTTGTACACTTCTGATCGAGCCGACCAAGAGTCGTCAGATATTTTGTGTGTGTGTGTGTGTGTGTGTCAGTGTGTGTGTGTACGTGTGTGTGTGTGTGTGCCAATTAACGACCCCCAAGTGTGAGTTCCATGTTTGTTCAGGGCCGGTTGGCCCGGTGTCTGTTCGTGTGGTCAAGAGACCGAGTGCAGAAGCGCGTGGCGCCGAACGCGTGCGTCGCCGCCACCGCGCGTTTGTCAAAGTATATGGATGGGGAAGGTGGCCCAACCTTCCCACGCGTTCATGGTCCTCAGTGAGCCTGCGTCATCCCTTTTATAGTTCTTCACATTTGTCCCGACTTAATTGGCCCCGGAATCACCGATTATTATTAATGAAATAAAGACGTTGGCACGAGCATGCAATTGCCAAGTGCATGCAACCCATTGTCCGACGGGTTAAAGATTCTTTCGTGATACCTTGATCAGTCAGGCCGGACCCGACCCGGGTCTGGTCATAGGTCGCGGACGTAATTACATGCAGCCGGCACCGGCCAGGGGGACGCCGAGAGGTCCGAGGGGCCGGATGTGCCACCGGCGGAGAGCCCAAACCGTGTGGACCACCCAGGGCCGATCCCGCGGGGCGCGGCATGGGCCAATGCGCCCGACCTTGGACCATGCGTGGTAGCCGTGGGCAGCGATGCATGCGGTGCGTGTCATTCAAGTAACATGCACGAGGGCGCCAAAGGCAATTAAGGCGCGATAACTCAGGGTGCTAGCGGGTCACCAGGGGCGTCGCGGGACGCGTGGGTTTCGACGGCTGCACCGGAGTGGCGGGCTGGCGAGCATCCTGGTCACTGGGGGATGGGAGGCTCGCGCTGCCGCAACTGAGCTGCGGCCGGGTGCCGGCAAGTCAAGGCTGTCGCGCACGGGGGCCTTCATGGTGGCGACGGCCGGCACGGGGTGAAGGGCCCGGTGGAGGGGCCGTTCGGGAGTCCCCCCGATGCTGACAGAACCAGTTGTCCGAGGGGGCCGCCAAGGACGAGGCCTGCCCACCAGATCCCTGTGCGAGGGATGGCGAGCTGCATCCGCCGGCAACCGGGGCATGCAGGGGTCAACAATGATGTAGTCTGGGGAGAGGGCGTCCGCCACGGAAGGGGCTGCCGGGAGCCACTGCATGCGCATCCTGCGCGGCCGGGCCGGGAGAAACCACCATCTGACGTCGGTGCCGAGACTGTGCTGCATGGTACTGTACGTCGAGAGCTGCGCATGACTATAGGTACCACCTCGGGCCGTGAGTCTGAGCCCGGGGCCGCGCGGCTGGAGGGAGGGCCGCCATGCACGGGCACCTGATCCCTGGCGATGCCCGCACTGCGGCGGGGTGTTGAGGACACTGCATGGTACTCTACCATGCAGTGTTGAAGGCGCACGTATGTAGCGGCCCGGCGGATCAAGGGAGGCAGCGCAACAGCTGCGGCCTAGGTACAGTGCAGGGCTTGCCCATGGCCGTTCCCGCGCATGTGTGCGGGGCGCTGGTCCGGATGCTTTGTCCAGCAGTTGGCGGCGCCGTGGCCGGGCTCAATGTCGCAGACGAGACACACTACTAGCCTTCGGCCGGCCGTGCCCATTGGATCCCCGCCACCACCGCGGGTGTCGGCGCGGTTGCCGCCGCGCCCCCCGCGCCCCCTGCAGCCCGGCCACGGCTGCTGTTGCCGGGCGGGACGTCGCTGCATGTCGCCCCGAGGACTGACCACGGCCCTGCCGGGCCAGCTGGGGGATGGTATGCGTGATCATGCAAAGCCTGCAGGGGCAGTGGCAGCAGGGGACGAGATGCCACCCTTGAGGATGTCCTCCACCAGTCCATTAGCTGTTGGCGCACAACAGGAAGGCTCGCATCGTCATGCATCAATGCGATAAAGAGCGACGAGGGCCGGCCGGTACTCTGCACGTATAGGCCGGCCAGGACAGCGACAAGGAAATCCGCGTCCGAGAACGCCACACCTGCATCCCGTAGCTCGATCGGCGGCGAGTATAGCTCGACGTGTGTGAAATACTGCGGGATGGTCTCGCGGGAACTTAGACTGCTCGATCCGGACGGCATCTGCCGGCGGAGTGCCATCCGCCGGGACTGGGTGAGCTTGGGCTCAGTGCTCGTATGTTTGAATCGATCAGCTCGACGGCCATGCAGGACCAAGCTGCCCGAATGGCGGTCGTCAGGCAGGGCCTGGTCAGTAACTGGCGGGCCGCGCCGTCCAAAACGCCCATGAAACCGCGGCGTAAAGGAGACGGTCGGTAGCCCTGGACATGATGGACACTGGCGGCCGGCGCCCGGCCATGCAAGACGTCGGCCGGCCAGACGCGGGCGAAGCTCGGCCAAGCTCACGAAATGATCTTTGAAGAAAACAAACTTGGCCGGGTCGGAGCCGTTGAACTTGGTGACGGTCGAAGGTCGCGCAAGAACGCCGTGCAAACGTCAGGATTAATTGGACAACTTAGTCGGAGCCGACAGCGGCCGTTGCTGTGGGCACCCCTTCCCCATCCCCCACGTCTGTGCCAGGCCAGCCGTGGCGCTGGTATATAGCAGTGTACAGGCATACGCAATACGCAATCGTACGGGGCGGCCCATGGGTATTGGGTATAATACGCTCCGGTACGGGGTATTATACGCAAATCGTACGGTGACTCTTGAAAATGCAGTTTTTTTCATGGTTCAGGGGGTTCCTCAACATTCTGACCAATCAGGCATGTTTTCTTTGTGGTCTTGCAATGCACCACATGCCTATATGTGACACATCATCTCATGACATTGGCATTACCGTTGCTGCTTACAAGTACAAGCATTGTCGATCCTGTTTAATTATCAAGTCTGTTAAAAGCACCCCATAACAAAGTTGTATGCACAATCAGTGCACACCTGAAAAGGATAATAACACAAGTAGATATGCATGCGCAATGACACTTGCAGAGGTATAGAGATTGCTGCCACCATTACTGTATGTTGAACTTAAAACCACGTCATCTCTGGTAGCATGGAATCGCTATATTATATACTAGGACTGAAATACAGCACACGGTCAGTATAACTTGGCCAACTTGCCAAAAGTCATAAGACATTGTGCCAGAAACAGACATCTTGCCTACTCGTGGTGGGCCACCATGCAATATTGATCTACATGAAGCAAGAAAATTATCCATAGTAACGGGCTGCCAACAATGTGACTAGCGTCCAGGATACCATGCATGCCACCAACCTGACCCAGCTTCCCTAAACCATCAACACATGTGGTACGGTGGCTGGCTAGCAGCAGCCTGCATGGCTAAATAATAAGGCATTCATGTGCATCGCGAGTCACACCAAATACCCCGCAGCCTGCGACGTAATGCCTCCGCGGCGGCCTCTTGCACTCGCTCACTCTTGCCTCCTTCGCATACGTGGCGCCCATGATATGGCGGGTGCTAGCCTTGCTCGGGTGGTAGAACCCGAGAAGTTTGCATCCAAACAAAAGTGTGCACGTCACTGAGCTTTTAGTTACCTGCCCTTTCTTGTTGAGAGTCAGTTCTTTCACGACATTGTGTGTCCATGCAGACAGTCTCGAATACGGCCTGCATCTCGTCGCCGGGCCCCATCATGCATCATCACCGTGTTCCATAGACCGGCCACACCATCACCGTCGCTAGCCATGCATGGTGCCTGCATGGATGTCAGTTGTGCTATGTACATGTTAGGTGCCAGATGCGCGCCCTTTTTGGCAGACAACATAACTAATTCGTCATGCACCTAATGTCCTCGATCCTTCGTCTCCTAGACCCTAGTCCGACACGCAGCAATAATGCACGTAAAAGTACAGTCGTACACTGCCAGCTTGGCACCTGCACGGCCGTTTATTTGTCGCGGAGTTATAGGTCGCCTCAGTCTAGTTCCGGCTCCACGTGCGGTCCAAATGATGCCAGAAGCTACTTCGAACACGGTTCATACGCATAAAAATACGCAAAAAATACGCAATACGCAAAAAATACGCCGTGCGTATTTTTTTGCCCATTTTCATTATTATTACGCAAATCTTGCGTATGGCGTATATAATGCGCATCGTACGGGGTATTATACGCCGTATGCCTGTACACTGGCTGGTAGCGGCGTCCAGAGCTAGGCAGCCGGCCAGCCAGCCCTCTGTATCGCCTGGCAGCAGCCGCTGCTTGAATCCCGGGCAGCGGTGAGGGCGGCCAGCCCGGGCAGGCCTGCGGCAGCGGCGCCGGCGGCTGTGGCGCGGGCACGGCTGCGGCGGCTGCAGCTGTGGTGCAGCCCGCGTTGTCAGACATTGCCATCGTTGACGACGTCCCGAAATTCAAAACCGGAAGCCGGAGTCGTAGAAAAAACGGACGAATGCCGGATCCGAACCGACGAAAAGGGTAAAAATAATCAGATCTACGTAGCTATACCAGGAAGCGTGGCACTCGAGGCCGAACCGGGACGAAAAAGGTAGTGAACATGTGCACAACGTGACGTAGCTGGAGAAAAACTGGACTAGCACTACGTACGAAGCGTTGGGCCGCGGCCATGCAGCGGAAGATTATTACGCGTACAGCGGAGTGCTACCTCAGTGTACCGGCGAAGAAAAACTCGCCGATCGAGCCGACCAGATTTGAACCTAGATCCTGATGTGCGCGAGTCGAACGAGACGACAGCCGATCGACCAGCGAATTCGTTGCAGAATTGCCGGGTTGAGCGCGTACTTGAGGCAGTCAAACTGACTACCAGCTCCAGCACGGCATGCCGCGCGGTACCGCAAAAAAGGGCCGTTCTCCACGTGCGGAGCGCGCGCAAGGTGAAAGACGCACAAAGCCGATACCATGTCGAGAAAGTAAACAATCTTTGTTAATCAACTTAATACTTTAGTAGGATTAAGTTCACGTCACAGAATGTAGGACTCAGGCCCTCGGCCAGAGGGCCAGCTGCTGCAAGCAGTGCGTGCATGTGAGAGTATACGATGGTTACAACAGGAAGAGTGGTCCCATCAATTTATGCATATTCCGGGACAGACTCTTCCAAAGCTTCCCGAAGGTAGCTTTTCGCAAGGTCTTGCGCAAAGTATGCGGATGTTTTTAAAGGTACACGCAAAGTGAGTGAACAGGAATGCACTGCCACTGTACGTTCTGTTCAGCACATGGCCTAATCACGACAAAAATGTCCAAGTAGCTAATTAGCTGGTACGATCCGAGGTCTACTAATTAATATTCCTTGACGGAAGTCCTGTCCGTCCAATCTCAGGCTTGTAGTCTTAAGTCTGATGATCATCTACTCCCTGCCACAAACGTAAATACTTTGACCAAACTAGCAGGGGCCAGGGGGCTTTGCTAAGCTAGCAGGTGTATCAATACTTTTGACAATGACGCTGCACAGGCTCCGCGCCGCGCTGGACCCACACCTGGGTGAGTCTTGAGCAGATGGTTTTCCGTCGTGGTCGTAACACTGTCATCATGCCGCTGTATTTGTCGCGCGCCGGTTGATGGAGGAGGTGCCGGGTGCGTCGCCTTTGCCCTGATGCATGGTTTGCCGCTGGTCTTCATTTTTGTCGACTATATCAAGGCCTTTGACACGGTCCTCTGCATGGGAGGCTCTTCAATTTGCCGCCATCCTAGCTCTGGATCATCGGGTACCACCAGCGTTTATTGCTGCCATTCGTCGACTGTATGAGGGCTCACAGGCAGTAGTGCGGACTGCGGAAGGCACCACCCCACCATTCCCCCTTCACCGCGGGGTGTGGCAAGGTTGTGTCCTCTCCCCATATCTATTCATTATTGTCGCGTGGATCACGTCATGCATGCGCCGAGCACGTGCACGCTTTACTGGGTTCGAGCCCAGCTTAGACATTCTTTAACGGGGGTTGGCTCTGGCTACCGCCTGGCCGACCTGATTTATGCGGATGACACCACCCTCGATCATCGCGCGCCCCGAGCACATTCAGACATGGCTGGCGGACTGTCTGGGCTTGGAGGCCGGCGAGGGCGGTGGGGTTGGAGATTAGTGTCAAAACTGAGGCCGGATGGTGATTGAGGCCTCCAGTCGCCCGCCGCTGCCGCGCCTGCTCGACGGGACGGATGTCCCGTTCCGTGATCGCTTCAAACTGTTAGGGAGCATGCTCCCCGACACGGCAGCCGACGATGTGGACATCCGCATCGGCCTGGCCTGGGCCCGGCTCAGTCCGTTCGCTCAACACCTACTGGCGCTCGAATTAAGGGCCTGGGCGAGCACCGTAAGCGCATGCTCTTCAAGGTCCTCGTCCTCACGGTGCTTACGTATGGCGCCGAGCCGCATGGACACTCACGGACACACTGCCGGGCGGCTAAGCTATAGACGGCACGGTTTACATGCAGGATGCTCCGACAGGTCCTGAATGTAGGGTTTTCCAAGCATAGGTCATTAGAGTCTTTGTATCAGGGTATGCCTCGCATTTCGGACGAGATTAGGCAGCGTAGGACAGCATTCAGTGTAGGACATCTTGCTCGCACCAGTCGGGTCGACACCGCCCTTGGTCTGGCCGGCCCCCAGCGGCTTGGCCAACCAGGGCGGCACATCCTGACCTGGCCTGACCCCAAGATATTCCTAGAAAGCTAGGTAAGCCCGGCTGCCATGAACTACATCCAGATGTTGCTGGCCGACCTTGTGGTCCCAGCTCAGTTTGAACACCGCATTCACTCCCTCTCCCCGCCTCTTTGGACTGCCATGCATGCAGATCGGCAAAGAAGCGGTGGCTGCCAGAAGATTGTCCAGGCTCACACGCCCGCCCCTGCCAGTGTGGGCAAGCCCCCTCCCCCCAAGCGGAAGGGGCGTTTTGCTGAATAGTGTAGTTAGGATTTTCTAGACTAGATAGCTTAGATGGCATAGTGTGAAGATTATGAGGGTGCAGGTGCCTTGGTGCACCTAGAGCAAGGGTCGCTTACATTCCCACCCTTGCAGGAAGTAGCCTAGAATGTATTAAAAGCCATATGCCCCTTCTCAGGGATATGTGCTACATTGACTCCCAACGGAGTGATGTTCCTAATTAATTAATTAATAGCTTAGAGTTAGGTTTGTTCGATTACGCGGCTTCCCCCACCTCCACCCATCCAGCAACTGAGGAATATGTGCTACAGCATCAGTTACGCACATGCGACGTCAAGCAGCTATGACGACTCCAAATGCCAAGCGAGGTTTGGAAAAGGAGCTTGCCGGCTCCCAGCCCAACCCAGTTGCCATCGTCCTGGCCCAGCCTTCTGGGCCCGCCAACCCACCGCCAGCAAACCCATCGCCCAGCGCCTCGCCCGAGCTCAAGAAACCCTGCCACGAGCACAAATGGCGAATTAAGTACCTACCAGATCACGACCGCTTTTGTTTCAGCGACTGGATCCAACTGACCAAAGCAGAATGCGCCGCAATAGTGCGTTTCTTATAGCACAGGAACGCACGCTCCATGGGCCCTATGCGCCCATATCCGCCGACGGCCTAGCTGGAGGCGTTCCTCACCCTGCCAGAATTCGAACACCGCCTCGCTATCATGTGCAGCTTCTTCCAGCTACCTACGGCCAAAATCGCCGCCAAGATCCGCACCCAGCCCAGCCTGCGCGGCCGACAGCCACATCGGCTCCCTCCCTCGGCAAGGATGACATCCGAGCAATGCTGGAGGAGCACATGACCTGGCCGTTGGCCGAGAAGCTGACCTCGCTGAACACGACGCTCAACACGGCACCTGGAGGCCCGGGTCTCCAATGTGGAAACCAAGGTCGCACACAAGCTCCAACCCCAGTTCACGACGCTGCACACCGCGGCGCAGGCATCTGAGACGCACGCTACACTTGTCTCCCGCCTAAACCAGGTGGAGGGCAAGTGCGGCGTGCTCATGAAGAAGCTCGAAGCCATCACCGCCCACACCGAGGCCTTGGCCTCACAGGTCCCATGCAAAGATAGCGGAGCAGACGGCCACCATCGCATCCCAGCCACCCCGGCAGGATGCTGGCGACCACCTGCCCCTCTCCTATGCGGACCTGCTGCGGACAGCGACCGCCTCAGGACTTCCACTACCGACGCCATCGCTACGAAACTCCAGGAGCTTGAAGACCTTCGCCAGGCCCAACAAGGGGAGGCCACCGACCGCGCCCGCCGCGACTGCCGGGTGGTGCTGCGTCGCTTCCCCCAGAAGCCAGGTGAGACGTCAACCTCCCTTGCCGACGAGCTTAAGGACCAGCTCCTTAATTACCCTCATGGGCCTGGTAGGTGAGGTAGAACTGCATGGGTGCCACCGCCTTCCCCACTCCCGGGACAAGGCGGCTCCCCCACCAGTCCTGCTCACCTTCCCCTCCCGTGAGGACAAGCAGCGCGGTTCCTCTCTCGTCGCAAGCGGTTGCACGACCTTGAGCACCTGGACGCTGGACGACGACCTGACCCCCGCTCAGCAGCAGCAGCGACGCGACCTAGATGGCCGGAATACCTCCGCCACAAGCAGGACCCCCAGAAGCCCAAGGTGTACTGGAGGGGCGGGGACCTGATGGTCAACCACAAGATGTGGACGCTCCCAGCGGGCTAGAATAGCTTGCATAATAGCCCTAGCTTGTATCCATTGGTAGTCACTGCCGCTAATAATGGCAGCCATGCTTAGAATGTTTGCCTAGCTGTGCCAACATACCTAGTCACGTGCACCGCTAACGCACGGTACACAACCAGCCATAGCCTTAGCTTAGTCCTTGTACAGCCATGCTACGTCCTCGGGCTATGATCAGATTACTTGCCCACGCACCATGTTATGCCTTGCTCACATGGGTCTTATTGCACCCACAGATTGCCAGATCGTTTACACTCAGTTTAGCGTGTCCGAGTGCAGCTGTGGCATGCCTTTGGCATGAAGGAGAATGGGAGTCTCTGCCCTTTCTCCTGTTGTGCTGACACAGGGATTAAAAGCACTTTGGTGCTCCGTGACTCCCCAACGGGAGCACGTGTTTCATTCATTAATTAATATGTGCTACATGATCTCCCAACGGAGACATGTTATAATTTAATTTAATTTATAGCCCCCCTTGGAGATATGTTCGTAATTAATTAAGTGAGAAGCACTGCTAGAAAAACGATTCAGAATGCAGTGTAAACAGACGAGGCTGCTGGCCAGCCTGGTTCGGCTATCAAGGAGACAACCAGCGCAGGCCAGAAATCGGGAGAATCCGGACCATGGTAGCTCGTTATCTTGTCCGCGTGTTCGAGTCGTTCAGGATGATGAAGATGAATGGTGATGGAAATGTGTATCCTTGTGCATTGAAATTACGGCTGGCTTACGTGTAGAGCGACTAGATGACCTAGACGGTGGGGCCGGAAACAGCATGCTTGATCAGGGCGTGTGTTTCGAGGGCGTGTATATCTAGAAGGCTACAGATACAAAATAAGCAAAGGTGCACTATTTTATTGAAAGAGTGCATCACCGCGAGCTTGAAAGTCAGATCGACATGCATATCAGCCCTTACTGTGCCACCTAGTACTTAGTACCTAATTTTCTAGCGCCCAGGGCAGGGCGAGTGCTGGGGAATACAAGGACGGTAGTCCCAGGACCCATGAAACCCGCCTACGTCAACACAAGCAGTGATCTCACCAGTCTGCATGTCAGCCTTTGCAATAATGTGCATGCACCGCCTTTTGACAGCCATGATTGCCGGGTACATGCCCGTCCCTGCAAAACTGATAAAAGTGATGGCTATCGTCCCTGCCTGTCTGCCATCACTAGTGCCACACAGGGTTCCTCGCAAACTAAGCACTAGGCCATGGGCCAGGCCGCCACTAGGGCGGACAATTCTTGGGAATCCTGGGCGATAGTGGGCCAAACTAATTAGCAAAAAGCTCGGCTGGATGGATTGATGAGCCATTCATAAACCCCACTAAAAAACCACTCGCGAATCACCACTCATAAATCCCAGGCACAAGCGGCACGTGCCAGCTGTCCCTCTGCCCATCATCATGGCTGTGCAGCAGCTTGCCCTGCTGGCGACCACAAGAGAAATGCGGGGGCTGAAGGCTACCACCTCCATGCAGCCCCATAAGAACGCCACACGCCGGCGTGATCCAAAACACTCATGCACAAACCTCTCCCCATCTCTTGTCCTACACATGCACTGGTCTGAATGCACAAATTTCCCCCCCTCCCCCCCCCCCCTGCCACCGTCCCCCTCGTGCACGGGCCACAGCATGGGAGCAGCGAAACTTGCACCGCCGACTGGCTGTCACAACACAGGCCAATGTGTGTGTGCCCACCCAGGTCAAAGGATAACGCCGATCCCTCACCCTTGCTCCCGTGTGCCGCTTGCCCACAGTAGCATCAACTCTTCAGGCCATTCCTCCCTCAAACTCTGCCTACCGTAGCGGTGAGCAAGCAAGCCAGCAGGCAGCTGGCCAGCAAGCGCAACGTGACGAACTGATATTCTCCAACTCCAGCGCCCGCTCAGTTTGCCACCAGCGGCCCCGACAGCATCGCCGCATGACCACCGCGTCATGCGATTTCGTGACCAAAACCCTTTTGCGTGTCAAGCCCACTTGCTTCAAGCAAATACCAGGGGAGCAGCGTCGCTTAGTCTCTGGCCACAGCTTGCCAGCGACCAGTCATGGCCTCTTCCTTGTGCGCTCCTCTGAAGCCGAGCACAAGAAGACACCCGCCATGTAATCACCCGACCGAGATGCCCGTCTGGCGCCGGACCAAAATGCCAGGGTCGCCAGAGGCATGCGATCCTACGCCACTCAAGGACCAACCGACTGCTTGCGGCACCCAGGAGGTGCCCCTAGCCAGAGAGGCACATCCACCCGATTCACACGCTGACACAAACGCCAGCAGAAACACAGTACTGCTTCATCCAGCCCGCTCGCCTCGTTGCCCTGGCGGACAGCTCGCCGACACCGATACCCATTCAAGCGTCAATGTGCACGTCAACGTGACTACCAGCGGAGGCTTGACATCTAGTATAGTGACCATGGTATCCAGAAGACCACCAGCACATGCTTGACATGTATGAGTGTGACATGTCTACATGCACACAAGTAATGCAGCCACAATTGTCCGCCCCATCAAACCCCATGCCAGGTGGCCTAACCCCTCAATCTTCATGGCCCCTCCTAGCCGCGCGACAAGGGTGCCGCCAAATGCAGGCATCACCCAACGTGATGCCGCGCGTTGCTCCCGAGTGGAGCTCGCAGCCCAGTAGACTCGTCTTCAAGTGCAGCACCGATCTAGTGCTGTTGAAGGAGGACATATCGAGTGGGGTTCATGCCGCGAGGAACGGCATTTCATGCCGCGCTTAGTGTAGCTGGTAGCCGAATTCGGTCATGGCCTTGGCCACCATCGGGTTGCCTAGCACCTTGAGCACACCGTTGATGGCAACGGTGTGGCTTTGGCTGGCCGCCGCCTCCGCCCAGTCGACGCGCGACCTGAACTTGTCGTTGTGGGAGTCCAGAACCTGCGCGCGCATGCGTGGGTGTGTGATTGTGGTGATTTTGGTGGTGGTGGTGGTGTGTGTGTGAGAGAGAGCAAGAGCGAGAGCGAAAGAGAGAGAGAGGGGGGGGGAGAGAGAGAGAGAGAGAGAGAGAGAGAGAGAGAGAGAGAGAGAGAGAGAGAGAGAGAGAGAGAGAGAGAGAGAGAGAGAAAGAGGGAGAGAGAGAGAAAGAGGGAGGGAGGGAGGGTGGGAGGGTGGGTGGGTGGGAGGGTGGGAGGGAGGGTGGGTGGGTGGGTGGGTGGGTGGGTGGGTGGGTGGGTGGGTGGGTGGGTGGGTGGGTGGGTGGGTGGGTGGGTGGGTGGGTGGGTGGGTGGGTGGGTGGGTGGGTGGGTGGATGGGTGGGTGTGGTGGGTGTGGTGGGTGTGGTGGGTGTGGTGGGTGTGTTGGGTGTGGTAGGTGGGGTGGGTGAGCGTGGCAGGGCAGCCATTGAAGTAAAGGTTTTTACCACATAGAAACAACAAAAGAGCAACTGCGAACCTAATGGCTGAAAAGTATCCATTGAAAAGCATGGGAGTAGGTACAGTAGAAAGAAAACACATTGACAGGCAGCTGCCCTGCCACTACCCATGCACTTCCCACAAACCAATGCCTTATTTGAGGTTAAAATGACAAGCCAGAAGTCAAACAAATATTCTGGCTGTCACAAACAAAACTTACATCAACATAAAGGTGGGCAAAACTTGTCGCCACTAAGGGTAAGCCTTGACTGCCCTGGTGACTGATACCACAGCCACCTCAAAGCTGGTGCCACAGATGTTGCACAGCTTAACATAGGTAAATGATAAATCTAAACAGAGAGGGGCAGGGGAGGACAAAGCAATGTACGTGGCCTTACCTTGCTGAGCGCAGCAATGTTCACCTCAGGGCCAACACCCAGCCGCTCAAGCATGATGCTGATGGCGGACTCTCGCGTGACCGGGTCGAAGAAATCCTGCCGCACGCCACGCGAGGGGCAGGGTGTGTGCAAGGATGTGCACACACACAACCAAGGGGGGCGGGGTGGGGTGGGGTGGGGGTGGGGAGGGAAAACGTTTAGTAACAGTGACGACACCGGTGCTTAGATTCTAACCAAGCACACAACAAATGACACTGTACTTCAATATGCAGCCAAGTCCCATGAACCCAACGTCTCGCTCATCAAGCCTCGTCTGAAACACAGCAAGCCGACACGACAGGACTTTCATACCCTCTCCGATTGCTTCATGGTCTTAAGAGGATTCCAGCATGTGAGCCCTGCCAAAGCCTGCGTCCCACAGAATAGCTTGAGACAAATCACCCTTAGCTCTCACAAACCTTTGGATCTCCAGTCCCGCGCCACAATGCCCTATGATTTTGTCAGGCAATCACTATCAAATCCCCCTCAACCAATGATTTTGTCAGGCAATCACTATCAAATCCCCCCCAAGCCCCCCCTAAACTCCCCCAGAGCTTCGCAGAAACTTCGCCAAAGTTCGTCTAAGTTTCCCCCAAGCTTCCCCGAAGCTTCTGAAGAGTTTCTCCTAAGCTTCTCAAAAGCTTCCTCTAAGCTTCTTAAAAGCTTCCCCTAAGCCTCCCCCAAGCTTTCCCTAAGCTTTCTCCAAGCTTTCTCTAAGCTTTCCCCAAGCTTCCCCCACCCCCGACAACTAGACACCACGCACCTCAAACTTCATGGACACGTATCGCTGCGTGAGGAAGAGGTGCGCGTAGTCGGACACCTCCAGGTTGACCTTGGCCCACAGCCGCGACACGCGCGAGTACCAGTCCCCCTCGGTGATGCCCAGCAGCAGGCACAGCCGGTCCAGTGCGGGCACCTGCTGCATCGCGCGCTCGTGCAGGTAGTCGCGCACGTCGCGCACGAGGTGGAGCACAAACACCTTGCCCTGGAAGTAGTTGATGAGGGCAGGGAGCACGAAGATCGACGCCTGGCTCTTGAGGGCGAGACGCCCGCGGGGGGAGGGGCACTCGAGGGGGCTCGCCACACACAGCGGGGCCAGGATCTTGGGGGGGGGGGGGGGCGCAGGGAGCAGGGGGGGGAGATGAGGAGAGTGAATTGGAGATGTGATTAGGCCGATGTCAGCAATGTCACAGTGTGTCGATCAAACACTGTTAGAACAAAGGCAGTGGGGCATACTGCGAGTGCATGGCCACATGGTAGCGAAGTGCACAAGTTTGTTGGAATTTTTGGATGTTTGGAGGTTTGGAAGAATGGATGGAACGATGGATGTATGGATGGACGGACGGAGGGACGGAGGGACTGACGGACGAACGGAGGGACGAGGGACGAGGGACGAGGGAGGGAGGGAGGGAGGGAGGGAGGGAGGGAGGGAGGGAGGGAGGGAGGGAGGGAGGGAGGGAGGGAGGGAGGGAGGGAGGGAGGGAGGGAGGAGGGAGGGAGGGAGGGAGGGAGGGAGGGAGGGAGGGAGGGAGGGAGGGAGGGAGGGAGGGAGGGAGGGAGGGAGGGAGGGAGGGAGGGAGGGAGGGAGGGAGGGAGGGAGGGAGGGAGGGAGGAGGGAGGGAGGGAGGGAGGGAGGGAGGGAGGGAGGGAGGGAGGGAGGGAGGGAGGGAGGGAGGGAGGGAGGGAGGAGGGAGGGAGGGAGGGAGGGAGGGAGGGAGGGAGGGAGGGAGGGAGGGAGGGAGGGAGGGAGGGAGGGAGGGAGGGAGGGAGGGAAGGAGGGAGGGAGGGAGGGAGGGAGGGAGGCAGGGAGGCAGGGAGGGAGGGACGGATGGTTGGTGACCACATCAGCTGTCAACATATTCATTAAAATAATCTCTACGCAAACCTCACAGTCAGTAGGTCACTAACACATATCTATCACATGAAAAATTCGAGGGAAAGAAAATACACAGCAGATGGGCGGTGCATGCTAGCTTACACGACATGGTGATAAGAAGCAAACTGTGTGTATCAACGAAGACAGCAGAGGCAACTCCAGTTCCAGATATTTCTGGATAGATCAGAGGGACAAATGCACGAAAGAAAATAAAAACCCGGCCAATAATATTCCTTCCAACCCGGCCAATACTATTTCCTTACAACCTTTTTTAAAAAACCTCTATTCTAAGCGTTAACAAATGCTGACTGCTTAACTCGCAGTATGCCACGCCCATTAGCGCAAAGACGAGCTTACATTATTGAGCGCCTCGATGCTCTCCTTGCTAGACAGCCAAGTTTTCATATCCCGAGCTGCGCCTTTAACTCCTTTGGAAAACGCATTGTCGGCCATAAGCTTCATGCGGGGAGATAGGTCCTTGACCAATGTTGTGGGGCGGACCGTGGATGCTTTGGAACTCTTGGACTCCTTAATGCCCTTCTCCTTCAGATAATGGGGAGCTATTTCCCGCGAGCCAAGTTCATGGTACTCGTACGACGGATCCTTCGCTGAACGCGGTAAGAACACCACCCCAGTCGTTTCGAGAACCTTGGCTATTGCACCTGATTCTTGAACGGCATCCATGTGAACTATAAGAATAACTGGCCCGTAGGCTCCTGTAACCTGTTCCGCTAACGGCTTGGGAGCTTGGACCAGGTGCTGCTGCACAGACGCAGACAATAGTCCTCGGCCTCCCAAACTGCCGTTTGCCCGTTCATACCAAGCATCCGACCGTGCTTCCGTGACAGCATCAGGAAATCCAGTGTCAGATGCGTGACTACCAATGCTCAGACACACAACCACCGCAACTAAAACAAGGAACTTCATGGCGGGTTCCCGCATGGCTTGTGAAGCTCTGCCAATAATGGTAATCGATATCTTTTGGAGATACTGGCTTACATAACTTGCTGAGAAAAAGTAATCTCACTAGCAAATGCGGCGGGACGCAGTCACGATGAAGCCATGGCCGTCAGCGTTAGCACGTTTCGAACCAGTTCCTGTTTTCATCACGCAGCTGGCTTGCAACTCGCCAAGGCGCCTCCGCGGTTCCGGCTCCGCGGTCGGTCTTTGCCCAATATACGGCCGGGCTTGGATGCTAAGTTACGGGAATTTGGACGGAAACACGTGTAGTCCAAGAGCCATGATTGTGGTCAAGCAACGAGATTCTTGAGGACGTTTGCTACGAATGAACGGATGGACGGCATATGCTGTCATGCACTGCAGAATATGCTTGCGTCCAGTGTGGGCGGTTCCGCTTACGGCACTGTAGATAGCAGCTGATGGGAACATGCAGAAAACTTAGGACCGCTAGCCCCTGCGCGGGTTTGAACTGGGGACTTCTGGATGCTTGCGTCCAGTCAGTCAGGCAGTCAGGTGATGCCCACGGCGGGGACCTTGCGTCCAGTCTAGTATCAAGTTGAGTCGAGTTGAGTTACATTTGCGTCCAGTATGAGTGCACTGATGTTCCACCGTAGGATACAACAACAACAACAACATCTGCTGCGCTGTCAATTTGCAGATTTCTCGTTTTAGCCACTGACATCTTGATACCCTAGGCTTAGCAGGGATTAACTACTGGCTATATTTGGAATAAACGTACACCTATTTACCTGGAAATTTGCAGATTTCTCGCTTGCGAGTTGCGATCGCGATTAATCTACTGTAGCAGGTACAGTCATTCCCGCGTTAAGTTGCGATCGCCCCCTAAAACTTGGCGCCGCAACTTAACGCGGGAACGCAACTTAACGGTAGAATTAGGCTAGCAGCCCACCACCTCCTCCTCTGACGGACTTCTATACGTCATTCGACAGCTCTCGTCAAGCCCGATCCAGCTGCAGCGTCAAAGCCGGCCAAAGTCCATTTTCCAGGCCAGATATTTTGGACAAAGGCGGGCTGCAAAACACGCGGTGCCTGCGTTTTATACTACAAATGTGTGGTTTAACCCTCTGACTTCGGCTCTCTTTTTGGCAGGTTACTTACTTAATTCAGTGCCAGCCGGCTCCACGTTTGATTGTGACAAAACATGGGAACAGTCGTGAGGGAACTGAGCTCCATTTACTGTCAACGGCCTGCATGTAAACAATGATAATAACAGCATGGAGGCCACAGTCATAGTGCAGGCAGCGAGACTGCCTGTGGCCTCAACCACCTTGTCTTTGCCCCCTTCAGTGGTGCATTCGGCATGATGGTGGTAATTTCCGGCAAGATGTCTCAATTACCGTAACAGACCCTACATGGTCGTGGATTCTTATGTACCGCAGCCCGCAGACTGCAAAACTGAATTTGTAAGGTTGCATTCGCGCTTTTCACCTAAGCCAGCAGGCGGGTAAATTTGCGCGCCCGTGGGGCTTGCGTATTTTGCCGCCTGAAATCCCGTAGCGGGTCCGGACTTGGCAAAAAATGGCCTCCTGCGCGGCCAAAAATGGCCTGACACCTACAAATTGAGTCATTACCGCGTTAAGTTGCGATGGCCTCCATGCTTAAGTTGCGGTCGCCCCCCAAACGTCGGCGCCGCAACTTAACGCGGGAACGCAACCTTAAGAAACGCAACTTAACGCGGGAATGACTGTAGTGCTTGCGCTCCCCGCTACAGTATACGCGGGACCTGTATATGCGATATACGTTATACCACAGCTATGGCCTAGGGAGTACTGTAGGGGCTAGGACATTTTGCGCTGGGCAGTGGGCGGAGCCAGCGGGGTCAATAATAATGAGAGCCATGCGCTCCGCCCTGCACAATAACAAATGGCTTGGCGCATAATAATGTGAATTGTGAAAAATAAAACCGGGGCCGGAATAGTTGACAAGGTCTATGGGTATGCCTACCATTTTTCTCTATAAAGCAGTCAGCGAACGTATCTCAAATCCCCTGCTTCGGTCGTCTAACTAGGTAGTCGCGAACAACAGTGAACAGGCCCGTCAGGTGAGAAAGATTTAGTCGTGAAGTACCATTGTCAAGGCCCCTTTTGGCTCCGGTACGAGATTTTTCTGCCGGTAAATGAGTGCGACCGGTGTGGGGATTAGATCCCGTACAAATGCTAGTGGGAAAAATGCATCTGCGCCAGTCGGGGGCGGGGCGCAGCCAGGTCCTTCCGTGCCTTTGGAGACTCCTTCGTTACTGCCACCGTTTTCCCCTCAATTTTTGCTGCTGATAGTAATGGGGACGTTATCGGCCATCGTATTTGTTTTCGTGATCCCGCAGTTGGATTCGGGCGAGGAGGTGCGTTATTTTTTGTCCTTGTGCCGGTTTGGTTGTCACCCGCTTAGCACGCCAGAGGTTGCGTCCTTTGATCTTGCCCCCTTTGGCCTATCGTGCGGGCAAAGTACTAGTTAGCAGATTACTCCGCGCATCAATTAAATCTCCTCCCCCCCCCTCCTCCCCCTTCCTTCCTCCTGTGTTTTCTTCAGTATTTTTTTTTCGCTTTTATGCAAGCACGCACTGCCAGTACTATCGCACCAATTGTCTGCAACATATCTGACTTCGTGCACACACACACGCACTGTCATATTAATTAATTAATTAATTAAACTCGTGCTCCCGTTGGGGAGTCACGGAGCACCGAAGTGCTTTTAATCCCTGTGTGTGCACTACAGGAGAAAGGGCAGAGACCCCCAGTCTCCTTCATGCCGAAGGCATGCCACAGCTGCAATCGGGCGCGGCTAGCTAAAAGGACAGGCTAACGATCCGGCAAACTGTGGGTGCAATAAGACCCATGTGAGCATATCATAGCAAGGAGCGTGGGCAAGTAATCTGAACATAGCCAGGGCGTAGCATGGCTGTACTAGGACTAGGCTAAGGCTATGGCTGGTTGTGTACCGTGCGTTGGCGGCACGTGACTAGGTTTGTTGGCACAGCTAGGCAACATTCTAGGCACTGTCATATGGAAACATGTACATAGGGAGGCATGGGCATGCTATGTCTAGCCTTACTGCCGACTACTGACAGGGTCGTGTACAGCCCTCCCCTATGTGATGACATGCACATCACAGCTTCCATCTAATCTAATGTCAAATCCTATCTGATCAAATCCTCTTGGACATGCGCCTCCCAAGGCGCGGCTGTTCCTTGAAAGCTTCCTGCAGTAACCGCCAGCTGTCTGCAATACCCGCCTCCCTGAACTACCCTTGCGGAGATGGTTGCACAAACCGGTGCTGTTTGTATTGCATTGTTATGGTGTCATACTGTATTGTACTGTTTATTCATCTCAGGAGTTGGCGCTTCCCTATGCGATGCTCTCTAAGTGTCTGCTTCCCTGACAAGTGTGGATGCCTCCGGGTGACCTCACCCTGCTGCGCCTCTGGCAGGTGTTCACCAAGGCGAGGCTGGCCAGCCATGCGGCAGGGGGGGAGAAGCCGCTGTACTTGGCCATCCTGGGGTAAGCGGTGCGGCGTGCCAGCATGCTAACGCTAATTGTCCTTAACAATCCAACGAATGGGATGTAGTGCTATTCTCTCTGCTGTTGTTTGCACACTGATGCAAATGACTGAAGTTATTGCACTCAGCTCGCCTAGACTCGATGGTATTTGTGAGCATACACTAGCATGCACACACCAGCATGCACACACCAGCATGCATACACCAGCATGCATACACCAGCAATCCAGCATGCTGCTTTTAACCGCATTTTGCATGGCCATGCCAAGTGGCACGGACCGCACGGCAGTCCTCTCACTACTGGTATTTTTCTGTTTCACTTCTGCCTGCACTATGGTGCACGTGAGGATGACGTATCACCCCATTGACTTACCCATCCACCCACCCACCCACCCACCCACTGGACCCCTGTGACCGCCCCCCTATCCCGCTTTAATGCTCATGGCTTCCTGCCAGGGAGGTATTCGACGTGACTGCCGGCGAACAGCATTACGGACAGGGCATGGCATACGCCCACTTCTGTGGGCGTGATAGCTCCCGCGCTTTTGTCACCGGCCAGTTCGATGGTGAGGGCGAGCCACCCTTTCTCTTATGGAAATGTCTCCCTTGTCCCTTGTTGCGGCCGGCCTCCCTTTTTTAACGCCTTATCTTGGACCAGTGTGCCTAGTCCCATCAATGAACATATTTGTTCAATTTGCCGAATTTTAGACGATGTTGCTCCACTTAACATTTTCCTAGGATGTGCACTGCCCTTGACTATCCATAATCCATCATGTTCTCTAATCCATCATGTACTCCACGGCTGCCCTGTCTCTAATACCCTTTTCTGCTGTGTCTACGACTCGTCCACTCTGTTTGTTCGACCCCCTGCCCCTCTGACGGGTGACGTTTGCTTATCGTATCTCTTCCTGCCCCTGGCGTGGGCGGAGGAGAGCAGAGGAAGGGCTTACTGATGACCTGGAGGGCCTGTCGCCACAGCAGGTAGGCTGCGCTGCGCCTATACCCATGAGGCAACCAGCGCATGCCAGAGATCTGGAAGATCCGCACCATGGTAGCTCGAGCCTGCTGCTGTATGTTTGATGGCCAACCCCTTTTGACCTTTTAGGCCCCCCAAGCGTCCAAGAACCTTTTGATGGGTCTGTCACGTGCCTTCACATGCGATGATCATTGGACACGGTGGGCGGATGCGTCTAGACCTGAAAGGGGTTGCCCTCGCGAATCCTTGTCGAATGGCCATGGTCACTGTAAGTGGACCCCAGGTAATAAGCGGTGCCCCTCGCTAAGCCATGGTGCAATGAGAGGTGCCGTGGTGGCGGTACATGGGGGGCTGGATGCGCCGTGCACCTGACTGTGCCTTGTGGTTATAGAACAAACTCGCTGTCTTTTGCCCCAGTCCTGCCTCATTTCCGTATGCCAAAATGTGTAATGTGCGGCTCCTTGACCGTAATGCTGGCCCGCGTTCTGGGCTGCGCCAAGGAAAGTAAGGTTTCAAAGTATAGTCAAGCTTGAAGGCAGCGTATCGATGGTGGTCGCATGGAGATTCCCCCCCCCCCACTGCTTTGGCTTCTGGGAGAAAAGCTGGTTGAGAAATACGCGGTGATAGAGGTGGTAAGGTTTCATCGCTAATAAACTGGTATGGTCACAGTCAAACTGCCCCCCAGCTTTATTACTCACATTCAAACTTTTCGAAACCTACACATAAAGAAAAAATGTCAGGATGAGCTGGTAAAATATAGACAAGGAGATTTTCATGGCTGGCATGCCTGTGCTGTGCACCCTATGGGCACCCAAAGTTTTATCGCAGCGTTGCTCCTGAGCTAGGTGTGGTGCTTCCCCAGTCCACTTCCCTACTGCCTGCTCTCCCAGCTTCATTTCGCTGCCCTGCTTCCCGGGTTGCAGTTATTGAACCCGCATCCCCACTCTCCCTGTACTAACCTTCGTTGACCACCCGGTTCAACGCCTCCCTGACATGATGGCTGCCGCCTCCGGCTTGTAGGTCAAAAGTGTCGTCGAGTGGAGGGATTTCTACCGGAAAACATACAAGTACGTACCCACCCACTGGCACAATCAGGCCAGGCTGGGCACAACCAGGTCCGGCGGCGCACCATCTTTCCCGTGTTTTCGCCTGGCCTTCTCTCCTCACCCGAAGTGCTTCCCTTCCCCCTCTCTTCCCCTCTCCCAAACTGTTAGAGGTTCCCATCTGTTCGCACGGTGCTGATTGTCTCCTCGATGTTGGACGCCTTTAGACAAGTCCAAGGACCCCCTTGGATAGTTTGCTGCTCTTCTTCTTCTCCTCCTCCTCCTCCTCCTCCTCCTCCTCCTCCTCCTCCTCCTCCTCCTCCTCCTCCTCCTCCTCCTCCTCCTCCTCCTCCTCCTCCTCCTCCTCCTCCTCCTCCTCCTCCTCCTCCTCCTCCTCCTCCTCCTCCTCCTCCTCCTCCTCCTCCTCCTCCTCCTCCTCCTCCTCCTCCTCCTCCTCCTCCTCCTCCTCCTCCTCCTTCTTCTTCTTCTTCTTCTTCTTCTTCTTCTTCTTCTTCTTCTTCTTCTTCTTCTTCTTCTTCTTCTTCTTCTTTTCGCTTCCTCTGTATATGCCTTGAGGGAGGAGCATGTTTCACCTTATCCACCCACTCACCCGTTGTTGTCTTCCCACCCAAGGCTACCGGACTCGCCCCTTGCCTTTGTTCATGGTACATCCCCAAGCCGCTGGTCCTTGCTGGATTTGGACCTCTCATCACCCTGCATTCCCAAAGTCTTCTTCTTCTTGACTATGTCATTCTCAGTCTTGACTACGTTCCTTCAACAGATCCCTCTTCGGATGATCACGCCCCTCTCCATCACGCCCCTGGTCATGTAGAGTCGTCTAACCGGCTAATCAAGCCTGCGCGTTGCCTGCTGCTCCGGAGACCTGCAGGCCAGTCGGGAAAGTGGAGGGCGCGTTCTACGATCGCTCGGGGCGGCCGCGCGAAGCTCTCTCATTGGTCGAAAAGCTGCTGGCGACGGCAGAGGCTGAACGCGCGGAACAGGAGGCAGACGAGCAGCGGCGGCCACTGTGCAACTCCAAGTGGTCGCAAGACGAAGGCAGCGAGGTAAGTAGTAATGTGGGTTAATATTGCGCTAATGCAGAGTGGTGTCCGACGTGCAGGCTGAACCTTGGCAGCGATGAAAGATGCCACTGAGAGTAGGGCTTGTTTGTGTGCTTTTCTGTTGTCTTGCTCACAGGGCAAGCTGCTTTTCCTGCAGTCACAGTTCCTGCAGGCGGAACCTTGGACCCCCCCGGTTTGTTTGGTTAGATTTCCGCAATCAGAGCCTGGCAGCAGGTTTCCTGCGTTCTAAATAGCGGGGCCTGGGCAGTGGGCTGTCGCGTGCCGTGCCATTCCATGCTGGAGTATCCATGGGACAACCAGTGCACATGCTGGAGTATGCCCCAAACCAACATGCACATTGGTTCCCAGGGCCAACACGCAAGGTCCTATTTATGGGGCACCCGGTTACCTAATTCATTCGGCTGGCGAGTGTATTGTGTGCCCCAAGCCAACATGGACATTTGTTCCCACCTCTATGTGCGTTGATAGGGCCATCACACGAGGTCCTATTTATGGGGCACCCGGGTAATGTATAGGCTGGGAAAATATTTTTGTTCCGTCGCGTGGTTGCACAACGGGAAAATGGCCTGAAGTTTGGGAATGCAGTTGAAAAGGGCTAGGTGGCTCTCGCTGTGTGCATGTAGACCTTGAGGGACAATCCATTTCTCACAATATATCTATATGAGCGGATTCGGATTCCTGAGCGGGTATTATTAGTTGTCTCACTTCATATCATTATATGAGGCGAGGGACATGGGTTGCTGTGAATTCATATGTTGGAGGTACAGCGTGTTGGGGCACGTCCCGGCTGTGCTGTCCATATGCTATCTAGAGCTTGATATGCTATCTAGAGCTAGCTAGATGAGTATTGGGAGGACGCTGCAAGGATGGCAAAGTGGTACCAATGCTAGTGATGCAGCGCTGCTTCTGAACTAAAGCCAGCTAGGATGTTTATAATCGTGCAGAAGGATTCCATACCTGATAACAAGGTAGTATGTGGTCTTGCACTTCGTTATTTCCTCGCGACTGTTCTGATCATGGCTCATTGATGTCTGTGTGCGGCTGACCCACAGGTGTGGTGCAATGAAGGGCTTTTTCCTCGCAAGGCGTTCAAGCTGCATGGGCAAGGTAGCCTGCGTTGCGCATGCATTCGCGCCGAAGAGCTGGATGACCCCAACCTGCAAAGCTACGATGGCTGCGCTGCAGATCAAAGTAGATGTGTTATCCCGGCATCCTAAGTCGATTCTCTGCAGTGTCTAGAACAGGGCGCTGCATGGCCAGCTTGTGCATGACTTGCAAACATTTCTCAGATTAATAATGCTGGACGTGCAAAAACAAAAGATATTCTGGAATTCCGAGATGAAAAGATGCACTGGTCATGGATGAATCCCATTCATCGACATCTAGGACATTCATCCATCCGGCCACATGTACATGTGCGCGAGTAACGACAGTGAATGGTTTTGCCCATATTGCAATAGCAACGACCGATGCTTTTATTGGTTACCCATGCATATGCACGTGCAACGTGGTCTCTGATCGATGCTTGCCATTCATGACTTTGTTATTGCCGTGATCGAACAGGCTAGGTAAACTTCTTTTCTTATAATGAAAAAAATTTACTTTAACAGAGACGGCAACGAGAAAGCTCGCAGGCAATCTTGAGGTCGTCAGATCCCAGAGACGCATATGTCCCCAAGAACGCTTGTGCCCCTCATGATTAACCGGCACTGAGATCCTCCTCCCAGAAACATGCCCAAGGCGAGTAGATTGAAGTAATACAGCACTCGAAAGGGTAAGTAATACAGCGCGAAAGGGTCACCTGCCCTCAAGCAGATCCAGCCCATCTGGGCACGGACGCCAGAGCTGTCCATCGCACGTCATGACACGATGGATTGTTCGCTAACCCCCCTGGACCCTCCAGAGGCGATGGGCTTTTGCTTCCGCTTAATGGCCGGTCACGCTGACCTTGCCCTCTGCATTTTGTTGTCCATTCAGTAAAAGGAACACGACAACAATGCGATGCATGGAAGCATATTGCTGCTGGTCAGAAAACCATTGACCATATGACGGCAGGGGAAGGAAAGCAGCAACACGTTACAAGCATTTTCTACCCACAACAGACATGCCCAATCTGTTAGGATATATAAATTTGGTGGCTGGACCTGTGGGAAGTATTGGGATGTGAAGCTCAGCGTGGTGGCTGAGCCCAATACCAAATATGGTTAAACAGTCTCTATTTCATATTTAAGACTGATTATTTATTTGACTAGTAGCGGCCTATCAGACATTGCCACATGGCCCAATATTGTGCCACGTGGCAATGTCTGATTGGCTGCTACTAGTCAAATAAATAATCAGTCCCAAATATGAAATAGAGACTGTTTAACCATATTTGGTATTGGGCTAAGCCACAACGCTGAGCTTCACATGCCAATACTTCCCACAGGTCCAGCCACCAAATATATATATCCTAACACAATCTAGTGTAGTTGCACTGATAGCCGCATGTCCTCCAAACGTAGCACCAACAGGAAAGGAGCCGATGAGAGCCGGTAGGAAAGTAGCAATAGAAAAGGAGCAGGTAGCGGAAACAGTGGACCCTGGGACATCTCGACACACAGGGGACTGAATCAGACAACACCGAATCCGACAACACTGAATCGCGACGATACGGAATCAGACAATACTGAACCAGAGAATACTGAACCAGACGACACAGAATCTGACAGTACTGAATAAGACAAAACGGAACCAGACGATACGGAGTCAGTCGATGCTGAATCACGTCGCGCACAGGAGCGAACGATGAACACCTGCAACCGATCTTATAAACAAAAGGGAGGAACTATACGAGTTTTGGAGAAAAAAAGGGACGTGCATGTCGAGCTGGCTGTCTCTTTGATATGAGGCGAGTCAAGCCGGTACCACCGGGAATGGGCTCTAGACAAAAGGCAGGGCAAAAGGCAGAAGATAAGACAAAAGGCAGTGGACAGTGCAGGTTAGGCGAGGAGCTTGGGCGCCGGGACACCATACAAGAGTAATGAGCAAGGCCTGTTAAGAAGATAAGGTGTTGGACAAATGGTGTTGCCACAAAGAACGCAAGAAAACTAAAACAACAGGGCTCTGAAGGAAGGAACAGCCCAAAGAAGCAGAATTCTGGATTGGTGCAATCTGAAATGACAGTTGTGTATGCCAGGGTCCCCCCCCCCAGCGCCAAATCCTACCCATTAAAGCCTTCCAATCAGCACTGTATGTCAATGGCACTGTGTACTGGCAATTATTCCTGGCAGTCTTGAGTGGCCAGTGTTATCTGCTTGCCAGCAAATGCCTGCTCAAGCGATGGCGGATCCTCTACCCCAAAATGCCTGAATCCGACAGCTGTCACGCGTGAGCTTCCTGCCAGCGTGCCGGCCTGCTCGCCTGACCGCCCTCCTGCCGTCCGCCTGCGCTGCTACCTGCAAATCCGCCTGCCGCCTGAACAAAAGCCTCACTGGTACTACAGGCCATGCCTACAAGCCGCCTGTTTTACCACGGTTACCCCTATACATACATATATATACATATATATATATATATATCAGAAACCGTCGCTTGCGGGAAATAAGGCCGACGGTTAAATGGTGGTAGTGAAGAGCCATACAAGATTTCCAGCGGACCCGTACCATCAGTTTCTGTTGCAATGAGTTGCCAGTAAAAAATTTTTGCGAGGTACTACTGCTCCGCACGAAAAAAATTACCCACCATCGTAGGCCTTGTAGAAGTCCATGACATGACCGCGCCCGGTAAGGTGGTTCATCTTCCAGATGGACCCAGCGGCGATGCCAATAGCAATCCCCAAAAGAATATCCTTGGCCGCCGACGGCTGGGCCTTCGGGTTGGCCTTCAGGATCCTGGCGACCAGTGCCGCTTCCTGCATCATCCACCCCCCAACGCCATGCCCAGCAGCGAGTAATTCGCAAAGAAAAAGGAAAGGAAGACTCAGATATTGCCCTTACCCTGTTCGGCCAGACTGAAACGTCAAGAGCTGTAAAAAACACAACCCTCGCGTCAACTTAATGGCTGGAACATACCTTCACTGCCAAGATTCCGGAACCCATGGCTTCTGAAAGTACACGCAGACCGGCTGCAGGTGCGCGATAAATCCTCGAGGCTGACGAGGTCCGGGCGCAGGTCGGAACTTTTTTATACCTGGTGCTCCTCTACGTGACAATGAATGACCTTCGTCACCGCGATGAGTTGTATCACTGCAGCTGACAGCCATGCCATATGCCAAATTCCATGCGCCGCGTTTCTGGGAAACCTGGAAGGGTCTCCAAAGGACATAAAATAAACGGTTTAAGTACGGAGAAAGTTGTGCCAGATTGCGCCTAGTTCACGTCCGTGATCCGTATGTATACGAACTGACCAACTTAAAAATTTAGACGTATGACCGTACCTGAGCGTACTACAGGCGATGGCAGACATTCGTGCAGTGCATGGGGAGTGGACAGGGTTTTTGGAAATCACACCCGGTGTTGGCAACACCCGGTGACGGGTGACGCTAGGTTACGGTACGCGTCGATAAATACGGGTGACGCTTGCGAAAGGAACGGTGTGAGCCGATTAATCTGGCGGAGCCAATTTTCGGAAGAACCGTTAGGTTCGCCAGAATTGGCGAAGCTTATAAGGCCGTACACGTGAGAAAACATAGGAATAGGGGATGAAAATCCGTCAATCCATCCATCCATACATACATACATCCACCGAATTTGTCCCGAATTTGCAAGCATAAGGGTGAGGTTCTTCCGAAAATTGGCTCCGCCGTAGAGTTTCAACGGGCAAGTTGCAAACACGCACGTTACTTGATACGGGTAACGCTTGCAGACGCGGCGGCCCCTTCTCGGGGGGACCAAATGCCGCGAAAACTATTGAGAATTAGGAAACGTTTTGCTGAGAAGATCGAAAGTTTATAATTTTCCTCACGGCATGATACTAGGGGTTGCATACTTCTGCCAAAGTTATAGAGGTGTTCTGGCCGGTCAAAGTACAAGGGGTCAGGGTACTTTTTCACGTACACCCGCGCAGGGGCTAGCGGTCCTAAGTTTTCTGCATGTTCCCATCAGCTGCTATCTACAGTGCCGTAAGCGGAACCGCCCACACTTTTTCACGTACAACGTGCATTCCGGAAAACGACGACCTGGCCATGGCGGCTTGCGCCCACGCATGGCATTTACGTTTTCGTTCGAATTTTCTGACCAAACTCAGGAAATTGATTTTATACGTCCTAAAGATGACACAGGCCAATTTTCGGTTCGCGGGAATGCTATTTGATAGGTGTCGGGAGCGTTCTTGCTGGAAAAAACTGCGATCAGGCCGGACGATATAAACGTTGACAGCAATACCTTTACGGCGTATTTTAAAGGATATATCGGTTTATTTTTAATTTTTATGATGATTTTTTTTCGTAAACGTGCAAGGGTGGCCAGAAATCGCCGAATCTAGCGACCTTGCTGCACAACTTTGGTGTGCCGCAATGCGCCATTTTGCGGCCACCGCCTGGGCCAAGGTAATGCCAGCCATGCCAGGCAAAGCTGAGTTATCGTTTTCTTGTCGATGTATGACGTTTATGTATACGTTCTAGCTTGTGTAGCACATTCTTTCTTCATTATTCATGCTCTTTCTTGACCATGGCCTGGCCCCTTCCTAAAACACCATTCTTAGATGCTTCCCTCAGTCAGTTGACCTGCCATAGTGTGATGGTGATAAATTATAGAGGCTGTATGGGTTTGAATACCTCCATATATGTTTGTTATGCATTTCCCACACACATATTGCATGAGTGTGAGGCAGTTGGCTGGTCTCTGTGGCATCATCAAGCATGTAACCGGTGAGTTGAAGCTTCCCATTGTCAGCATGTGCCACCAGGTGTGCTGGCCATCATCTGGCAAGCTATAGCAGCTTAGGTGTAGTTTATCCTTGCTAGGGCAAGCTGAAATAGGCTTAACATCGCTAGTTTGTTGGTGGCTGCCTCCTAGAATGCATGCCTTGCGTAGGGTATCCGTACTACGTTACCTACGTGCATGGACAAGGTGGCACCTGCAAATAGGTGCCATGTAAGGGCAGTGTCATGATGCAGTTATGTTTCCCCATAATTGTGGAAGGGAAATGTATTGTATGACATGCTTGGTGGCCTTATTAGTATGTAGTATGCCCACCCCTACCCCCTTGGTTGCTTTTTACCAACGGTACCCCTATGGGCTGTACTGGATGTAACTGCTGGTATACCCAACCAAATGATGACCCCACTGGCTCAAACTGTTCAGCAACTAATTGTTTATCATCCTTGAAGTGGTAGGTGCCTAGCTCTTATAACATAATTCAAAATGCACATTCTACCAAAAATGAAAACGCCCGTCGTGACCCCCCTGACTTTGACGGTAGTTATACATGGCCTACCCTGCATATATGTAAGGTACGTTGTGATGTATCAACCCGAAGGGCAACTCATGGACATGCTTGGCCCCCAAGGACAGCCATTGGATATGGGTAGGTTGGATGGCATCTGGTTTGCAAAATTGTGAAGTTACAGCCGATGCATCGACATTATTTCTGCCCATTTAGGGGTTAAATAAACAACACCCATTTCCCCGGACAAGGATGCATGGCACGCGGCATTCTCGAAGATATTTACGAATTTTTAATTTGCAAGGTGACGGCGCTGACACACAGCTGTAGATCAGCGGCGAGCTAGTTGGCCGGAGGGCTGATCGATCGAAGGAAGACCGGGACATATCGATGTTGCATGTATAACTATGATTTGCATGGAAACAGAGCCTACTGCCTAGTACGTCGAGTTCCCTGGACAAGCCATGGGGGATATGCTTGCAAGTCCACATGCCAGGAAGGCATGCACTTTTATATTTATAAAACCTTCTTATTATCTTTCAATGTATTGCATCCCCAAAGATGTCAAAACAGCTCTGTGCAGGGCTGCTCAAGCTATTTTCCAGGCAGACCAATTCTGTCATGCAGGTCATGGGTGCAGTATATAGCAGGTCATGGGTGCGGTCCTGCCCATGATGAATATGGTCACTTTGAGGTGCTAGGCCTTTCCCCTCCCCCTAAACTTATGTTCAAGTGCCCACAAGCAGAGAATCATGTATTCCCCCTTCACCCCTGCAATCCTCTGTCCTTCACTCACTGTGCTGTGATGTTTCACGGTTCCTTATCAGCTTCGATCACACTGTTCACTCCACGTCCGTTAGATTCACTTTGACGCCAAGCGTACGCAACGACAGCAATAAGTCTGCCCCAAATGCAGTCACTGGGGTCTGTTGGAGTAGAGCATGGTCCAAAGGATGTGCGAAAGGCAAACAAAAGGATCGATTAAATTAGGTTTACCATGATTATGTGCATACTGCATAGCTACCCAACATATGGCTACCCGATTCCATGTTCATTTCCCTGAGAACTTACGCTCACGTGTCACACTTACGTGTACATGAATTTATGGACTTATGATCGTGTGCAGCAAGCATCTATGAACCACTGGAACACATGAACCAAGCACAATATCACAAAACGAGCACGCGTTTCAATGTTCAAAGGCCATCATGTTCTAATGAGACGATGGTCGATGTGTAAGAAGAAGTCAACCAACACAGGCCTGACATTAGATATTGGCATGCTGGCATTTAAAAAAGAAGTGATGTCTTTCTCTTAACAGGTGCATCCAATCGGGGGCGCTATAGCATCGGTAATCTCTTTTGAGCGCAGGAAGTCAGGGTAGAGAAGCCAAAGCACAAGTGCATGACATTGTACAAGACCGCGCAACGTGATTGCCTCACGTACCTTGAACACGGTCAACTCAGCGTGCCATGGCAGCTTATGTCACTTTCTAATGAATTCTTCAGTACTAGTGTAATGATATCACATATTTAAGTGATGTTTGATTGCTGCTACTATATTCTTATTTCTTACTGGTCAAGACATGCTCAGTATAGACAGCTAGAGTCCGCTGCAGGATACCGCAGACAATATGTCAGCCCACGGGTATGCGATTAGCGAAGTATGGCATCAGCAGAGTCTCACCTGGTACCCTGGCTTCACCTGCCCGTCCAGCACGCGGCGCGCACACTCCACCGCGGCGGCTGCGGTAAAGCGGTACCCTGCAAGTCGACACAAGCGTGGTCCAAAACAATCCATAAATCGCCTCTCTAATGTCGACAGTAGTTGCGCTTTTAAGTTGTAAGCCTTCAGAGATTGTCAGGGTGGGCATTTGTAAAACACCACCCACGCACAAACACCTCTCGTGTCTTCTATGCATGTACCTTCAGAGGTTGTAACGAGAAACAAATAGTCAACTCAATCCATAAGGGACCCCTCCCATGTCAACATCCCAGTAGGTAGTTGGTTCTGAAAACATGCCTTCCGAAGTCGTCACCGTAGACACCACGCGTTTGCCCGTGCGCTCGTCCCAGGCGACGCCAATTGTTGTCATCTCAGGGGGTGGCCCCTTCTTCAGCTGCGGGTGTGGCCATCCAGTGAAATGCGACAGTAGCCGCGGCAGCAGATAACGCATGTCACAGCTTCATTGGCAGCAGTCGCAGCAATGGAACATGGAGTACCTGAAATCCCGATTAGCGGCAGCAGCACTAAATCTAGCGGGGCACTGCCAGCACTAGTAGTAGCAGTGCTGGCAATACATATAATATGGTGAAAGGCTTGCATCACTCCCCGGACAGGAGAACTCTTGCGGTTGGACTGTAGGTGTCAGCTGGCGATGCCTTAGGATCAGGAGATGTCCGTCCTATAGTCAGCAAAAGTGGGTGCGAGAGGTCCCCAGTTCGATTCCGGCCTGGATTCATTTGCAGATCGCGTTTTCCGCGGACCGGCACTGAGTGCAAATGGTTTTCACTATTTGCGGCGTGCCAAATCAGAATAATATGGTGTGTTGCTGGCGGTGACTATAGGCTGGTGGCGATGGCAGGATAACAAAAAAACAGCGCGGATGGGCACATGGGGCCAAGAAAACAAAAGGGAAGGATGGCAGTACTTAGCAGCTGTCCATAACTGTAGCCGATGCTGTTGGGAAGCAGGAGTGGCGCAGGAAAGAAATGCAAGCGTCGGTTTTCAAGGTGAGTAAGCAACCATGGCACACGTGCGACGGCGCAACTTCCACATCAGGCGCATCTTCTGTAAGCCCCCCGAAAGCTCCCATAATTGCAAGCCCCCCGAAAGCTCCCATGATTGCTGCTCAACCAAGTCCTGGTTCTTGCGTTGCTGAACCCGGTCAATGAATCAGCGGGGCGCAAAGCTCGTCATTTTGTTTCTAAACCACACTTCATGAGGCGCGCTTGTCAGGTAAGGCTGTTAATCGAGCTCATCAGGTAGGCTTGTTTGGTAGTCTCGTTCGATAAGCTTGTAAGGTTCATTGGTTAGGTAGCGATCAAGTACTGATGGGTGAACTGATAGGCTTCATAAGGGTTTAAACGATCGGTTGCTCGGGGACCTCGGAAAAATTGAGAGAAGATTCATCAATTAGGAGACACAGATAGACTTACCTGCTCCTCCGTCACGCCCGACTGCTGGCGACGGACCAAGTTCTCCAGAAACCAGCGCACCGGCCCAAAGTTGACACCCTGGGGACCAAGGAACTCCAGTGCCCTCAGCGCGGACGGTGCCTGGTTGCCTGGCCCAACGTGAGGGTGGATGGTTGGGGGGAAAAGAATGGGGCGGACCAGCCACGGGATCTTGGCTTTAATCCAGGTCAGTTTGTTCCGCAGCGTGTGCTACAAGATAGTGATTTTAGCAAAAGATGACAGATGAGGAATGAGCGATTTTGGCAGATTCAAAATTGTTGACAGATCGAGAATAAGTGATTGAGCATGCGGTTGTCAAAAGTTGGGCCCAACTCAAAATTAACCTGATAGAATATTCCGAACAGCCGGCTGTGTCTGCAGGCCTTATTATCAAGGCGCCAGCTGTCGGTAGATTGGAAATAGACGAGCATGGCAGGCCAGCAAGCATGCGAACGCAAAGCTACACAAACAGGCGCCAGAACGGAGGAGGCTGCACCGCTGTCAGTTCCAGGGAAAAGACTTGAAGGGGATGATCGTACCTGGCAGGTACGCAGTGATGTTGGGGATGCCGGTAGACAGCCCCGTCACGAACACCTCGGCCGCGCCGAAGGACCATCCCTTGAGCGGCTTCTTGCCGTCCCTCAGGTCAAAATTGAACGTGCTGCCGGGAAATGTTGACCGTTTCCCATGACCCAACCCCCCCACAAAGCATGACTACTGTCAGAGTGAGAATCGGGAGCGCTTGTGCCCAGGTTTACGTCAAAACCCTACTGTGGTAACGAGCTTTCCCTAGGGAGCAAGTAGCAAGATACAGGAACACATGTTGACCAAAGCCTTGGAATTGACAAAGCAGTTCCGAAAAGCTTTTCTCCTAGTCCGTTTCCAAAGCAGGCCAATGCCTGGCTGCCAAATGCCAGATCATCAGTTGGTATTGGCATGATCTTGGACCACGCCCAATCTGCCAAAAGTTGAGAGACCCGAAAAGGTATCCAAGCAAATTGCCCCCTACATGCTTATTATTTAATAACCTGGGATGGAGGAGTTTGGCCCAGTCTATTCGGTTAAAACCCATATTGCTGTATTCTGCTGCTTCTAGGCCGACAATTCACTTGGGTATGGCCAGTTGTCGGGGACACTATGACCTTATAGACCTTTGAACAGCTAGCCATCGACAGGTCTCCAGGGATGGCTCACGTATTGCATTTGATGCACAATTGTAGACTCGGGAGTATACAGGGCGCAGCCCACTCCTTGACAACCAAAGGTGGGAGAACCGCAGCTAACGCCCCGACATGAGCAGGCTATTATTACACACGGAGCAGCCCAAGATGAGGAGAGTGCAGCCGCCCAAGATGACTCACAGCAGCTAAGGCCCCGACGTGAGCAGGCTATGAACACACACACGGCTCACCGGACGCCAGAGGGCTCCTTCTTCAGCTGGCCCTTGTCACGGACAAGGCCACCACGGGGCAGGATGTGCAGCATAGCAGACAATGCCGTGCCATGCGATGCCTGACAGGGTGTTTTATTTTGCATGCGCATGCGGGTGGGGGGGGGGGAGGTGCATGGGTGGGGTGAATGGTCGTATAAGGCACTAGTCTTTTGCTTGGTTCCGCTATTAGGGGGTTTTGAAAACATGTTCTTCGTTACAAGGGGGTATTAAAAGCATGTCCTTTGTTAGTAGGGGGTATTGAAACATGCCCTTTTGTTAGTAGGGGGTATTGACAACATGACTTTTGTTGGTTGGTAGGAGGTATCAAAAAATATGCCCTTTGTTTATCAAATTGACTAAGGGGTATAGATCACATGGCAGTATTAATATTTAATACAGCCAAGCACGGTCTTTACTTTTTGGTGTAATCGTCGTGATTTCCATTTTTTGTCTGTGACCAGCCACAGCCTCACGGGCACCATCTTCATGCCAACCTACGGTTGAATGTGCGATGAGTACTATAGACTTTGCAGACCACCACATTTCAAACTCTTGCAAAGTACTTGGGCTAAGCTAATCACTTCCCCTGGCATTCCGAGGGGCGGTGCTGCCTATGCTATCCGCCGTATGTAGCCCTCTTTGGGGGGGAGGCTGTGGTGGACTCTTACTATAAATTGTTTCTATCGCCCCTACCCTGGCGTTCCCAGGAAATAAAGCCCTCTGCAGTAGTGGTCCCTCTGCTTGCCGGCCCTCTGATTGCCCACGATTTGCTTGCCCACCCTCTGATTGCCGGCCCTCTGCTTGCCCACCCTCTGCTTGCCCACCCTCTGCTTGCCCACCCTCTGCTTGCCGGCCCTCTGCTTGCCCACGATTTGCTTGCCCACCCTCTGCTTGCCCACCCTCTGCTTGCCCACCCTCTGCTTGCCCACCCTCTGCTTGCCCACCCTCTGCTTGCCAACCCTTGCATGCCCACCCTCTGCTCGCCAACCCTCTGCTCGCCAACCCTTGCTTGCCCACCCTCTGCATGCCCACCCTCTGCTTGTCCACCCTCTGCTTGCCCACCCTCTGCTTGCCCACCCTTCCTTGCCAACCCTCTGCTTGCCAACCCTGGCTTGCCATTCACTTCCACGTGGTTCAGTGACTTGGGCACATACCCTTCTGCTGTACAGCACCGCGTTCCCTCTAGCCGCAGCCATTCATCCCCTTGCATCCCACGACATCATAACCTTCAAGAACCTATTTTGTTTATTTATTAAACTTGTAATAACCTAATAAACGTACCCTTGCGTTTGGGGATGGTCGTCTCTGCATGAACAGGCCAAGGGCCAGGTGGGTGGCGGATGCCAGCCGTTTCTTCAGGTGCGCCGCGAGGCAATCTGTCGTGAGGGTTGGGGAAGTGCATACGGCCGTGGACCGCAACGGCAAATACCTCACCAACTAACCTTATTTATGGTCCTCGCTATTCATACGGCCGTGGACCGCAACGGCAAATACCTCACCAACTAACCTTATTTATGGTCCTCGCTATTCATACGGCCGTGGACCGCAACGGCAAATACCTCACCAACTAACCTTATTTATGGTCCTCGCTATTCATACGGCCGTGGACCGCAACGGCAAATACCTCACCAACTAACCTTATTTATGGTCCTCGCTATTCATACGGCCGTGGACCGCAACGGCAAATACCTCACCAACTAATCTTATTTATGGTCCTCGCTATTCATACGGCCGTGGACCGCAACGGCAAATACCTCACCAACTAACCTTATTTATGGTCCTCACTATTCAGCTGGAAGGCTCACCCTTTGATGAACGTAGTCACTACTTAAAACAGGGAAAAGTGACGGTGCCTGCCACAGGGTTCTGCTGGATGTCTGGGAGATAAGGGCAGCGGCCATCGTAGATGCACAAGTGGGCGCACGGGTAGCAGTGCCTGCTGCAACAGGCATGATGATATGTGCCCGTGCCAAGTGCAAGCATATCCGGTGCATGGGGATGAATCCAGCCCCTGGCATGGTGTCTTAGCCCAATCAGCACACGAAAATGTGACAAAATGCACTGCCCTAAACCTACCCCCCGGCACTGTGTCGTAGCCCACTCCGCACACGAGCATCGTCTTCTTGGCCTCCGCTTCCTTGGAGCGTGCGTGGGCCATTTGCATCACCTGGAGGGACAGCACAGCGTGGGCGTCAGGGGATTGTGACAGTGCGCAGGCAAGGGTGGCAGCAGGCAAGGCCGACAGCAGGCAGGGGTGGCAGCAGACAGGGCTGGCAGCAGACAGGGCTGGCAGCAGACAGGGCTGGCAGCAGGCAACCCCAACGATTTCAACAGGAACCCCTAACCATCGCTTCAATGTGCCCAACAAGAACGGAAACCAGCCCCTTTGCCTTGCGAGCCGCAGCCATGCTAAGCCGCAGTACCCTCTTCTCTGCACGGGCCCCCTGTCAGTGGTCACTAAGATATCACCATCAGCAGTATAATGCAGGGTTGGGTTTGTTACTGGTCCAGGTACAGGTGCAGGTACCAGTATCGCCACCTGCCCTTGGTGACCGCCACCGTTACCGGTCATCAGGAGGGCCCTCGGTTACCAGTACCGTTATTTCCCGGTTTTTACTGCTCGGTTACCGACGCCGCGCCCGTCTTGGCG
The DNA here is from genome assembly GCA_009746045.1 of Mesostigma viride. Taxonomy (NCBI): domain Eukaryota; kingdom Viridiplantae; phylum Streptophyta; class Mesostigmatophyceae; order Mesostigmatales; family Mesostigmataceae; genus Mesostigma; species Mesostigma viride. Next base: position 3,817,570 of record RPFO01000050.1, on the reverse strand, counting down.
CCGCGCCATGCCCTTTCCTGCGGGCTATACGAATTCATCCATACCTCGAGAAGCTATACCTCCACATGGTTTGGTGGCCGCAACAGGCCTGTAGCAGACTTAGACAGCAAACGCAAAACAGAACGCAATATTTGGGCAACCAATAGGGCCTCCTACCCTTAAGAATACAATAGCAAACTATAAGGCTGCCTCGTACCCCTTGTCAGCCCAGCCGCTACACACTCCCCAAGACAGGGCGGGACGCAAATCCGGCCAGTTGGGGGGCCGCCCTACTTGGGCTAGATGGGCTAGATGGGCTAGATGGGCTAGATGGGCTAGATGGGCTAGATGGGCTAGATGGGCTAGATGGGCTAGATGGGCTAGATGGGCTAGATGGGCTAGATGGGCTAGATGGGCTAGATGGGCTAGATGGGCTAGATGGGCTAGACGGGCTAGATGGGCTAGATGGGCTAGATGGGCTAGATGGGCTAGATGGGCTAGATGGGCTAGATGGGCTAGATGGGCTAGATGGGCTAGATGGGCTAGATGGGCTAGATGGGCTAGATGGGCTAGATGGGCTAGATTGGCTAGATGGGCTAAATGGGCTAAATGGGCTAGATGGGCTAGATGGGCTAGGTGGGCACCGCGCCCGGGTCCTCAAACGACTGCTGGGGAAACACCAGAGGAAGGTTTACTGGCCGATGTCTGTTCGGTCAAAGTGCCGTTGATGATGGGGACTGCTCCTGCCTGTGGCCAGGGCTAGGCAGGCGATAGGAACCAGTGCCACTCAGTCTACCACGCGACTTTATAGTTCCATCCCCCGCCCCCTCACGTTGCTCTCGCCCGTGACGTCCAGGTAGTGCACGCCGTTGCGCAGGCAGCTGTCCAGCATGGGCGGGGCGGTCTCTGTGTACGGCTGCAAGCATATACAAATGGGGACAGCATGAAAAAAAGCAGACCAGACCAGGCACGATGTGGTAGGGGAGCACAATAAAATAAGGCAGGCAGGTAGGAGAGCTCACACGGTTTGAAACCTTGGAGGAGCGTTGTGTGTTGAGGCCGTCGATGCATATACGTTGAGGAGGCTACTTTAAGGAGGCTAAGGTTTGGAAGCCACATTTTGGAGGCCAATGTGAGGGGGCCTCATTTTGGAGGCCACATTGAGGAGGCCACATTTTGGAGGCCAACGAAAGGCAGAGAAGCCGCGTTGACAACTTTGCGAACAAGCTGCCCGTACGTTTGAGTACGTGTGTGTGCGTGCGTGTGCGACCATGTGTGTGTGCACGTGTTGTTGCGTGCATATGTGTGTATATGTGTTTGCCATCATGGCATGAGCCAACCTGGCGCCACCCCCCCCACCCCCCCACACCCCACTCCCCCTCTTTCCTCTTTATACATGTACCGCAATGTGCCACTCCGCGATATGCCTCCCCACCGCATGCTTGTGTATCTGCGCATGTGTCATGCGCGTGTCACCCCCACCCACACCACCACCAGGACGCGGAGGATTAACAGGTCAAGCTGAAGCTATTAGACTTGGAGTTGCGCGAGCTCTTTGTACCTACCTAAGCAATGTGCTGCACCACACTATGCCCCGCCACAACTTTTCCAGGTCGCACAGGTAAGGGTGTGTGTCTCCCTTTTCGCCTTATTCCCCTGCCTATCCCCCTCCCTATCCCCCTCCCTATCCCCCTCCCTATCCCCCTCCTTATTCCCCTCCCTATTCCCCTCCTTATTCCCCTCCTTATTCCCCTCCTTATCCCCCTCCCTATTCCCCTCCTTATCCCCCTCCTTATCCCCCTTCTTATCCCCCTCCCTATTCCCCTCCTTATCCCCCTCCCTATTCCCTCCTTATTCCCCTCCTTATTCCCCTCCTTATTCCCCTCCCTATTCCCCTCCTTACCCCCTCCTTATCCCCTTCTTATCCCCTCCCTATCCCCCTCCCTATTCCCCTCCCTATTCCCCTCCCTATTCCCCTCCTTATCCCCCTCCTTATCCCCCTTCTTATCCCCTTCTTATCCCCCTCCCTATTCCCCTCCCTATTCCCCTCCTTATTCCCCTCGCTATTCCCCCCCTTATTCCCCTCCCTATTCCCCTCCTTACCCCCCTCCTTATCCCCCTTCTTATCCCCCTCCCTATCCCCCTCCCTATTCCCCTCCCTATTCCCCTCCCTATTCCCCTCCTTATCCCCCTCCTTATCCCCCTTCTTATCCCCCTCCCTATTCCCTCCTTATTCCCCTCCTTATTCCCCTCCTTATCCCCCTCCCTATTCCCCTCCTTATTCCCCTCCTTATTCCCCTCCTTATTCCCCTCCCTATTCCCCTCCTTACCCCCTCCTTATCCCCTTCTTATCCCCCTCCCTATCCCCCTCCCTATTCCCCTCCTTATTCCCCACCTTATTCCCCTCCTTATTCCCCTCCTTATCCCCCTCCCTATCCCCCTCCCTAGTCCCTCCCTATTCCCCTCCTTATTCCCCTCCTTATTCCCCTCCTTATCCCCTCCCTATTCCCCTCCTTATTCCCCTCCTTATTCCCCTCCTTATTCCCCTCCCTATTCCCCTTCTTATCCCCCTCCTTATCCCCTTCTTATCCCCCTCCCTATTCCCCTCCTTATCCCCCTCCCTATTCCCCTCCTTATCCCCCTCCTTAACCCCCTTCTCATCCCCCTCCCTATTCCCCTCCTTATTCCCCTCGCTATTCCCCTCCTTATCCCCCTCCTTATTCCCCTCCTTATCCCCCTCCTTATCCCCCTCCTTATCCCCCTTCTTATCCCCCTTCTCATCCCCTCCCTATTCCCCTCCTTATCCCCTCCCTATTCCCCTCCTTATTCCCCTCCTTATCCCCTCCCTATTCCCCTCCTTATCCCCCTCCTTACCCCCTCCTTATCCCCCTCCTTATCCCCTCCTTATCCCCCTCCTTATCCCCCTTCTTACCCCCTCCCTATTCCCCTCCTTATCCCCCTTCTTACCCCCTCCCTATCCCCTCCCTATTCCCTCCTTATCCCCCTCCTTACCCCCTCCTTATCCCCCTCCTTATCCCCCTTCTTATCCCCCTTCTCATCCCCTCCCTATTCCCCTCCTTATCCCCCTCCCTATTCCCCTCCTTATTCCCCTCCTTATCCCCTCCCTATTCCCCTCCTTATTCCCCTCCTTATCCCCCTCCCTATTCCCTCCTTATTCCCCTCCTTATCCCCCTCCTTATCCCCTTCTTACCCCCCTCCCTATTCCCCTCCTTATCCCCCTTCTTACCCCCCTCCCTATCCCCTTCTTACCCCCCTCCCTATCCCCTCCCTATTCCCTCCTTATCCCCCTCCTTACCCCCCTCCTTATCCCCCTCCTTATCCCCTCCTTATCCCCCTCCCTATTCCCCTCCCTATCCCCCTCCCTATCCCCTCCTTATTCCCCTCCTTATCCCCTCCTTATCCCCTCCTTATCCCCCTCCTTATCCCCCTCCTTATCCCCCTCCTTATCCCCTCCTTATCCCCCTCCCTATCCCCCTCCCTATTCCCCTCCCTATTCCCCTCGCTATTCCCCTCCTTATTCCCCTCCCTATCCCCTCCCTATTCCCCTCCCTATTCCCCTCGCTATTCCCCTCCTTATCCCCCTCCTTATCCCCTCCTTATCCCCCTCCCTATTCCCCTCCTTATCCCCTCCTTACCCCCTCCTTATCCCCTCCTTATCCCCCTCCTTATCCCCCTCCCTATTCCCCTCCCTATCCCCCTCCCTATCCCCTCCTTATCCCCCTCCTTATCCCCCTCCTTATCCCCCTCCCTATTCCCCTCCCTATTCCCCTCGCTATTCCCCTCCTTATTCCCCTCCCTATCCCCTCCCTATTCCCCTCCCTATTCCCCTCGCTATTCCCCTCCCTATCCCCCTCCTTATCCCCTCCTTATCCCCTTCTTATCCCCTCCTTACCCCCCTCCTTATTCCCTTCTTACCCCCTCCCTATCCCCCTCCCTATTCCCCTCCCTATCCCCTCCCTATCCCCCTCCTTATTCCCCTCCCTATTCCCCTCCTTATCCCCCTCCTTATCCCCCTCCTTATCCCCCTCCTTATTCCCCTCCCTATTCCCCTTCTTATCCCCCTCCCTATTCCCCTCCTTATCCCCCTCCCTATTCCCCTCCTTATTCCCCTCCTTATTCCCCTCCTTATTCCCCTCCTTATCCCCTCCTGATCCCCTTCTTATCCCCTTCTTATCCCCTCCCTATTCCCCTCCTTATTCCCCTCCTTACCCCCTCCTTATCCCCTTCTTACCCCCTCCCTATTCCCCTCGCTACTCCCCTCCTTATTCCCTCCCTACCCCCTCCCTATCCCCCTCCCTATCCCCTCCCTATTCCCCTCCCTATCCCCTCCTTATCCCCCTTCTTATCCCCTCCTTATCCCCCTCCTTATCCCCCTTCTCATCCCCTCCTTATCCCCCTCCCTATCCCCTCCCTATTCCCCTCCTTATTCCCCTCCTTATCCCCTTCTTATTCCCCTCCTTATCCCCCTCCTTATCCCCTCCCTATCCCCCTCCCTATCCCCTCCTTATTCCCCTCCTTATCCCCCTCCTGATCCCCCTTCTTATCCCCTTCTTATCCCCCTCCCTATTCCCTCCTTATTCCCCTCCTTACCCCTCCTTATCCCCTTCTTACCCCCTCCCTATTCCCCTCCTTATTCCCCTCCTTATTCCCTCCCTACCCCCTCCCTATCCCCTCCCTATCCCCTCCCTATTCCCCTCCCTATCCCCCTCCTTATCCCCCTTCATATCCCCCTCCTTATCCACCTCCTTATTCCCTCCTTATCCCCCTCCCTATCCCCTCCCTATCCCCCTCCCTATTCCCCTCCTTATTCCCCTCCTTATCCCCCTTCTTATCCCCCTCCTATCCCCCTCCCTATCCCCTCCCTATCCCCTCCCTATTCCCCTCCTTATTCCCCTCCCTATTCCCCTCCCTATTCCCCTCCTTATCCACCTCCTTATTCCCCTCCTTATCCCCCTCCTTATCCCCCTCCCTATCCCCCTCCCTATTCCCCTCCTTATCCCCCTCCTTATTCCCCTCCTTATTCCCCTCCTTATTCCCCTTCTTATCCCCTCCCTATTCCCCTCCTTATCCCCCTCCTTATTCCCCTCCTTATCCCCCTCCTTATCCCTCCTTACCCCCCTCCTTATCCCCCTTCTTATCCCCTCCTTATCCCCCTCCCTATTCCCTCCCTATTCCCCTCCCTATTCCCCTCCTTATCCACCTCCTTATCCCCTCCTTATTCCCCTCCTTATCCCCCTTCTTATCCCCCTCCTTATCCCCCTCCCTATTCCCCTCCCTATTCCCCTCCCTATTCCCCTCCTTACCCCCTCCTTATCCCCCTTCTTATCCCCCTCCCTATCCCCCTCCTTATCCCCCTTCTCATCCCCCTCCTTATCCCCTCCCTATTCCCCTCCCTATTCCCCTCCTTATCCACCTCCCTATCCCCTCCCTATTCCCCTCCCTATTCCCTCCCTATTCCCCTCCTTATCCCCCTCCTTATCCCCCTTCTTATCCCCTCCCTATTCCCCTCCTTATTCCCCTCCTTATTCCCCTCCTTATCCCCCTCCCTATTCCCCTCCTTATTCCCCTCCTTATTCCCCTCCTTATTCCCCTCCCTATTCCCCTCCTTACCCCCCTCCTTATCCCCCTTCTTATCCCCCTCCCTATCCCCCTCCCTATTCCCCTCCTTATTCCCCACCTTATTCCCCTCCTTATTCCCCTCCTTATCCCCCTCCCTATCCCCCTCCCTAGTCCCCTCCCTATTCCCCTCCTTATTCCCCTCCTTATTCCCTCCTTATCCCCCTCCCTATTCCCCTCCTTATTCCCCTCCTTATTCCCCTCCTTATTCCCCTCCCTATTCCCCTTCTTATCCCCCTCCTTATCCCCCTTCTTATCCCCTCCCTATTCCCCTCCTTATCCCCCTCCCTATTCCCCTCCTTATCCCCTCCTTAACCCCCTTCTCATCCCCCTCCCTATTCCCCTCCTTATTCCCCTCGCTATTCCCCTCCTTATCCCCTCCTTATTCCCCTCCTTATCCCCTCCTTATCCCCCTCCTTATCCCCCTTCTTATCCCCCTTCTCATCCCCCTCCCTATTCCCCTCCTTATCCCCCTCCCTATTCCCCTCCTTATTCCCCTCCTTATCCCCTCCTTATCCCCCTCCTTATCCCCCTTCTTACCCCCCTCCCTATTCCCCTCCTTATCCCCCTTCTTACCCCCCTCCCTATCCCCCTCCCTATTCCCCTCCTTATCCCCCTCCTTACCCCCCTCCTTATCCCCCTCCTTATCCCCTCCTTATCCCCCTCCCTATTCCCTCCCTATCCCCCTCCCTATCCCCCTCCTTATTCCCTCCTTATCCCCTCCTTACCCCCCTCCTTATCCCCCTCCTTATCCCCCTCCTTATCCCCTCCTTATCCCCTCCCTATCCCCTCCCTATTCCCCTCCTTATTCCCCTCCCTATTCCCCTTCTTATCCCCTCCTTATCCCCCTTCTTATCCCCCTCCCTATCCCCCTCCCTATTCCCCTCCTTATTCCCCTCCTTATCCCCCTCCCTATTCCCCTCCCTATTCCCCTCCTTATCCCCCTTCTTATCCCCCTCCTTATCCCCCTCCTTATTCCCCTCCTTACCCCCCTCCTTATCCCCCTTCTTATCCCCTCCTTACCCCCTCCTTATCCCCCTTCTTACCCCCTCCCTATCCCCCTCCCTATTCCCCTCCCTATTCCCCTCCTTATTCCCCTCCTTATCCTCCTCCTTATCCCCCTCCTTATCCCCCTTCTTATCCCCCTCCCTATTCCCCTCGCTATTCCCCTCCTTATCCCCCTCCTTATCCCCCTCCCTATTCCCCTCCGTATTCCCCTCCTTATCCCCCTCCTTACCCCCTCCTTATCCCCTCCTTACCCCCTCCTTATCCCCCTTCTTACCCCCCTCCCTACCCCCTCCCTATTCAACCTCCCTATTCCCCTCCTTATCCCCCTTCTTATCCCCCTCCTTATCCCCTCCTTATTCCCCTCCTTACCCCCTCCTTATCCCCTCCTTATCCCCTCCTTAACCCCCTCCTTATCCCCCTCCTTATCCCCTCCTTAACCCCCTCCTTATCCCTCCTTATCCCCTCCTTATCCCCTCCTTATCCCCCTCCTTATCCCCTCCTTATCCCCTCCTAAACCCCCTCCTTATCCCGCTTCTTACCCTCCTCCCTATCCCCCTCCCTATTCCCCTCCTTACCCCCTCCCTATTCCCCTCCTTATCCCCCTCCTTATCCCCTCCCTATCCCCTCCTTATTCCCCTCCTTATTCCCCACCTTATTCCCCTCCTTATTCCCCTCCTTATCCCCTCTCCTATCCCCCTCCCTAGTCCCCTCCCTATTCCCCTCCTTATTCCCTCCTTATTCCCTCCTTATCCCCCTCCCTATTCCCCCTTATTCCCCTCCTTATTCCCCTCCTTATTCCCCTCCCTATTCCCCTTCTTATCCCCCTCCTTATCCCCCTTCTTATCCCCCTCCCTATTCCCCTCCTTATCCCCCTCCCTATTCCCCTCCTTATCCCCTCCTTAACCCCCTTCTCATCCCCTCCCTATTCCCCTCCTTATTCCCCTCGCTATTCCCCTCCTTATCCCCCTCCTTATTCCCCTCCTTATCCCCTCCTTATCCCCCTCCTTATCCCCCTTCTTATCCCCCTTCTCATCCCCCTCCCTATTCCCCTCCTTATCCCCCTCCCTATTCCCCTCCTTATTCCCCTCCTTATCCCCCTCCTTATCCCCTCCTTATCCCCCTTCTTACCCCCCTCCCTATTCCCCTCCTTATCCCCCTTCTTACCCCCTCCCTATCCCCTCCCTATTCCCTCCTTATCCCCCTCCTTACCCCCTCCTTATCCCCTCCTTATCCCCCTCCTTATCCCCCTCCCTATTCCCTCCCTATCCCCTCCCTATCCCCCTCCTTATTCCCCTCCTTATCCCCTCCTTACCCCCTCCTTATCCCCCTCCTTATCCCCCTCCTTATCCCCCTCCTTATCCCCCTCCCTATCCCCCTCCCTATTCCCCTCCTTATTCCCCTCCCTATTCCCCTTCTTATCCCCCTCCTTATCCCCCTTCTTATCCCCTCCCTATCCCCCTCCCTATTCCCCTCCTTATTCCCCTCCTTATCCCCCTCCCTATTCCCCTCCCTATTCCCCTCCTTATCCCCCTTCTTATCCCCCTCCTTATCCCCCTCCTTATTCCCCTCCTTACCCCCTCCTTATCCCCCTTCTTATCCCCTCCTTACCCCCTCCTTATCCCCTTCTTACCCCCTCCCTATCCCCCTCCCTATTCCCCTCCCTATTCCCCTCCTTATTCCCCTCCTTATCCTCCTCCTTATCCCCCTCCTTATCCCCTTCTTATCCCCCTCCCTATTCCCCTCGCTATTCCCTCCTTATCCCCCTCCTTATCCCCCTCCCTATTCCCCTCCGTATTCCCCTCCTTATCCCCTCCTTACCCCCTCCTTATCCCCTCCTTACCCCCTCCTTATCCCCCTTCTTACCCCTCCCTACCCCTCCCTATTCAACCTCCCTATTCCCCTCCTTATCCCCCTTCTTATCCCCCTCCTTATCCCCTCCTTATTCCCCTCCTTACCCCCTCCTTATCCCCCTCCTTATCCCCCTCCTTAACCCCCTCCTTATCCCCTCCTTATCCCCCTCCTTAACCCCTCCTTATCCCCCTCCTTATCCCCCTCCTTATCCCCCTCCTTATCCCCTCCTTATCCCCTCCTTATCCCCTCCTAAACCCCCTCCTTATCCCGCTTCTTACCCTCCTCCCTATCCCCCTCCCTATTCCCCTCCTTACCCCCTCCCTATTCCCCTCCTTATCCCCCTCCTTATCCCCCTCCCTATCCCCTCCTTATTCCCTCCTTATCCCCTCCTTACCCCCCTCCCTATTCCCCTCCTTATCCCCCTCCCTATCCCCTCCTTATCCCCTCCTTATCCACCTTCTTATCCCCCTCCCTATTCCCCTCCCTATTCCCCTCCTTATTCCCCTCCTTATCCTCCTCCTTATTCCCCTCCTTATCCCCCTCCTTATCCCCTCCCTATCCCCTCCTTATTCCCCTCCTTATCCCCCTCCTTACCCCCTCCTTATTCCCCTCCTTATCCCCCTCCTTATCCCCCTTCTTATCCCCTCCTTACCCCCCTCCTTATCCCCCTTCTTATCCCCCTCCTTATCTCCCTTCTTATCCCCCTCCCTATCCCCTCCCTATTCCCCTCCCTATTCCCCTCCTTATTCCCCTCCTTATCCCCCTCCTTATTCCCCTCCTTATCCCCCTCCTTAACCCCCTCCTTATCCCCCTCCTTATCTCCCTTCTTATCCCCCTCCCTATCCCCCTCCCTATTCCCCTCCATATTCCCCTCCTTATCCCCCTCCTTATTCCCCTCCTTATTCCCCTCCTTATTCCCCTCCTTATTCCCCTCCTTATTCCCCTCGTTATTTCCCTCCTTCCCCCCCTCCTTACCCCCCCCTTTGCTGACCCGACCCCTTACCCACCTTCCCCTCCCCCCCTTACCCCCGCAATGTGCAGCACCGCGCTGTGCCCTGCCACCGCCTTGTCGAGAGCCTTTTGGTCGCCCAGCTCAAACACGACATGCTGAAGGCCCAGGGGCTCGGCGACCGCCCTGAAGGGAGGTGCGCACGGGCGCAGGGGTGCACGAGAAAACGCAACAAAACACAGTTACACACAGGGACGCTCCACCAGGCTGGGGGCTACACTCTCACACACGGACGGAGAGGGGGGGGGGGGAGGGGGCGAGAGAGAGCGCGAGAGCGCGAGAGCCAGAGAGAGAGAGAGAGAGAGAGAGAGAGAGAGAGAGAGAGAGAGAGAGAGAGAGAGAGAGAGAGAGAGAGAGAGAGAGAGAGAGAGAGAGAGAGAGAGAGAGAGAGAGAGAGGGAGAGAGAGAGAGAGAGAGAGAGAGAGAGAGAGAGAGAGAGAGAGAGAGAGAGAGAGAGAGAGAGAGAGAGAGAGAGAGAGAGAGAGAGAGAGAGAGAGAGAGAGAGAGAGAGAGAGGCAGGGAGAGAAAAATGCAGGAACGCAGACGCACATGCAGGAATGCACACACAAGCTGGGAAGTGCAACCAGAATATGATTTCCTGCAAGACACCTCCCCGTGCTCATCTTGTCCCGTGCTTACAAGACGCAGCCCCAAAAAGTGGCACAGGCGGTCAGAAACCCCATCTCAGTGTGGTGTGACAGACACCCATCGGTGGGGCTGCCGGGCCCACCAGCGGCAGGGCTGTGCTGTGCTAAAATGATACCCTAGTCTGGTGTGTGTTGGCTGCTGGGATGCACAAGATAGATGTCATATACAATATATTTGTTACATATGTATTACATATGTGTTATACATGTATTATATATGTATTACAAATGTATTATATAGGTGCTATATATGTGCCGCAGTCATGAAATATACAACTGTTTGTTGCAAGTAGCAAGGAGCCTGCGTTTGCGAATGCCAGCAACGGAACAAGGGTGCAGCGGCAGGAAGCACCATGCACGTGGCAGTGGAATGCTGGGATGGCTAGGCTTGAGGTTGGTGGCGACTGACAGCATTGGTGGAGAAGAACCAGCACAGGGTAGTGGACCAGACACACGAGAAAGCCAAGGGGATAACGGCTGGGGCGGGAGGCGGGAAAAAATGCATCAGAAACGAGGGAGCGAAAAGGGACAGGGGCGCCCAAGGCGAGGGGACCATCAGCAGCGTTTCTTGTGAACACAGCTGAATTTCGAAGGTGAAAAGACTTTTATAGAGGTTGCTGTAGAGCGCATGTAATGGTGGGTTGCGGAAATCATGATAGCATCAACAATACATGCATCGCTTGCCGACGAGCACACCACGGCTGCAAGAGCACTTGCCTGGTGGATCCAAGAATGCATGCGTCGTCGGTGAAGTGGAAGGGGGTGGGATCGTAAACCTTGCGATGCGTACCTCACTTTCTCCTCATTACGCCCGGCCAACGTGACGGGGAGGCCCGTCTCCTTTGCGCGCTGCGCCACTAAATTTCTGCAGCAAATCATTGTGTTGGTGAAACGACACGGTGATCGAGGGCATGCGTGGCAGATACCAACGATCCGAGTCGCTTATCCACGGAAGGGGAATCCAAACGCAGTAGACGGTATTCGGGCGTGCCGATGCCTGAGGGTCCTCATACAGGCAGGATGCTAAATTTGCGGGGGGGGGGGGGGGGGGAGAAAAAAGAGGGCAAGCATTTGAAATCTGTGCAGACATCATGTACGCACCCCGTGTACCCGGTGGCGCCATAAACCAAGACTCGCTGGCCGGGCGAGCGAGCGCTCGCTGTTGGGGACGCGCGCCGCTTCTGGGTTTTCGGGGGAGAAGGCATGGGTGGAACTGATGGAAGAAACGGATTCCTTTGAGACCAGAATGTTTTCCTCTCCAATTCACGGCAAAACTTGCTTGCAGCAGGAAGAAACGACCGGGTTGCCAACGCTGTCGAGAATTCGAAGTGCGCAAACGTCATGCCGGGATCGCTCGTCGTCGGACAGGTACACTGTAACACCGTTGGAAAGTCACACGCTATCACGAAGAGATAGACGCTCTGTTATAGCAACTATATCGTAGATTCTCTCAATGTCCACGAATTCGTGCCACGGATATGGCGGAACTGATTGGCACATGCAGCCCGATGCGCACTTGCTTCTGGGTGAAATATCAGCTGGGATGCGGGAATCGGATAAATCCTGCTTGCAGCCTTTCCAGCGTTGCCAACTCAGATATTGCATTTATTTGCAGATACTAAAACTTTACATATGAAGTCGACTGTACTAACTTTTAGTTTACAATGGTTGGCACAAGTGGCATTATTTCGTAATTTTCCGTACGGGAAAGTTCCCTGTAAACAAGGTGCCACCTTTTTGGTGGGTAACAACAACAACCACCTTTTTAAGCAGGGTTTTGAGTACATTTTTTTGTACGTTGATCGAGGGCGTGGAAACGGTCATCACCGAAATTTATATTTGCGAGGCTCCTGCACAGAATCACGTTAAAAGAGCTCGGTATAGAAGCGAAAGGGATGATAATTTTCTTAGAATAATGGGAATTCCAGGGCAATCCACCGTTAAGATCCACCGCTATGGCGGCCACTGGGGAATCCGCTCGGGGACTGCCGCCCCGACTGCAGCGTCGTCGCTTGCAAAGAAAATTGGAGGCAACCCGTGTGCAAAATAGGACTGTCCGCGTTGAGATGACGTGATGTCCGGGAGTAGTTAGCCAGCTTGACATGTTGCTTTGACGATTCTGTTGCACAGGGTGAGCACCATTACAGATGAGGCAAAGCCAGGAATTGCGTTGGAAGCAGTTTCGCGTTGAGACAGAACGCCGTCGCAGGTAAGAACCTCATATAAGTTGGTTGGACGACCATGTATGTAAGCTCGTCACCGTTATTGTAAATTTGTTTGCGAAGCTTCCCAGACAATTACTTTTCCTGTGTAGCAGGAAGGCAGTGTGCAGACAAGTGCTATGCGACGCGCGCCCCGACTTCCAGACAATTGTAGTCCCTCTGTATTCGAATTCCAAGTACCAAGACGCCTTGAGCTGTCGCACGCGACAACATTTTGCAGGACGCTGAACGGCATGCTTGGTAGCTGCCTCAAGATTACACTTCCATGCACTTCCTAGCAGAGACGTGGTATGGTCCACTGTCTATCATGAACATGCCTGGCAGCGATGCTGAATTGAAATCTTTCCTTCTTCAACGGGATGTAAGCCGTCCTGACATCCGGTCATGTTATCGATTTCAAAAAAAGTCCGGACAGGATGTTTTTGGTTTTCTCGGGGCCGACAGCTATGGCGTACTTTTCCCCCAAATGGTTTACTTCACGGCGCGACAACCATTGTTGCTGTTTTTGCTGGCCCGTAAAGGGACTCATGACTGTTTGATTCGTATGGCCTCACATTGACAGGCTGTAGGTATTTTTTCCCTCGTTCTTTGCTTTCTCAGCATCGCTCTGGCACACACACGGTGAAATATTGACAAAGGGCTCTACCGTTAGAGGCAGGGGTCAGAAAATCTTAGAACACTATGTGGTGGGGGTGGTGGGGGTGGTGGGGGTGGTGGGGGTGGTGGGGGTGGTGGGGGTGGTGGGGGTGGTGGGGGGTGGGGGTGGTGGGGGTGGTGGGGGTGGTGGGGGTGGTGGGGGTGGTGGGGGTGGTGGGGGTGGTGGGGGTGGTGGGGGTGGTGGGGGTGGTGGGGGTGGGGTGGGGGTAGGGGTAGGGGGGTGGGGTAGGGGGGGGTGGGGGGGTGGGGTGGTGGGGGGTGGGGGGTGTAGGGGGGGGGTAGGGGGGGGGTAGGGGGGGGGTAGGGGGGGGGGGGGGGGGGGGGGGGGGGGGGGGGGTAGGGGGGGGGGGGGGGGGGGGGGAGCGCTCGCATGTGCATTTCCTGCTGCAGTATGCGGCCCTCGGCAATATGGGCGCCTCTGGGGTGCTCTCTCATGGGCAAGTGTCAGGAGTGCGGCGGACATCACCATGTATTGTTCTTCGTGTCTGCAGGGGGAGGGAGGCCAATTCTCAACCCATGTCTACAGATCACTAATCACTCAAGGAACTCGTTTATTCCCCTTGCCCATACCGTAACTATAGCTCGCCGTGTGTATGTTGTATCGTCTACGTCCGTATGGGTTGACTTGTGTCACCTGCTTGACGACAGCACTCCCGTATTCCAGAAATCGATCCTGTATCACTTAAGAGGTGCACCTCTTGTGAGTGTGCGTGTCTTGTGTGTGTCAAACACACACACACACACAGACACACACACACACACACACACACACACACACAGAGAGAGAGAGAGAGAGAGAGAGAGAGAGAGAGAGAGAGAGAGAGAGAGAGAGAGAGAGAGAGAGAGAGAGAGAGAGAGAGAGAGAGAGAGAGAGAGAGAGAACTCCACCTCGCCCCGGAAGCCAGAATCTGAATTCAGCACGCCCACACGGTGCCCCCCCCCTCCCCCCTAGTAAATATTTAAAAATTTGGTCTGCTTGTACTGCGCGTGCCTGCAGGGAGTTTGAGGAGAAGACACGGCAACGTGAGGCCGAGGAGCAGCAAGCAGCAGCACAGGCGCTGGAACGGAGGCGACAGGAGCTGCAGCGGCTGGCAGAATACATCCATGAGAGGGGGCACGTGTCGCCGCAAAGCAAGCCGGCGAGGCCAAGGGTGGGTCCTCACTATGATTTGCCCACAGCCCAGGGTACACGCCAATATTCGTCAGATTACGTGCACGAGTGGGTACGCGCACAAAGGGCCAAACCCCAGCCGAGGTACAAAGCAAGCCTAGGACAGGAACGAGATGCATGTGTGTTTGTGTGTGTTGACTGCTCAAGGACATGTTTCTCCATTGGTGTGTGTCTGCTGGACATAGAACTATGTCTAGTCATCGAACCAGCGTGAAAGGGCACCCCTGCTGGGGGACTGGCGGCTGCCTTCCCCATCCGACCCGTCTGACCCGCCATTTGCCCATGCTTCCTAGTCCCTCTTTCTAGTCTTTCTAGTTCCTTCTAGTCTGTCTAATCTGTCTTTCTAGTTACTTCTAGCATGTTCCTCCCCCACACCCACACCCGCAAACGCCAGTTTTCATGCAATGCAGCCATTTCCAACTCCTCAGAAACAACCTTTGTCGATGTCTGCATGGGCCCCCGCAAAATTTATCTGTACAACATTTGCCGAAGGTCCCTCCCCTTGGCAGCTAAATCTTGGCCAGATCACTTCCTTGCTACTCATGCAACAACAACATTGCCTTGGACTACCTTTTTTCTTTCGCTTATTGGCACTGTCCCCCCTCCGCCCACCAGTTAATCTGTCACCCATCGTCTCACGCCCTGCAACCCTGCTAAAACTCTACCTATAACAACTGAGCCTAGTTGTGTTTGTGGGAATCGCCTCACATCTGTTTTCCCCGTCCATTCCCCCTTGCAGGCAGAGAGCGCCGGCAGGAGCCGCCCTACGGCAGGCCAAGGCCAGGGTGCCCCTGCGGCGCCTCCACCGGCTGGCGTCCCTGTGGGCATTTCCATACTCAAGGACATCCCCCTGGCATCGGTGGCCAAGGAGAAGGAGCGCCCTCGATGGAGCGCCAAGCCCTACTTTGCCAACCCAACGGATGCGGAGCCCTACGCGGCACCCAAGCCGGTGCCTGTGCGCGTGCTGCCACCGGGGGGGGCAGCGACGCCATCTGCTGGTAGGGGTTGGAGGATGTATAGGAGGGGATTTCCCCACGTGGCCTATCCCTGTCTTTTCCTTGCCCTTAGGCCCTCGTCTGGATATTTGGCTCCGTGGTATGTCACCCTTTGGCCGTCGTCTGGTAGGTAGAGCAGGCACCGTGTACTGGCCGAAATTTCGCTGTCCCTTTTAATGCTGAATTTGGCAGGGAGAGAGGATTTGGTAGGGGTAAACGCGTGATTGCGTAGGGTGAGATGTTTTTTCCTTCTTTCTGGTTGGTCAGAGGGTTTGTCTGGGATTTTCTTTAATTAATTAATGAATTAATTAAGAACATACCGCGGTGGGGAGGATACGTAACACATATCCCTGAGAAGGGGCATATGGTTTTCAATACATTCTAGGCGACAACCTGCAGGTGGTGGGTGTAAACTGCCACCTACTCGGGGTGCACAACTGAGGTGC